>BSBM01001696.1:0-417109 GCA_027924585.1 Larix kaempferi | reverse complement strand
GTTTTGAACATATGAACTCTCTGGAATATTGTTTTTAGATGTATACTTAGCCTCAGACTGTAAAGGATATAATTTTCTCTTTAAAAGGAATAAATTACCGACCTTTTTTCTTTATATATATTATATATATATAATGCTAGAGCCAGCGGCGGTTACAAAGTGTCCTAAACCTTGTTATTACCTAGTATATGCCATGCAAAAATGTCATACTAGGGCGATTCATTGTATCTTGATTTTGTGTTGCATGATTCATGGTAGCTTGCTTTTGTGTTGCATGATTCATTGTAGCTTGATTTTGTGTTGCATGATTAATGTCGGACCATATGTTTTGCCCTCCAATTATCAAGAATTGTTAAATATTTATCTATATTTTATACAAATGTTTTTCTCATAATAGAAAACTGTAATTAATAATTTTAAAATTTATAAGAAAATTAACAATAAACTTGGAATAAAATTCCATGTCCTGCAATTTTTAAGGAACCCTTTGTCATTTGTAATTTATTTCATTTATTTCAACAGGTAAGTAGGAAGTAGATATAACATTATAACATGGTAAGTTTTTTCTCAAATCATTTCGTGGCACAACCCACGTGGCATATGCCCTAAGTATAGTCTTATATTTCATAGCAATTACGTGTTTGAATTTTACTCATAGTAGCTTCCATTATCGGATAAATGGATGAAGCAACGGATTATGAGTTTTTCAAAGGAAAATTTTATCATAGCTATATTAGGCTCAATTGCGTTTCTAATTTAATTCTTAGGATACCACTCTAAAAACCCAACGTGCATGAATAACATGCAAATATAGAAATCATTGTGTTTAAAATTTATGCATTGGAAATTTGTGTAAGTCCCTTAATTTGGTAAAATGTCATTGTACAATGCTATCAAAATTATTTTTTGTGTGTATAAGGTTTAACTGACATTGTTCCTTAAATGATAAATAGATAATAAAGTTGCAACTGTGTAATGATAGAAAAACACACTATGTTGATGACATAAAAGGGGATCAACCCCATTGTATAAAACGACTTCATTGTAATAAATGATATATTTTACATGAGTTCCCCCATTGTATCAAATGACTTCATTGTAATAAATGATATATTTTACATGAGTCAGTCAAGCTCATTACTTATCTTGATTATCTAGAAAACTAACTTGGTATTAGAGCAAGAAGGGCCCTAAGTCTTGTTTTTAGTGAATTATTGATTATTAAAGTTTTAAGAGAAGCCATAAAAGAGAAAAAAATATTTAGCATAACCCTTTAGAAGGTGGAGTCTTAAGCATGCATAGAGAAGGACAAGTGCAAAGAAAAGGTATTGCCTTCACTTAAGGAATGCCTTGAAAATTTGGGAGTCAAAGAGTGTAACTCGACACTTCACATCAAGTAAAGACTAAGTTGGTGAGGCTAAAGCTTAGGGCTATGCGGAGTTGTGGACATACAAAGATCTAAACAAGTCTTAGCTACCTCAACACTCTACACAAGCTAACGGTGATGCAAAGGTAAGGTATGCGGAGTTTTGGGCACATGTATAATCGACCATGCAAAGAGAGGAGTGGAGATTGCATTCCATAGTGCACACAAATAAACCAAGCAAAAATACACATGGAGAAAGGAATTCAAAGTAAAGGACTTGCTCACATTTTCAACCATACCTCCACAATGCTAAAGAGAGTGCTTCCACTTTTTGCACACACAAAGTAAAAGAAGATTATGGGCACACAAAGATTGGACCATGCAAACAGAGGAGTGGAGCTTGCATTATGCATCTACACAAAGTAACTAATGAAAAATGAATCCAAAGCAAGCCATGCAGAGCAAAGGATTTGCAACCTCCACAACCATACCTTTGCATTGCTAAAGAGAGGACCTTTCCTCACATGTTGAAAGTAAAAGAGTTCAAGAAAAAGAAGACCCTATCCTACCTCACAAACAAGGTGTCCACATAGGTTAGTGAAACATGTACATCCCAACGAATATGAAGATGCCATGTCATCCACACTGGAAAAAGTAACTCTAAAAAGATTAATCATTACGCTACATAAAATAATTAAAGGGGTGGTTACATTAGAATTCAGGTGTCTCCAAAGGAAGATGGAAAGGAAATTTTAATGGCTACTTGTGTCTCTTGGATTTTCGAGGGAAATGTGTTGGAAGGCGGGTTTGGATGAGTTAGCTGCGTAGCATCGTGGATGCTGCAAAAGGTCAAAGATGCCGCGCAAGGAGGAGAACCACGCACAAGTCGGAAATAATAGTATTTTATGTAGTTTTGGGATCATTTTGGACCGCATTGTGTGGGTTAGGGTCACTCTTTTGTAGAGTTTGTTAAGAAGTAGTTAGGCGGTTGTCTAAGTGGACCATAAATGTAAAGGCGCAAGCCTATAAATAGATGTAGAACTGGAAGTGTTAAAGGTACCGATGATCAGATAAGAATGTGGTATGTTTTGTATTGGATATTGATCTTGGTCATTTGAATCTGGGTATGCAACAGAAGAACTATGTTAATGTATCTGTGTTTTGTTGTGAAGGTTAATATGACATGATGGAGTTTTGAGCAGAATCACTGTGTCCCATTTTGTTTTCCTACTATGAAGGTGATATGCGATATGAATATGTGAATGATGCGATGTTTCCTTGTTCCAAATGATGTTTTACCGCTATATCTATTGCACATTAATGGTTTTATTGATAATGAGATCTGTTGAATGATGATGCGGTTCTATTTAAATGCATAAGTTGAAATGTTAGATCTGGTAATTAATGTTGCGCTAAGTCGGTAAGTAGATGCACAAGGGTCCTCCTTCATTCGGCGGAAACGTGGTTTCATCAGCTCTCCCTCGAACATCTCGGTTGAGTCTTCATCTGCTCTGCAGGTGTTGCCGGGATGGGTAAAACCTATCTGGGCCGGTGCTCAGGGAGATAGAGGTGTTTTGGGTGTCGACAGAGTGAGGAACCCCTGTCGACTAGGTTTGTGTCAACAAATGGTTCTGTTGCCGGGACCCTAGCGTGAAGTGGAGGGAGGACATGTTGTGGCATCCGACAAGACTGGAAATTCAAGATTGGTTCAACCAAAAGTTGCAAGAGTTCACTGAGAAAGAGAATCAAAACCCTGGACTGACGACGAATAGGTGGCTGGCTAGGTACATACACGACGGTCCACATGAGTATTTTTTATGCGAATTCCCGATCATCCTATATGAGTGGTTGGCGCAATTGACCTTCCGCAAGTTAAATTTCCAACGTGGTGAGCCAATGTCCTGGACCCCAGAATTGATCTAGGAGTTGCAGGAGGTAGACAACAGGGCATCATGGGCTGTTGAAGTCTGGCTTGACAATATATTGTAGGGCTATATCACTGAGTTTGCGGTCAACACAACGAAACTGTTTGGGATTTTGACCAAACGAAACTGTTTGGGATTTTGACCAAAGGTTTAAAACACTAATGGGAAGGGTCGGTTTTGAAATGAGCAACATTCAACATAAGGAATGGTTCATTGTGGCGTTGCTACCCCATATCAGACTCCCATTGATGCAGCAAAAAATTACAACACAGAGCGAGGCCCTGGAGATTGCGATGAAGTTAGAAGCTTTTCCTGTTGGAGAGAGTGCAGTCGGCATGTCTCAGATCCAGATGCAACTGGCGAATCTGACCATTCAGTTTCAAGATCTCAAGAAGGGTAAAGAGCACCGCAAAGAAGTTTGGTGTACTCGATGTCGTGCAGAGGGACATACCAAGGATAACTGCCCAGATTTACACAACTACCTATTATCAGGAGCGTCGAACCCACTGAGTGGCGGAGGTATTCCATGGTGTCGCATTTGTCAAGTTTATGGACATCAACATTAAGAGTGTGCATACATGCAGAAGATGGTCACGAAGCCGATGAATTTATATTGTACATTCTGCAAGTCTGTTGGGCATGAAGATAAGGATTGCTGCGCATATGGCTTACTTCAGGAAATAACATACGAATCATACTACGTAAAGGGAGATGACCCTAGGGCAGTACAACAACCGTAGTTGCAGCCACAGGTGGCCCAAACACCACCTCAACCGCAAATGCAATTTGTACCGCAGTATAATCAGATGCAGATGGCTCTGCAGCAGCCATAGTATGTTCAGCCAGCTTAGTATGTTCATCCAGGGTAGTGTGTTCAGCTGCAACTGAATCCCCTACAACAACAATTTACTCAATTGTAGTATCAACAACAAGGAGGATTCCGCGGAGGATTTCGAGGAGGACGCGGTGGAGGATTTGGTAGAGGAGGAGGACGAGGTCGCGGACTAGTGAAATGTTATAATTGCAGAGTATTGGGACACTATCAGAGAGATTTCCTGCAGCTGCAAGCACAGTGTATGTACTGTATCGTCGTTGAGAACTGTCCACAGTTGATTGCGAGGTGGCAGGAAGGAAATGTTCAGCAATTGTAGAACCATAACCAGTTTCATAATCACAATCAGTTGCAGAATCAGAACCAATTATCGAATAAGAATCAACCAAAAAACCAGAATCAGCGTCAGAATCATAACGCGAATCAGAATGTGAACCAACCTGTGCAACCACCGCCGAACCAAAATCAGGGATCAATTGTCACGACGATTTCAGCAGAATCGAGGATGCAAGATGTTGACATTGCTATTATCACTCACGGTGGTGCGACAACAGGAGAAGATGGTATGCATCCACTCATCCGACCGACTGGAAAGAAGAAAGTGTAGTTTGATATTGATGCTGAGTGAGACACATTCTTTGAGGCACGTAATGCGATAGGAAGAAATCTTGGTAAGTCAATTACTTATGACATGCCTGATGCTTTTGACTCAACTTCGGGAGTAGGACCATCGCGACAGTATGGTACTTTGTAGAACTTCTTTGAAAGTTGCTTGCTGCTGGAAAGAGATCCTGATGCTCTTGCTGAGATTGAGAGTCTGTTGTATCGACCTACCAGGGGATGAAAAGAGTCTGCAGTGAACTCTTTACAGAGGAAGAAGATAGGAAAAGAGATGCGCATGAATATCTAGATTGGAGACTATGAGGTAGATTCAGTCATTCTGGGTCTCGGCTCAGATGTCAATATTTTAACAAAGCGGACATGGAAAAAGATGGGCAACCCAATGCTGAGCTGGTTTCCTGTGCAATTGCGATTGGATAATCAGGCCAAAGTAACACCAATTGGGAGAGTTCTACGCTTTGTTATTGAAATTGAGGGGATGAAAACCTATGTTGATTTTGATGTTATTGAATTTTTCAATGGTGGAGGCTCCTATCTCGCATTACTGGGGATTGGACGAGACAATGACAGTATGCCAGTAATTAATTTCAAGAAGAGGGTGATGAACTCTGAAAATCAAGACCTCAGAGTCATAGCTCCGTTGGATTTGACTGAAGGACAAAGGTATGTTGGATCACACATATAACATTTCAGAAGACTACATCCATCCGACTATCAATGACAAACTCGATTGCCGCAGCTCTAGCTCTACATCTTCTGACTCGGATGATGCTTTAGAGAACTAGCAGAATCGCATGCATGAGGTGTCATTCAGAAAGTGTGGTTTGATCATGTAGTTTCTATTCTGTGTCGCGACTAAGACTGTTGAACTACTAGTTTACGAAGGACTACCTGGGTTTTCTGAATTTCTAGTGGCATTTGAAGACAAGGTGTCAGAACCACAGCGGTTGTTGGCACTAGAGGAGGCGTTAAGGGCTGCTCCAGCATGTTGGTGGGAAACCCATAAGAAGTCGATTACCGGGTGGTCGCAGTGTTGAAGATTGATGACAGTTCACTTTGGCGACAGAGAAATATACCACATTGGAAAGTATGATGGGTGGAATGACCCTAACAGTCATCTGATTGAATGTCATACTTTGTGGGCCTTGCGACCAAAGGATGAATGGGTCCATGCCTTTGTCCACACTTGGGATGAAATGCCGTGATCTTGGTATGCCTCAGTTGAGTTGCACGGGGAGATTACCACTTGGTTAGAGTTGACGGTTTGCTTTACTCATACCTTCAATTTCGCAGATGCCAATCCAGATGTTCATAATTCCCTGCAGATCATCTGTGATGTTGTTTTGAAGGTGGTTCCAGGTGCATACCTCATGGATCCGCATGCGCATTGTCAGATGTAGTCGATGATGGAATGTTATAATATTACTCGAGGGACAGAGGATGGTGATGACCTGCGGAATATCAATATTACGGAAATAGAAGGGAGTCTGGATGTCATAGCACCTGACGTACCGACATATCCAATAACTTAGCCAGTGAAGCTCAGGAAGATCAACATTGGGATGGAGGAGAACCCAAAGTTTGCGAATGCTGGGGACTACTGGGATGGCGAAATGATGGCAAAGTTCACGGACCTGTTGCATGAGTTCCAATATTTGTTCCCTACGAAGTTTTCCGAGATGAAGGGAATATTGGGGGATTTAGGAGAGATGAATATTCCCTTGAAGCCAGATGTGACACCAATCAGGCAGCGACCGTATTGACTGAATACACAACACAAGGAAAGGGTCAAAACTGAACTTGACAGAATGTTGGATGCTGGAATCATTGAGCCGGTTGAAGAATCGGAATGGATTCGTCCCATGGTGGTTCAGGATAAGAAGACAGGTGAGGTTCGGATTTGCGTCGACCTGCGGAAGTTGAATGATGCATGTCTGCATGATCCATTTCTGACACCATTCACTAATGAGGTACTAGAAGGCGTGGGCGGTCAAGAAATGTATTCCTTCACAAATGGATTTTCTGGTTATCACCAGATCAGGATCGCAAAAGAAGATCGCCACAAGACAATGTTTGTGACTGAATGGGGTTGTTTCCAGTAAAATGTGATGCCCTTTGGGCTAAAGAACGCACCTGCGATATTCTCCTGCGTTGTTGTTGCTGCATTCAGAGATTTTATTCAAAAGTTTTTGCAAGTTTATATGGATGACAGGACAGTTTATGGATTGATCATCGACCATCTGGAAAACCTACGACTGATGTTGGAGCGATGTAGATAGCATCGGATTGCACTGAACTTGAAGAAGTGTATTTTCTGTGCACCTTTTGGGATGTTCTTGGGTCACATTATTTGCAAGCAAGGATTGTTGGTTGACCCAGCAAAGATTGCGCTTATTTTGAGCTTGACACCGCCTACAAATGTAAAACAATTGAGACCAACATTGGGGCACACGGGGGTACTACCGCAAGTTTATTCATGGTTATGCTGTGATCACAGCTCTTATGGAGAATTTGTTGAAGAAGGATGCAATATTCTTATGGAGTCCATAATGTCAAGTAATTTTTGAGACGCTGAAGGCTAAGATGGATTTTGTGTCGATATTGGTATTTCCTGATTGGAGCAAGGAGTTCCATGTCCATGTGGATGCATCATCTATTGCATTGGGCGTGGTGCTCGCACAACCAGGAGAAGGAGATCTTGACCACTCGATTTCTTTCGCAATTCAGAAGCTGTCATCTGTGGAGAGAAATTATACGACTACAGAGAGGGATGGCTTGGCGATGGTATATGCGCTACAGAAGTTTAGGCATTACCTATTGGGGGGTCACTTCAAAATGTTCACAGACCATTTTGCTTTGAAATACCTGGTTAATAAGGATGTGTTGGGGGGGAAGATATGTTGTCGGTTACTTCTCTTTCAGGAGTTTGATTTTGAGGTAATCGTGAATCCTGGCCGCTTGAACGCGGGGATATATCACTTATCGCGAATTGAGACAAGTGAAGAACCAACAAACATTGAAGATGGGTTTCCAGATGCGCAACTATTCAGAGTTGAGATGGATGACGAATACTATGAAGACATCATTCAGTTTTTGGCGATGGGAACTACACCATGTTAAGATTTAATATGCTAAGACAGAAAATAGCAGCATTACATTCCATTTCACAATAATAGCATATACAGGATCACTGAAGAAACAACAAGCATAGCATAAACACAAGAGACACAAATTTATCCTGGGAAACCCTCATGGGGTAGAAAACCCAGCAAAGCTTCCTCAATATAGATGACCAACAATATACAAAGATGCAAACCAAAGACATGATCTCCTCCTCCACCATAGCAGACCTCTCCTCCACAAGTGCACCTTTCTCAAGTGAGTGTGTGTTTCAAATGAGGAATACACTTCCTCTATTTATACACTACTCCAACTTGTGTTTTACACAAGAACACGTAGGCTCGTATTTAACCAATGGGTTAAATACCCCACTACAACTGACTGGGCCGACCCCTCTAGGGTGGTCTAATAACCCTTTGACCCACATAACACATACAGGGCCGACCCCCACTAGGGAAGTCTAATAACCCGAGTTACCACATTCCGACGGAGGAATAAACATCTCCGGATATACAATAAGATCTTCACGGAGGAATGAAACATCTCTAGAATAATAAAGTACAAATATAATATTCTTTGAAGTTACAATATCTCAACACTCCCCCTTAACGAGAAGGATATTATAGCAGTATCTGCATGAGCAAGGAGTCATCAACATCATACATGATACATCTATAAATCATTGGAAGCTTTCTCAACATCATCAGCAACTCAAGCAGTTACTGGAACATCAACATCTTCAGTACCGAGTCTTTATCTTCTGCATCACTCGAACAGCTACAACAACATCAACATCTAGATCCTCACGATCATCAGTATCGTCATCTCACGATCATCAGCATCGTTATCTACACGATCATCAGCATCGTCATCACACGATCATCAGCATCGTCATCACACGATCATCAGCATCGTCATCACACAAGCATCCATACCGATACAGGTAACCACATCATTAATACAAGTATCCATACCGATACAAGTAACCACATCATCAATACAAGTATCCTACCGATACAAGTAACCACATCATCAATACAAGTATCCTACCGATACAAGTAACCACATCATCAATACGAGTATCCATACCGATACAAGTAACCACATCATCAATACAAGTATCCTACCGATACAAGTAACCACATCATCAATACAAGTATCCTACCGATACAAGTAACCACATCATCAATACAAGTATCCTACCGATACAAGTAACCACATCATCACACACAATCATATTACAGGATGATCAATCCTGCTCTCTTTAGGACATAGGTCCATGGATGATGCAATCCAGTCATGTACCTTTTGAACCGAAGTCCAGGGACGATCCAGTCCTATCATGTACCTTTTGAACCGAAGCTCAGGGATGATCCAGTCCTATCATGTACCTTTTGAACCGAAGCTCAGGGACGATCCAGTCCTATCATGTACCTTTTGAACCGAAGCTCAGGGACGATCCAGTCCTATCATGTACCTTTTGAACCGAAGCTCAGGGACGATCCAGTCCTATCATGTACCTTTTGAACCGAAGCTCAGGGACGATCCAGTCCTATCATTCAATTCTCGGAGACCTCATGTCTACGGCTCAATTCAAAGGACTAAAGTCCGAGGACGATCCAATCCCCTTACCTGTTCATTCAGGATTTTGTTCTCGGAGACATCATGTCTACGGATCAATTCAAAGGACTAAAGTCCGAGGATGATCCAATCCCCTTACCTGTTCATTCAGGATTTTGTTCTCGGAGACATCATGTCTACGGCTCAATTCAAAGGACTAAAGTCCGAGGATGATCCAATCCCCTTACCTGTTCATTCAGGATTTTGTTCTCGGAGACATCATGTCTACGGATCAATTCAAAGGACTAAAGTCCGAGGATGATCCAATCCCCTTACCTATTCATTCAGGATTTTGTTCTCGGAGACATCATGTCTACGGCTCAATTCAAAGGACTAAAGTCCGAGGACGATCCAATCCCCTTACCTGTTCATTCAGGATTTTGTTCTCGGAGACATCATGTCTACGGCTCAATTCAAAGGACTAAAGTCCGAGGACGATCCAATCCCCTTACCTATTCATTCAGGATTTTGTTCTCAGAGACATCATGTCTATGGCTCAATTCAAAGGACTAAAGTCCGAGGACGATCCAATCCCCTTACCTGTTCATTCAGGATTTTGTTCTCGGAGACATCATGTCTACGGCTCAATTCAAAGGACTAAAGTCCGAGAACGATCCAATCCCCTTACCTGTTCATTCAAGATTTTGTTCTCGGAGACATCATGTCTACGGCTCTCTTTAGGACTGAAGTCCAGGGATGATCCAATCCCCTCAAGTCCACCAAGGACTTCATTCTCGAAGACATCCGTCTACGGCTCTCTTTAGGACTGAAGTCCAGGGATGATCCAATCCCCTCAAGTCCACCAAGGACTTCATTCTCAAAGACATCCGTCTACGGCTCTCTTTAGGACTGAAGTCCAGGGATGATCCAATCCCCTCAAGTCCACCAAGGACTTCATTCTCGAAGACATACGTCTACGGCTCTCTTTAGGACTGAAGTCCAGGGATGATCCAATCCCCTCAAGTCCACCAAGGACTTCATTCTCGAAGACATACGTCTACGGCTCTCATTAGGACTGAAGTCCAGGGATGATCCAATCCCCTCAAGTCCACCAAGGACTTCATTCTCGAAGACATACGTCTATGGCTCTCTTTAGGACTGAAGTCCAAGGATGATCCAATCCCCTTATATGTCCACCAAGGACTTCATTTTCGAATACATACGTCTACGGATCCTTTTAGAACATGTGTTCAAGGATGATGCAATCCCCTTGTCACCTTAGACCTTGTCTAAGGACCATCCACCAACCTCTCTGTCGGCATCACCAATATAGGTATTCACATCATCGACCTCACTGTCGATGCAGGCAATCTCATCATAAGTGATCACATCACTCCTCCTTTCGAGGAGGGTCCTTCTGGATTATATTAAGTTTGTCTCGGAAAACTTTACTTGAGGTAGAGGTTTGGTTAGTACATTGGATCAGTAGAGGTTTGGTTAGTACATTGTTACAAATTCGAACTTTTGGTTCCTTTCTGCACCATATCTTGGAACACTAGATTCTTTTCCATCTTGATACAACTCTACTTGTCACATAGGATCATAGTTGGGTCTATCTCTAAGTCAAACAATCCTGAAGCCACACTGCTTCATAACTTAGCAGAGCAAGCAGCCATATATTCTGCTTGTGCTCACGAGATCATGGCTGATCCCAGACAATAACATCCTCTCGATGTGCTCTTCCTGTCTGATACACTTCCTTCCCAATCAACATATGTGTAGCCATCTGAATTCATGATCTCCAAGATAACATAGATCAAAGTCTTATTGTATCCTATAGGTACCGCATCACATGATTTGCAGCTTATCAGGTGAACACATCTAGTTTCCACTAGATACTGACTCAAGGTGTTCACAGCAAAGCATATATCTGACCTAGTATTCTTTAGACACATCAATGACTCAATATTTTGTCTGTACAGAGTTCTATCCACTAACTCTAATGAGTCATCTGCTAACAACTTCAAGAGTGGCCATCCCAACACATCAAGTCCTTTTAATATTTCTCAGCATACTTTCCTTGGTTGAGAAAGATTCCTTCTGAGCCTTGCCATACTTCCAAACCTAGGAAGTAATGCATCAATCTGAGATCTTTCATTTTCATTTCTGCAGCCATCTTCTTCTTTCTTTTCATGATCTATTTCTCATTCTTTGTCAGAAAGAGATCATCGTCATACAATAATGGTATGATATGTTCATCATCCACAACCTTAAGGTAAAGGTTAGGAACAACTTTACTTTTGGTAAAGTCCAAGCTTATCAAGAGATTGTCAATTCTCTCTTTGTGACTGAACATCATTCACACTCTGCATGGAATGATCTTCTGCATATCTATCTGTGCCATCTCTCGTTAGATGGGTCTACTGATATGAGCCTCAATATCATTTGAAATCTGTGGTGAGTTCCTTCTTGCATCCATGTCATCTGTGTATAGAAACCATATTCAACCTTGTAGCAAAGGTTGAGATCCACATGACCCATGGTGATCATTAAGCTCATCAATTGATTACCGATCCTGGGAACCCATACAGAACCTGATTCACACTTCTTCTTTAATTACACCATTAAGAGAATGGTCTAGCCACTTGGAGCAAACATCTCATCATGATTCTCTTCCTCTTTCTAAGAGAATCTTCTAGCCACAAGCCTTCTATAGTATGTTTGATTTGTAAATCCTTTTGTTGAACATCCATCGCTTGTTCATTGTTCATCATTTATCATGATCTTTCCTACAAATCAAAATTAAGTACATGATTAGTCATACTTCATAATCATCAAATCATATTGACATGATAACCTATTATGCATACAGATATCATTTACATAGTTATGCAACTATTTTGATCAATACTTTGGCACAACACTTTTCCATATCCTGTATGCATACAGTGGCTATCTAGATGCCTTCCATCTCTACCAGAACATACTATCGAGAGTGTGCACAACTCTCAGTATGTCAGCAAAGAGGTTTCATTCTAGACAAGCAACAATGGAATGTTTGACCATCTTACCAATCATATGCATATTAGTAGTATACTATTTCAATGCTCTATGAATGTTTACACTCAGTATGATATATTATAGGAATACAAATATGCATACAACCTATTACGGACAATATCAATTATTATTTCAAATAACAACTTAAATACTTATCTTTTATGTTTGTGTGGTTGCCTCCCGCTTGATCTTCTATATGTCTTTTGAACTTCTATTCATTCTGTGCCACTGTGCATGCTCAAGTGTGCATTAGTGTCATCCTCATGATCTCATACACAAACATACATTCATTAGTATATTCTTAATATTATCAAAACATTCTAATTCTAAATAATCTTGAATATATATAGTCATGATCATTAGTATTCAGAGTTTCAAGGAAGTCTTCTTTTACTCATGCATATTCTTGTTTGATCATAGTACTCTCCAGGTTAATTAAATCATCAAGATAAGAGACATAGTATGCATAAACCCTTGATTACTAACTTTATGAATAAGCATAACCAATCATACCAAGTATACTTATATAAGGGATCCTAACACAAGGTAAGATTCTAACTTGACATAGGTAAACATACCTGGATTAATATACCTGCTTAGTTATGTATAACATACCTAAACAATCTCTTCAATGATTTAGAGATCCTGAGCTAGAACCTGCATGTCTCATAGGTTAAGCATAATATAACAAAGTCATACATACCTCGTAAGTAGAACAAAGATTATGGATGAGTCTTTGTCTTCATGTTGTCATGGTCATGGAACTTGATTTGTCTTTTGTGATGTACCTGTATCTTGTTAGCAGACAACATCAACCTCACACAACACCATAATGCATTAGTACAATCATATAGCCCTAATCAATGAATGTCTTCGATCATTCACATGCATTCATACTGTTACTAGGGTGATAAGACGATTCTAACATTAATCAAGATTGTACTAATAAATAATATGAAGACAAACACATCATGAACTTAATCAAGAATCATATTTCAAGACATACCTGAACCTCCTTAAGTCATACCTGTCGAGACTTCTTGTAGTCTTCTTATGTAAGGCCTTAGCCTCAACTCCCCCTGAAACTTGATCTGGAGCTTGATTAGGGTTTGCTAGAGAAACCCTAAAAATTCAATCTTTGACTTTCACACTTCCGAATGAATGGAAGGATGTGTCTTGCTGAGCTGATCAAACTAGCATACTTCAATTTTGAAATCTCCAAAAATTGACCCCTCAAAATTGCCTTTGAAACTTCTGGATCTTCTGGACAGGATCCCGAACTAGGGTTTGATGAAGCCCACCCTTTTGCTCAATCAAAAGGTTTGATCCAAGGCTCTAAACTCTTATTTTTCTGAGGAGCTTCCAGCCGTGGATTCCGATTCCAAAAATTCTAACTTTCTCCGAAACCCTACATTCCGGAAGCCATGAATAAAGGTGCTCCAAAAATAATTCTGTTTTGACAGAAATATGTACCTGATTGTTTCTGTTATAACTCCAAAATTTTCGCTCCACAGGGTCTGAAAACTTTTTCTGCAGTATCCTGACCTGTCATCTTTCCATCCTGATAGGTCTGACCTCAATTGGATTTTCTGAGCGAGAGTTATTCCAAATGTCGCAACGTGACCTGTTTTGGGATAATACAGGAGAGTGAACTTGTACGGCGTTCCACGTGTCACTATTTGAACTTTGGCCTCTAAAAACTTTTCCTGAGATAGCTCGCCCTGTTATATTTTCATCCTGATAGGTCTGACCTCAATTGGACTCTCTGAGAGAGAGTTATGCCAAGTGTCGCAACGTGACCTGGTTATGAGATAAAACAGGAGAGCAAACTTGTACGACGTGCCACGTGTCACTGGTTCAGCTTCGGCCTTTGAAAACGTTTCCTGAGATAGTAAAGTCTGTGTACTACCTGTCACTTTTTATGAAATTTCATTTGGAGCTTCCTAGCCCAAGTTATGACCTTTTTTCCTAGGTCACTTGATTTTGACTGAGATCTGGAAGAGGCAGAAACCCTAACCTGTACTGATCATAACTTACAAAGTACAACGAATCTGAGGGTTCCCTTTGGACACAAGATACCTAGAGATGTTATCTACGACCTGTAAAGGTTTCAGATCCTGAACCTTCGCCAAAATGGATTTATAGCTAAAGTTCCACGATGACTGGTTTTTTCTATATAAAACCCTAACCTTCAAATTGTCGTAAGTAAAGCAAGTGTTGTAAGTGCCATACCTTGCCTTCCTTCAGTTAGCTTTGATCCCATGTTAATATTTAATATGCTAAGATAGAAAATAGCAGCATTACATTCCATTTCACAATAATAGCATATACAGGATCACTGAAGAAACAAAAAGCATAGCATAAACACAAGAGACACAGATTTATCTTGGGAAACCCTCATGGGGTAGAAAACCCAGCAAAGCTTCCTCAATATAGATGACCAGCAATATACAAAGATGCAAACCAAAGACATGATCTCCTCCTCCACCATAGCAGACCTCTCCTCCACAAGTGCGCCTTTCTCAAGTGAGTGTGTGTTTCAAATGAGGAATACACTTCCTCTATTAATACACTACTCCGACTTGTGTTTTACACAAGAACACGTAGGCTCATATTTAACCAATGGGTTAAATAACCCACTACAACTGACTGGGCCGACCCCTCTAGGGTGTTCTAATAACCCTTTGACCCACATAACACATACAGGGCCGACCCCCACTAGGGAAGTCTAATAACCCGAGTTACCACATTCCGACGGAGGAATAAACATCTCCGGATATACAATAAGATCTTCACGGAGGAATGAAACATCTCCGGAATAATAAAGTACAAATATAATATTCTTTGAAGTTACAATATCTCAACACACCAGAGGAGTTTACTACAAATCAGAAGAAGCAGTTGGTGGTTAATGCCACCGACTTCCAGTTGATTGATGGACAACTTTATAAACTAGGATTGGATGAGCTCTTGAGGCGATGTGTCGTGCCTCATGAGCAAGGGAAGATATTGGTAGAGGCTCACGAAAGAGTGGCTGGGGGACACTATGGAGGTCGCGCTGTTGCTAGGAAGGTGCTTCGTGCAGGGCTTTGGTGGCCCACTCTTAACAATGATGCGACGGATTATGTGCAAACTTGTGATATCTATCAAAGAACCGAAAAACCATCAAGGAGGGATGAGATGCCGCTCGTACCTCAAGTGACATTGCAACCATTTGATAAATGGGATGTGGATTTCGTGGGACCAATCAACCCACCCGTAAAGAGAACTGGTGTGCGGTACATCATTATAGCAACAGATTACTTGACAAGGTGGGAAGAGGCCGCACCTGTTGTGGATTACACCACTGCGACAACAACTCGCTTCTTGTTTGACAATATTGTTACTTAGTTTGGATGCCCAAATATATTGATGAGTGACCAGGGAAGTCACTTCATCAATCGCATAGTTAGTGCATTAACAGAAGAGCTTCAGATACAACATAAGAAGAGTATCCCATATCATTCGGAAACAAATGGAACAGTAGAGGCATTCAACAAAATGTTGGAGCATGCGCTTACAAAGGTGTGTAACGCAAACCGCGATGACTGTGATTTGAAGATTCCAGCAGTCTTGTGGGCATATCGCACCACTTGTAAAAGATTGACAGGACAGACACCGTTCAAATTGGTGTATGGGAAAGAGGCAGTCATGCCTATGGAGTACATTGTTCTGAGTTTGTGCATAGCGGCTGCGACAGGCATGGATGACGAAGCAGCATTGGAAGACCGCCTGGCGTAGTTGGTGCAGCTTGAGGAAGATCGTTTTGTCACAGGTTTTCACCAACGCGTAGAAAAGGATCGCCAAAAAGCATGGCACGATCGACATATTAAAAACAAACAGTTTCAACAAGGGGGTTTGGATGAGTCAGTTGAGAAGCATCACGGATGCTGTGAAAGGTCAAAGATGCCGCATAAGGAGGATAACTGTGCACAAGTCAGAAATAATAGTATTTTATGTAGTTTTGGGATCATTTTGGACCGCATTGTGCGAGTTAGGGTCACTCTTTTGTAGAGTTTGTTAATAAGTAGTTAGGTGGTTGTCTAAGTGGACCATAAATGTAAAGGCGCAAGCCTATAAATATATGTAGAACTGGAAGTGTTAGAGGTACCGATGATCAGAGAATAATGCAGTATGTTTTGTATTGGATATTGATCTTGGTCATTTGAATCTGGGTATGCGACAGAAGAACTTTGTTGATGTATCTATGTTTTGTTGTGAAGGTTAATATGGCATGATGGATTTTTTAGAAGAATCACTGTGTCCCTTTCTGTTTTCCTGCTATGAATGTGATATGCGACATGAATATGTGAATGATGCGATGTTTCCTTGTTCCAAATGATGTTTTACTGCTAGATCTATTGCACATTAATGATTTTATTGATAATGAGATCTGTTGAATGATGATGTGGTTCTGTTTAAATGCATAAGTTGAAATGTTCGATTTGGTAATTAATGGTGCACTAAGTCGATAAGTAGATGCACAAGGGTCCTCCTTCATTTGGCGGAAACGTGGTTCCGTTAGCTCTCCCTCGAACATCTCGGGTGAGACTTCATCTGCTCTGCAGGTGTTGTGGGGCGGGGTAAAACCTGTCTGGGCTGGTGCTCAGGGAGATCGCGGTGGTTTGGGTGTCGACAGAGTGAGGAACCCCTGTTGACTGGGTTTTTGTCAACAAAATGGAATCATTAGAAGAAATAAATATAGTTCGATTGCAATATAAAGTGGAGGTGTTGGTCAATTGGAATTGAAAAAGCAAGAGAGCTTAAGACACTCAAAGACAAATGAAATGTAGTATGAGTTGTTTGGTCGGTCTTTTGGTCTTCATATCATAGAATAAAAAATAAGACCGGTGCTAAAATTTCCAAAATTCATTTCCCTAACTCCACAAGTAGAGGAAAATTCCAAAGATGGTGAGAACACAGAAACACCAATTATGTCCAAAGCCTAAGAATGTCCATGAGCAAATAGGGCATGCAATTGAGAGTATGTCTCAAAACAAACAAAGGGTTATTAGTTTAGAGAAAAGCATAGATTTAGAAGTTGATGATTTGAGAGCCAAACAATTGATTCACTCTAAATCAACCTCCTAGACTATCCACCCGACAATTTTACATAGTGGGGATACCACCACAATCTTTTTCCCAAATCAAGACCCAACCTCCTTGTGAGTCAATTTAGTGTAAGACAAATTTTTCCAGCAACCCACTAAGTTCATTATCGCATCAAAATTTCCTATTACAAATTCCTCCTTGCAAGAATCAAGGAGTCAAAGTACCTAATAGGTGTAGATCCATTGTCACCTCGCACTAAAATTGTCTCACTTCAAGTCGATACTTCCAAACCATAAGGGGGATTCCCTAAAGAGTACACGGTAATGAATTGTAAGTAAATAAGGGTAAATACAACCTCAAACTAGTAGTAAAATTTTGTTGTCCTGTTAAACGAGAAAATAGAAAAAGAAGATAGTAGGTTATTGTGCACAGAAAACAATGAAAATTTCTATGTATTTAAAATCAATATAAAGGAAAAGGAATTTTTTATGCTATGTGCTTTATTGATTGATTTTATAATACATAGACATCTCAAAAGAGGGGGGTTATTTCCCCCTAATTTTCCTAAGTACAATAGCATCTTGAGTTTTGGGTGATAATACATCATGAATGGGTCCACTGTGGGCAATTTGTTTGACCCTAGGGACTTAACATAGTAACCATAACAAAAACCAAGTCTCAACCAAGTGAAATCGACCCCATGGGGGCATCCTCCTCTATAGGGCGCGATTTTCCCAAGAGGGGCCACATACAACAAGTGGGGCCCAAAACAATGTTATAAACATATGAAATGGTGTCTAATATGCATCCAAATAATAATAAAATGAACCAATGTCACTTTGATGCCAACATTTCACCCTTTGATAAACTTCATAAACTATGGTCACTTAATTATTTTAATTAAAATGTTGATAATGCCTATAAATGATCAAATATGCCCATAATGTGCTCTTCCTTTGCTCAAAAATATGATCTCAATGCATTAATGAAATCAAAGGTGTGAAATCCATATGGAATGACTACTCATACACCACATATCCACCTGTGAAGTAATCTAGTATGAAATTCATGCCCCCATTAATTAAAATATATGACATGTTAAATAATAATAAATTTGTATACGGGACAAAATCCACTGACTGAAGCATGGGATGGTCCGACGGATATCCATATGCATACATAAACATGAAATGAGTGTCCTTAGTCATACCCACTCCTGGGGCCCACCGAGTGACCAAGTCAAGGGTTGACCAAGTGAAACTTGGTCAAATAGGTGAAAAATGATGACTGATTCAAAACCGAGTATCTCTGCATGCATAAGGTATAAATAGTACTCTCCAAATTATATTAGTAGTGGACAAAAATCATAAGTCTTCTATAGCAGTGGTGACCATGACGAACAATATAAAATATGGACCAAGTAATTGACAGTTTGCATAGTAATAATGGAGTCCTAAACATATGCTTAGGTTCACATTCACTCCCATGTATAAGTTAGGCCACCCCTCATTCACCTTGGGCGAGATGGAAGTAGTGAAAATCTAGGCCAAGTGAAGTTTGACTTATGTGGACAAGACTAGTGATCTCTCAGAGTACAAGGGGAAACAAGGACACAATGACATGTACTAGGTAGGAAAACACTGGGGAATGGTGGTGTCTCATAAATGGACAAAGTTGAGTGGGAGGCATTCATTCTACTCTAACAAGTTCCTTGATAACATTTAATTTATACTCTCTTTTTTCAAGTCTTTGACTTTCATTTAGGCTTGCATCCTTTTAGATATAACATTAATCTCTTATGCGCTTTACATGACCTTTTCATTTGATGACCCTTTGTATTTTACATGTGTTAAAAATCACAACTAACTGCATATTTCATCCAGGGTAATTTCATTGCATATGAGGGAAACTTTCTTAAAGTCTAGCTAATACCCCCTGGAAACTATCCAGCCTTATCTCATGTCACCACACCAGCGGGTACTCTCGGCCCAGAAGTGAATCATGGGGTCATCTAGCGAGAATCCTCCACAATCAGGACCAAACATTGGGGGAAATCAACCAAAAAGGTCAAGGATTTAGAAACCCAACTTGTCTGATCTTAGGACCCAACACCAAAACGTTTCTTCAGCTCAGAAGGGTCAAGGTTTCAAAAATTTCTTGTAATAATATCCCTAATATGAAAATTTGTTCAATTTTGGGAAATTTCGAACCTTGGACTAGTGAAACCCCAAACTATCCCAAATTCTACCAAATGATTTCAAATTTTGTCTGGAAGGGTTTGAGGGGTCTTAGGAAATCTTAATACATCTACTGGACACTCATACAATTTCTAAATTCCTTTAGGACTTGCATTAATCAAGGAGGAATGCAAGAGAACAATACTAGCAATTTTCGATGTGTAATCCCCCACTAGTGTTGACAACCAAAATGCAACATTGATCATGATATACAACTGGTTATTGCACCCATCAAATAGAGAGTTGTAACACCTAGACATTCCTTGGAAGTTGTGAACAATGGACATGGAAAATGTTGCATAAAATTTAATCAAATTCCCTAGGGGATTGCATAGTTTAGTTTGCACATATATAGTACATCATAGGCTTCTCGAACAACTGCAAAAAATCATAGAAAGTTTGATACAAAATAGATACAAAACTACTCCAAAAAGTCCATAAGAAAGTAGAGGGGAAACTAGCTCGAATTAGTGGTTTTCTTGGAATTTTTACATGATAGACATAGGATTTCAAGCTATGGATCAAATATGCAACTCATAACAATGCCATACATAATATACTATAACAATGGAGTCACAAAATCATCCTCCACAATTTGTATACAACTATGAGTGCACCATCAACACTAGAACATGGACATTGAGAAGAATATGTGAGAAGAGAAATGAGAAGAAGATATATGAGAGGAACTCAAACTGAAGAGGACTTGAACCCACAATAAACACATCCTTTAATCTCTAATAAGAGGTATGAATGACCTCTCCTCCAACCAACTTGGACAGGGATATTTCACCTTCAAAATTGGTTCAATAGCAGGGAGGGTAAACACCCACTGTGCAAGGACAAGCTAAGCCCTCCAAGAGTGCAAAAAAAAATGATCCAAAATATTCTCTCCTTCCTCATCCTCTCCTTTTATTAACCTCATGTGGACTCATGAGGTCGAATTTCCCTCCAATACACTCACTCAACTCAATTTAGTGTTTGCTTCCTTCATGAGACACTTGTCCTCCTCATTCTTGCACTCCTCTTTCCCTTATTCAAATTGGGAATATTGGCTGATCATAACTCCCTCTATGCGTCCTCTTGATGGCTATTTTTAGCCCTAATATGTCATATTTGTCATAGGTCTTCCATCGGGTCTGAATTTTTCATATTTGTCATAGATTTCTTCATTATTGTTGTCATAGATGCCATGGAATATTGCTACAAGTGTCACAATTTGTCTATTATGCCTCTTCCTCTTCATTGGGAGTTACTCTTCCACTCCAATTCTAGTCTCCATGATTCTTGCCATGAATATTGCTTATTCATCTACTCTAAGTACGTTACCCTCCACCTTGAACTCGAATTTGTGTGAGAATGATGCCAAGTGTAGTGGGGAATCTTACCACATGTGGGTCCCACAACCTCTTATGTGCCCTCATGATCCAATGCCACCTTATTTTATTTTTTATTATTGTTTATTTGACCCATTTAATGTGAATTTGTAAGTCTAAGGTCATTTTGGGTCTTGTAGCTCCCTTATCCCAAATTTTAATGCTTCCACCCGAATCTAGGGAACTAGTAGGTTAGTGGAATCCTTCCTCCATGATCATTTATTTGAATGGGGACATTACAAACTTTGAATTGGGGATTTACTCTTCATGTGACCCATCTTGTCCATTTGGATCTAATTTTGCATTATTACTAACTTGGACCAATTTGAAAAACTATCATGAACATGGCCAAGTGGCTTAGATCATTGTGATCCAATGCAAAATTTGGGGACATGACAATTTTGTAACATGTTGCACAACTTAAGGCTAAGACACACAAAAACATGGGGGGCATACCAGTACATAGGTCAAAGTGGGGAAGGTCTTTGATCTCACAAGTCTTATCCAAATCAAGGGGAAAGAGCTGCAAAACAGATAAATGGGTGGGTAGAAGACAAGTGAAAAGGTGGTGCCAAAGGTAAGTGGGAAATGGGCTAAGTTGTACAAAAGGTAACCCTACTACTGACCATATGCTTAAGCCTTAACATCATGCTTCTTAACCATTCAATTGTTAGTCCCAAAAGCAACCAATAGATAAATAATCACCACATTTCTACCACATATGACTAGTCACATCTACTAAGATAGTTAGGAAAGACAATAATATGTGCAAACCTCATGCCATATACTTGCTCAGTCATCTCTGCATCTGGATCTAGATCTGCAAGGCCTTTGACTGTTTGAGGGAAAGGAAAATGTATATTAGATGTATTCTATGTTATATGCTCTGTTGTATTGCTCAAGTAAACCATGGTCTAATAAGCATCTCTCAGGGATCATGTGGGCTCAAAAGTGACAAGGAAAGTTGTCAATGCTACTATGGGGCTCTAGCTGTCTCTAAAAGTACTCTGCCACTAATCATCACTGTGCTCAAAATTGGATAATATTAGTAAGGATTGGCTTAGGTATCAGACAAAAATACTCTGCAACATCATGGTAGCCAAACTACTATGGATGTGATAACATGTTTCTTCATTTATTTTGTGGTTTAACAACCTTCTTGTTTACTACAAGGCCTTGAAGGAGTGTCATTGCTATCACAACCACTGTGTAGACATGCCTATCCAATATCCCTCTTTATTTGGAGATTTTATTGATGTAAGAGTACATTAGCAATGGTTTATGATGACTTATACCAAGAAAAAATGTCATGGATATTGTTACATATAAACACACAAGAATGATTGTTATTGGATCTAAGATTTAGATTATAAGAACATAATGTTTAGATATTGGGTTTGTGAGAAAACTAGGCATTTAAAGATTGTTATTGGATCTAAGATTTAGATTATAAGAACACAATGTTTAGATATTGAGTTTATGAGAAAACTAAGTATTTAAATAATGCAATTTAACAAAGGAAAAAACTAAATTGATTAAGGTTAAATATTGGAATTTGAATAGTACATCAATTCCAAAAATGACATGTAACAAGTTAATAAACATAACATTTAAATATTAAATTTATGAAAATTTAATTATTTAAAAGATACATCTCCCGAAATTAAAATTTAACCTAAAAGATAAATTAAACTAAGTGTTTGGCTCCATTTAAATATTAAATTTATGAAAATTTAATTATTTAAAGATGCATTTCCCAAAATCAAAATTTAACCCAAAAGGGAAAATCAAAATTTAAATAAAAAGAGAAATTTAAATTAATTTAATTTAAACAAAAAGGGAAATTAAATTAAGTGTTTGTGAATAAATTAACAATTTTAAAGGTTAAATGCCCCAAATAGGTGGGAATTTAAAATCAAAATTTAAAAAAAAGGGAAATTTAAATTAATTTAATTTTAAAAAAAAAGGAAATTAAATTAAGTGTTTTTGAATAAATTAACTATTTTAAGGGTTAAATGCCCCCAAATAGCTGGGAATTTGAATTGTAGAGCAATTTTAGGAGTAGTAGAGGCATTGAACTTCACCATTTACAAGACACAAGTGTTAATGGACTCATACCTTGATTCTGCGGAATATCAAGTATAGTATTAGTATTCTCCCCATAGATGTAGCCTTTTAATTTAAACAAAAAGGGAAATTAAATTAAGTATTTTTGAATAAAATAACTATTTTAAAGGTTAAATGCCCCCAAATAGCTGGGAATTTGAATTGTAGAGCAATTTTAGGGGTAGTAGAAGCATTGGACTTCACCATTACAAGACACAAGTGTTAATCCACTCATACCTTGATTCTCCGGAATATCAAGTATTGACATTCTCCCTATAGATATAGCCCTCTAATAAAGATGAACCATCATATAAAAACGTATTATAACTTTTGAGTTTTAAGAATGATCCAACAACCAGCTAGGCTCACCCATCAAACTCACCAATCAACTCTTTTATTACAAATTCCAAGTCGACTACCATCTATAATTAAATCCGAGTTAAAGGTGCCACACACGAAAACGCATATGCGTTGCATTTTCTGTTCACAATGTATTAATTGGTGCAAAGCAAGCAGACTAAATCGATTAATGTGTAGTTTGGGCGCGGGATCTGCTCTCTCGCTGGATACCTACTGGCCTTTCTCATTCTCTGTGCTTTCCAGTGGTGATTGCTCAGTTGTTTTTCTGTCATGCGATTGATTTTAGACCGTCAGCTTTTCATTCATATTATATATATAATCCGCTTCCACAGCCCCAACCACAGTGAGGCTTTAGCGACTCAACTCACCTGAAGCATCACAGAGCACACAGAGAGGCAGCAGCAGAAGAAGCCGATATAATCTCTCAAATTTCCTGCCATTGCAATCATTATCGACTACATCATTATATCATCCGAAGGTAATTCATTATTCCCAACTTTCTCTGTTTTCACATTTCTAATGAATGCGATCTGTCGTTGACATTCTGTAATATTTTCCCTGGATGCATAGCATATAGTAGTCCTCACCAGATCAATCAATTTGGGGTTTCAGAGATGATTTCCGCTCATTCATGTCGCAGGGACATTTGGGTTTGATGATTGCAATGGCATTGCATATAATTTTCGGGCATCGAATTTAGATGCCTGTATTCATAAAATGCAATAGATGGGAATTCAATTTGGGATCCGGTGGTTCTGAACCTCATGTATCTTGTGGTTGCAGGTCGATCAAGAATGGCGTTCAACAGCAGATTGTATTTTGGCATTCTTCTGTGGTTATGCATTCAAGCTGCTTGTTGCAGAGCTCATGATAGAGTACTGATGAGAGATCGGGTTTTAGCAACTGAGACTGACATTGTGGGCGTGGCGTTGGCAGCAGCAAAAAGCCCCACGACTTCAGCAGCGCCAGGCGCCAGCCCTAAGCCCTTCGAGACCACAGCAGAAGCACCCAAGTCGTCACCCACCTCCAACGCTCCTCCTGCTCAATCTCCCACTACTGTTCCGCCGCCTCTAAGCTCAGCCTTGCCCCCATCTAAGCCCTCCACCCAGTCACCAACCAAAGCCTCACCTGCAGCTACGCCCGTTTCAGTTCCTTCCAAAGCTCCGTCCGTTTCTCCCCGTGCTCCACCTGTTTCTTCGCCGCCAAGCGAGGCTAAGTCGGCCCCGCCAGTGGAGGCAGCGGCTCCTCCAAAACAGGAAAAGGCCACAGAAGCTCCATCACCACCACCATCCAAGGCCAAAGAAGCCCCTGTTCCACCACCCTCCAAGGCCAAAGAGGCTCCTGCTCCGGCTCCTCCCAAACACAAAAGAGGTGTAGAAGCCCCGGCACCGGTTGTCGAGGAGGCTCCGACTCCAGCAAAGCAGAAAAAACCGAAGAAGAGTCAGAAACAGCGTCCTCATGAGGGTCCTGGTGCGGCCCCTGCATTGAGCCCCCATTCCACTTCCCTTTCTCCCGAGCCTTCTTCTAATTCCGACGATATCTTTGCCCCCGCCACTCCACCCGATTCAGAGGTTAGTAATATCTCCAATATCTCCCTCTAACTTCACCCAGTAAGTATTTATTTCTAATATTTACGACTGTACAGTCATTATCAACTAATGAATGCTTCGTTTTGTGATTGCAGAACGACGGAATAAAGAACTTCCAAGCAGGAGTTTGGCCGGCCGTGACCGTTGCGCTTACTTCCACCCTCGTCGTTTTCATGGCTTAGATCTGTTTCATTGTTTCACCGATTGGTGTTTTCGCTCAGTTTATTGTTTATGTATTGAATATCACCAACGGTAGTTATTGTCTGGTAAAATAAGATTCTCTGGTGATTGGGATATATTGTATTCTTCATGATAAATATTGAGCAATTCAATTAAAAAAAAAGTTATTTTGTGATGAAAAATGCATGCACACGTGGTTGAAGTTTTTTCACAATATTGATATTTTCTTTCATGTCCATAAAAGTTTCTGGTTGAATATTTTTATTTTTCATGTGTATGTTAATTTTATTATAAATTCTCCATTATAAAATTTTATTTTATTTTTTTATTCTCCCGTAGGATTATGTGCATACAGTCTCTTGTAGTTTGTTTATGCTGGTTCTTGTAGATTAATTTGTAAATATTCAGGTGAACCTTTGTAGATATTTTTGTACAAACAAATGGAGTATCTATACATACATATATTAGGTAATTGTTTTTATTTTTGAAAATAGAATTGAGAAATCAAATTTTGAAATGGTAAAATGTATTTGTTTTTTTTTGTAAAGTATGTAAATGAAAAAGGAATATGGATGAAAAATGAAATCTAAGGTATGGAATGAGTAGAGGGTAATGCAAGTGTGAATGAGTATTTTGAAAATTATGTCAATCATTGATGAGATTTGCAGTCAATATTTGGAATTTGAAGGCTTTGTAGTATGATTCAAACTTTGTAAACTTGTAACATGTAACTGAATTTCCACAGCTGAAGAATATAAAAAATTCTGATATGAATGTTTTTATGATTTCCTATTATTGTGATATAATTACGAAGGCATTTTATTTGCAATATTGATATTATTAACCATGGTATATGTAATATGGAAAAAATTGTTTTGTATATCACTTTGAAACCATCATAATTGTGCATGAATGAGAGGTCTCTTCATGATGTGCAATTTATTTCTGAATATAGCTTGTAACTAATGAGCCATGGGTTTTGTAGATGAGCTGCAATGCAAACATACAAGATTTTCCGAATATAGCTTGTAACTAATGTTCATATATGATTTGGTGATTGAGCCATGGATTTTGTAGATGAGGCCTAATGAAAACATAGAAATCTTCTTTTCTCTTTGCAAAAATGATAATCTTGATGGTTATAAAATCTAATCCACCATCTTTGCTTGAATGCCAAGTTTTGAGATATGCTTTGAAAACTGCAAAGATAGTAAGCCTTAGATATTGATCTTGCAATTGTTGATCTTCAATGGAGTGAGCATTTGGGCTAGTGCAAGGTAATGATACCCACTTATGACGTGTTAGTTGCAATGGACTTCCTGGAAAACAAAAATCCGTCCATTAAAATGAATTTTTAGAGGTACCTACACAACTTTTTAGAACATGGTGTAAAAAGATGAAACGTAGAGAATCAGATCACCCTCTGAAATATATAACTTTTATTTATGTAAAATAGGTATAAATCCCCCAAAATGGCGTTCTTTTATGATTGGTATGTTTTTTTTTTCAAAAACATAATGCATATGTTTGCATTAGGCCCCAGGTTTGGTATGTAAACTGTCTAAATTTGAAAAAAAATTATATAGGTTTGTAGATAACAGGTGGATCTAGTGCAGCGCAATTTTTCCAAAATTTTCCAAGCTAATTTTATATATTTTTTTAAATTAAGGAAGTCGGGAAAGCCCTTAAAAGACAAGGTCGAGCATTAGGCCCCGCTATCATGGTTTTAACAAAGTCAATTTTTTTTAATTTTTTTTGTGCGTAGGTCTTTTAGTATACTTGTGCAGATTCTTTTCTGTTTTCAAAATAGGTGTGTCAGTCAAAAGTTATAGTTGAAATACATGACCTATGTTTTACGTAAATATGACATGGTTGCAAACAAAAATGAATAAAAAATAGAAAATACTAACAAATTTATTCAAAAAATAGATATTTGGCATCTACATAGAGATTTCTATAAGTGTGTGTAGTTTCAATGGCAGTGGACACGTGGAGCATATATAGATTCGAGGTTGAAAAACATGAAGTTACAGAACATGATGTCTTTTGCTATAATGTAGTACAAGGCACAAGGTTTGGCGATCCGAACCTAGAACCACACCTGCCAAGTCATTACACACGGTATGCAAAAAGGCAAGCACGCAAAAAAAAATAAAAAAATTAGCGTGTGCATGTTAGTAACATGCACACACTAAAAATGTGCATGCATTATTAGCACGCACGCATGATTAGTGTGCACACACTATTAGTGTGCGCACGCTGATGTTACATATTTGTTTCACTCTCCTTCTAGCGATACCTCCCTTTCTCAATATAATCTCACACCCCCTCTCTCTTTATAACCCCATCGCCCTCATATATCCCCTTACCACAGAGCATAATCCCCTGATTAAAAACATATACCATAAATTCCAAGCCCCCCATCTCTCTATTACCCTAAGCCCTAACCCGCTCCTTTCTCTATTTCTCTAACCCCCTACCACTAACCTTGCCCCCTCTCACCTAGTCCTACACGTAACCATCACTCCCCCATCTCTCTCTCTCTCTTTCTATCACTCTCTCTAAACCCCCAACCCCTCATCTGTCTCTATATATCTCCTTCCCCAAACCCCCACTCTTCACCCTCATACCCCCACCCCCTCTCTCTTTCTATCTCTCTCACATACCACTAACCATCTCTCCATCCCTTTCACTCTATCTATATCCCTCCTCAGCTACTCCCCCACTACCCTTAACCACCCACTCTCTCTCTTCCTTTTGGTCTCTCATCTACTCATACTACTAACCACCACCTCTCTCTCTCTCTCTCTCTCTCTCTAAACCCTGACCCCCAATATCTCTCGCTAAACCCATGAAACCAAATTTCTCTCTTTAATCCACTAACCACATCCCCATCTCTCTCTCGCTCTCTCCCTCTAAACTCCTAACCCTCTCTCTTTTTCTCAATATTTATCTTTCTCTATATCTCTGTAACCCACAATTTTCCTCTCTCTAGATCTCTCTAAACCCCTAACCCCCAACCTCTCTCTCTCTCTCTCTCTCTCTCACAACCCCTAAGCAATAATCTCTCTCTCTCTCTCTCTCTCGCAACCCCTTCAATACTTCACACCCTCTCTCTCTCTCTCTCTCTCTCTCTCTCTCAACCCCTAACCCCCAATATATCTCTCTCTAAACACCTAAGCGTTAATATGTCTCTTTCTCTCTAAATCCCTAACCCCCCAACCTTTCTCTTTCTTTCTCTCTCTAAAATCCTAACCCTAAATCCATAAGACCCTTTCACGTTTTATACTCTCTCTCTCTCTCTCTCTTCAGGGCATCCAAAACTCAATAGTAGATATTGGTCAGCTTCTGCATCATTTCCTTCAATACTTCACACTCTTTCACATCTAATACTCTCCCTCTCTCTCACTCTAAACCCATAAACCCCAATACCGCTCTCCCTCAACCCCAAATAGGAATCCAAAACTTCATAGTACATATCGGTCAACTTCTGCATCTTTTCTTTCAATACTTCACACTCTTTCACATCCAATCTACTCTCTCTATCTCACTCAACCCCTAACCCTCTCTCTCTCTCTCTATGTAAACCCCTAAGCCACAATCTCTTTGTCTCTCTCCCTAAACCCTTAAAACCCAATCTCGCTCTTTCTATATTTGGAAACCCCTAATCCTCAATCTTTCTCTAACTCTAAGACCCAAAACCCCAATCACTCTCTCTCTCTCTCTCTAAACCCTTGACCACCAATGCCTCTCTCTCTCTCTCTCTCTCTCTCTCTCTCTCTATCTATATATATATATATCCCTAACCCCCAATCTCTCTCTATCTCTATCTATCTCTCTATAAACTCCAAACCCTCTTTCTCTAAGCCACAATCTCCCTCTCTTCCCCTAAACCCCTAACCCCCAATCTCTCTCTCTCTCTAAACCCCTAACCCTCAATATCACTCTCTCTCTTTAAATCCCTAACCTCTCTCTCTCTCTCTCTAACCCATAAACCCCAATATCTCTCTCTCTATAAATCCCTAACCTCCAATCTCTATCTCTCTCTCTAAACCCCTAACCCCCAATATCTCTCTCTCTCTATAAATCCCTAACTTCCAATCTCTCTCTCTCTCTCTCTCTCTCTCAACCCCTAACCCTCTCTCTCTCTTTCTCAATATTTCTCTCTCTATATCCTAACCCACAATCTCCGTCTCTCTAGATCTCTCTAAACCCGTAACCCCCGGCCTCTCTCTCTCTCAACCCCTAAGCCATAATCTCTCTCTCTCTCTCTAAACCCCTAACCCTCTCTCTCTTTCTCAATATTTCTCTCTCATCTCCCTATCCCACACTCTCCCTCTTTAGATCTCTCTAAACCCTAACCCCAACCTCTATCTCTCTTTCTCAACCCCTAAGCCACAATCTCTCTCTCTCTCTCTAAACTCCTAACCCTCTCTCTCTTTCTCAATATTTCTCTCTCTATCTCCCTAACCCATAATATACCACTCTCTATATCTCTATAAACCCCTAACCTCTCTCTCTCTCTCTCTCTCTCTCTCAATCGCTAAGCCACAATCTCTTGCTCTCACTCACTCTCTCACTCTCTAAACACCTAACCCCCAATATCTCTCTATATAAATCCCTAACCTCCAATTTCTCTCTCTCTCTCTCTAAACCCCTAACCCTCTTTCTCTTTCTCAATATTTATCTCTCTATCCCCCTAACCCACATTCTCCATCTGTCTATATCTCTATAAACCCCTAACCCCCAACCCCCCTCTCTCTCTCAATCCCTAAGCCACAATCTCTCTGTGTTTAAACCCCTAACCCTCTCTCTCTTTCTTAATATTTTTCTCTATCTATCTCCCTAACCCACAATCTCTCACACTATAGATATTGGTTAGCTTATGCATCTTTTCCTCCAAGACTTCACTCTTTCACATCTCTATCTCCCTCAATTCCTAACCCCCAGTCTCTCTCGATCTCTAGATCCCTAAGTCCTAATCTCTCTCTCTCTCTCTCTCTCTCTCTCTCTCTCTCTCTCTCTCTACATTCCTAACCCCCAATATCTCTCTCCCTCCCTCTTTCTAAATTCCTAATCCCCAATCTTTCTCTTTCTTTTTCTCTCTCTAAACCCCTAACCCCCAATCCCTAAGACCCTTTCACCTATGATACTCTCTCTCTCTCTAAATTCCTAACCCCCGATCTCTCTCCCCCCCTCTTTCTAATCCCTAACCCCCAATCTCTCTCTTTCTTTTTCTCTCTCTAAACCCCTAACCCCCAATCCCTAAGACCCTTTCACCTTTGATACTCTCTCTCTCTCTCTCTCTCTCTTCGGGGAATCCAAAACTTCATAGTAAATATTGGTTAACTTATGCATCTTTTCCTTCAATAGTTCACGCTCTTTCACATCCAATGTAATATCTCTATCTCCCTCAACGCATAACCTGCAGTCTCTCTCGCTCTCTAAACCCCTAAGCCACAATCTCTCTATCTCTCTAAATTCCTAACCCCTGATATCTCTCTCCCTCCCTCTTTCCAAATCCTTAACCCCCAATATTTATCTTTCTTTTTCTCTCTTTAAACCCCTAACCCCCAATCCCTGATACCATGGTAATTCTTAGGGGCGAAATTTAGCCATTTGGCTATTTTTCGGGCTTTTTAAAAAAAAAATTCTCTATTTGGTCAATTTTAGTCTCTAATGTCGCCTATATTTACAGACTTCACACTCTTTCACATCCGATACTCTCCCTCTCTCTCACTCTAAATCCGTAAACCCCAATATCGTTATCCCTCAATGCTTCAGAGGCATCCAAAACTTCATAGTAGATATTGGTCAACTTTTGCATCTTTTCCTTCAAGACTTCACACTCTTTCACATCCGACATAATATCTCTATCTCCCTCAATGCCTAACCCGCAGTCTCTCTCACTCTCTCTAAACCCCTAAGACAAAATCTCTCTCTCTCTCTCTCTCTCTCGCTAAATTCATAACCCCTGATATCTCTCTCCCTCCCTCTTTCCAAATCCCTAACCCCCAATCTCTCTTTTTCTTTTTCTCTCTCTAAACCCCTAACCCCCAATCCTTGAGAACCTTTCACGTTTGATACTCTCTCTCTCTCTCTCTTGTTATTTTTTACTTGTTTAGCATATAACATTAAACAATCTATCACTGAAGAAGAACAAGCATAGCAAGAACACAATGAACACAATATTTCTCTCGGGGAAACCACAAGGGAGAAAACACCGGAAAAATCTTCCTCAATATAGAATTCACAAAGTACAGAGATAAACCCCAAGACAAAATCAGCTACTCCCCCACTTGTGAGAACTTCTCTTGCTCTTATGCGAACTTGCAAGACTAAATGAGTGAATATAAATGAGAGAGACATCTTTTATTTATATTCTTTCGTTGGGGTGACTTTTACCCAATAGGGCCGACTTCTCCTAACTGACTGGGCTGACTTGTCAAATACATAATATAATAATCTCTTTTGGGTTCTTCTAGGCCAACACAAGACCTAGGGTTTACATTGATTCTTTCAATGTCTCTTACATTATTAATTACATCAATGACGTCTCTCGAAGGAGGAATACAATAGTACAATAGACAAGTATCAAATAGAATATCTTCCGTAGTTACATTCTTTTAACACTCCCTCTTAACTAGGAAGGTATTATGCGGGTAACATCAACAACTGCACAACTGATTTGTGAATCTATATATATCGTAGGAATATTTTGGATCATCATATGTCTGGGGTATCACCTATTGGAGTAGCATCATCATCATCTGCTGGAATATCACCATCATCAACATCCTAATCATCAACATCCTAATCATCAACAATATTCTCTGCTAGAACATCCTCTGCTGGATCAACAACATTGTCAGCTGGAACATCATCTGTTGGAACATCCTCATCAGCAGTACCATCAGTTGGAACATCCTCTGTTGTAACAGCAACATCATCAGCTGGAACATCCTCATCAGCAACACCATCAACTAGAATATCATTTGTTGCTACATCCTTGTCAGCAACATCATCAGCTGGAACACTATCTGCTGGAACATCCTCATCAACAATTATCATCAGCTGGAACACTATCAGTCAACAAGTACTGATATTCATCCCCCAGTACTGGCATCAGTTCCTAAGAACTGGAATACTATCAATCAACCAGTGCTAGTCTTCATCCCCCAGGATTGGCATCAGTTCCTAAGAACTAGAACACTATTCATTCATCTAGTACTGATCTTCAGCCCCCAGGACTGGCATCAGTTCCGAAGAATTGGAACACTATCAATCAACCAGTACTGATATTCATCCCCCAGGACTGGCATCAGTTCCAAAGAATTGGAACACTATCATTCAGCCAGTACTGATCTTCAGCCCCCAGGACTGGCATCAGTTCCGAAGAACTGGAACACTATCAGTCAGCCAATATTGATCTTTATCCCCTAGGACTGGCATCAGTTCCGAAGAACTGGAACACTATTAGTCAACTAGTACTAATATTCATACCTTAGGACTGGCATCAGTTTCAAAGAACTGGAACACTATCAGTCAGCCAGTACTGATCTTCTACCCCCAGGGCAGGAATCTATCCCTAAGGATAGGAACTCTATCAATCTCTCTTTCGAGAGAGGTCCCTCGAGACCACACCAAGCTTGTCTCGAAAGTATTCAAACTTTATGCTAGACAGAGGCTTAGTTAGCACATCAACAACTTGTTCCTCTGTAGCAACATACCTGAGCTTCACCGCTCCCTTCTGCACCATATCATGGATATAGTGGAACTTGATCTTGATGTGCTTCAATCTATCATAGAACACAGGATTCTTTTTCATTTTGATGCAACTTTGGTTGTCACAGAGTATATCCGTAGCATCAATCTCTACATCAAACAATCATGCCAACATCTTGCAAAGTCACATTGCTTTGCTACAGATTGAACAAGCTACTACATATGCAACTTTTAATGTAATGAGTGCACCACAGGGATTCTTTATACTGATCCATGATATCATACCTCATCCCAAACTAAAGCAACATCCTGAAGTGCTTTTTCTATCTTCTGCACTTCTATCCCAATCTGAGTCTGTGTACCCATACAACCTAAACTCACTATCTGAAGCATATCTGAGTCCATAGTCCAATGTACCCTTTAGGTACCTCATCACATGTTTTGTTGCAATCAGGTGAACACTCCTGGGATCCACCATATATTGGTTCAATGTGTTCATAGCAAAACATATATGTGGTCGAGTATTGGTCAAGTACATCAATTACCCAATAATCTGTCTATACATGGTGACATCTACTATCTCTGATGAAGCATCATTTAGGAGCTTCAAGTCTGTCACCATCGGAGTATTCATGGCCTTACAATCCAACATCCCAAATCTATTTAGGATCTCTACTGTGTATTTTCCTTGACTTAGGAAAATATCATCTGGAAACTACCATACTTCAAGACCTAGAAAGTAATGCATCATGCCAAGGTCTTTCATCTCAAATTATGCTGCAATCCTTCTCTTGCATTCGGTGATGGGATTGTCTTCTCCTGTCAGGAACAAATCATCAACATATAGTAGTAGTATCATAGGTTCATCATTCATAATCTTATAATAAATATTAGAATCTTCTTTATTCTTGGTAAATCTCAAACCCATCAGGAAGCTATCAATTCTTCCATACCATGCTGTAGGTGGTTGCTTCAATCCATACAATTCTTTCTTCAGTCTGCATACATGTGACTTTCTATCTTCTATTTCAAATCCTTCTGGCTGCTCGATATATACTTCTTCGTCTATCTTCCCATTCAGGAACGTCGCCTTTACATCCATCTAATGTAACTTCCATTTCATCTTAGCTTCCATGGCAAGAATGGTTCTAATTGAATTATATCTAGCCACATGAGCAAAAGTCTCCTCATAGTCAATTCCTTCCTTTTGCGAGAATCCTCGAGCTACAAATCTTTCCTTGTACTTTTCAATGCTTCCGTCTGTTGAGTGTTTTTTTTTTAAGATCCATTTTGACGATACAATTGATTTATCCTTTGGTCTTGGTACCACATCCCAAGCATCATTCTAGATGATAGATTGGTATTATTCATTCATAGCATCCAATCAATCCTTTTTCTTCATTGCATCTTCAAAACAGGTTGGTTCCTCTTCAACAATGTTACACATCAAGGCTACATAACTGGAGTATGGCTTGGTCTCTTGCTCTCTCTACTGGTTCCTTCTGGGGTACCATACCTTCCTGCATCTTGAATTAATTCTCATGCCCATGTTGGTCTTCTCTTCCGAGAAATATCCTCATGAGGTGTCTCCTCAGGTCTCTGAGGTTCTGCCATGTCATGATCCTCTGGAATAGGATCTTCTTCGATATTTATGTCTGATACTTTGTTTGTTTCTGTAACTCTAGGAGCTTCCTGCTCCCCTTCATCCTCATGAGTCTTCTTGGATTTGTTCAAAGTTGTGTCTTCATCAAATGTAACATCTCGGCTGAGCTCAATCTGGCAGAATCGTAGGATGTAGATACGGTAAGCCTGTGATTGATCACTATAGCCCACAAATATTCCCTTCTTCCCTGAAGGTTCCAATTTCGATATCTTTTCCTTTGGAATGTGAATAAACACCGGACATCCAAATATCTTTAGATGAATAACTTCAGGCTTCTTACTGGTGATCATCTCTTATGGGGTCGTGTTTCCAAGAGAACTATGAGATATTCTGTTATGTACATATACTGCGGTTTTGGCTGCTTCTTCCCATAGATGCATGGGTAATTCTTGATCATGGATTATATCCTTCACTGCTTCTATGATCGTTCTATTATTCCTTTCATCTACACCATTCTGTTGTGGATTATAGGGAATAGTAAACTCCCTCTTAATCCCTGCTTGTTTGCAGAAATATTTGAAATCGCCTAAAGTGTATCCCCCTCCATCATCTAAACTTAGAATCTTTATCTTCTTCTCATAGAGGTTTTCTACAAGATTCTTGAACTCTTTAAACTTTTCAAAGGATTCATTCTTATTCTTCAGAAAATAAATCCATGTTTTGCGAGAGTAATCGTCAATAAAAGAAGCATAGTATACATACCCGCTTAGAGAAGTTGTGGACATTGGTCCACAGATATCTGAGTGAATAATATCCAGAATACCTTCCGCTTTACTGTCGCTACTTGGAAATGGGTTCTTCCTACTCTTCCCTTGAGCACATCCTTTGCATACTCCTTCATGATCAACTTGGATTTATAGTAGTCCAGTCACCACCTTACTTACTATTGGTAAGGCTTTGTAGTGTACATGAGCTAGTATTCTATGCCATATCTCACAAGGGATCATGGTACTGATCATCAACGTTGTATCTGCATGAACCTTTAGTTTGTAAAGTCCTCCTTCTTCTACTCCAATGACTACTACATCATCAATAGTCTTTCCTTTTGGCCACATAATAACTTCACCATCTATAAATGCAATTCGAAGACCTTTCTTATCTAATGCAAAAATGGATAGAAGGTTCTTCTTCAAACCTGGTACATAAAGTACATCTTTCATATTCATGGAATTTCCAGAGTCCAATTTATAAGAAGCTTCTCCCATTCCTTTGATGGGGTATTAATAATCATCTCCAAGTTTTACCTTGTGTGGAGATTCCTTCTGAATGAGATGTAAGAGGGATTCTTTGTATCCCAACATGTTTTTTGAAGCTCCACTATCCACTAGCCAAGTATCACTCCCATGAGATACTGAACCAATGAGTGTTGGGATTAGAAAATATTCTTCATTGGAGTCTTCATTATCTCTGGTTTTGTCTTTGTCATCATACTCAGAATATTTTGTTGCATGAGAGTGAAACCTCTTCTTCTGCTTCTTATGATGTCCAGATTTGAATAGACAATTTCTTTCTAGATGACATGTCTTGTGACAAGAGTAACACTCAATGGAGGAGAGGTATTTCTTGAACTTCTTCTTGTTCCTTTGATATCCTTGAGATCTTTTGGGAGAGTGGGTAAGTGTATCACTCTTCCTTTTCCTTCCACCTTTGGCATGAGTTGCAAGAGCTTGATCTTCATTATCATTTAGTTTCTCCTCTCTCACCGCTATCCTTTCTTCCTCTTGCACACACTTTTCCCATAGTTGTTTGAACTGGATCAATTTCTTTCTAGCACAAATTTTATGAACAAATGGTTCCGAATCTCTAGGAATACCATTCAAAGTGGTCATCACTACTTCTGCATCCTCTATCATGTCTCCAATAGCTTTTAGTTGTTCTTTTATCTGGGATACTCTAGAGAAGTATGAGTGCATGGACTTAGACTTCAAGTTATTCACACCCTTGAGTTTATTTCTCAAGGTCATTATTGGGCGCGGCCCAAATGGAGCAGTTTTGTTGAGTGAGGCTCAAGCGCAATAACTTTGATGGTTAAAGTACAAGTTAGGTGAGGCCTAGTATTGGCTTATTTTGGGAGAAGCAACTCCGCAAATCCTGGGAGTAGGGTATGGAGCAATGCAAGGATGGTGGATAAGGACCTGTCGCCTTAGTAAAGAAAAAGTACTAAGGATGGTCGGGGTAGTTGGAGTAGTTATGGAAGGAGCGGCGGACTGAAAGCTACAGGAACAACATTAAACAGGCATAATGGTGTAAAGGACACACCATGGTACAGTCAGAGCCGCGCAATCAGAACTGTGACTGTCAGAAGAAGTGACAGAACCAGGGAAGCGGCGCAAAAGGACGATCGAGGACAAGCGAAGTAAATGAGAAGTTATGACAAAGCGTGGTTAGTAGGAGAACCATGCTAGTTTGGTTTAAGGGTACTATGGGTTTTTGGCCCATAACTATTGTAAAGATGTGACCTTCAGGCACAATCTATAAAAAAGGGAAAATTTTGTATAGGGAAGGGTTGGTTGATTTTGTGTTAGATATTGTTGAGTTTTGTTAATATAAAAGAGAGAAAGAGGCTCTGCAGCTGAGTGCGTAGAGACCCATTGTCAAGAAGAGTCTGCAACTGTGTGCACACACTGGAACTATTAACCCTTCTCGTTAATATAAAGAACAGTTCCCGTGGACATAACTCCCATCTTAGGGGGTGAACCATGTAAATATCTGTGTTGTGTGATTGGATCTCTAATTTATTTTCATGTTTAGGAATGCTTATGCTTTATATGTATTTTCATGTGTATGTTAATGAGAATAATAACCTAAGTAGTGAACACACACATATCTGAATATGCGAAGTTATAAGGAATGTGATAAATGCCTAGTTACATAGATAACACTAAATCGGCGGAGTCTGTATTGTGGTAACTACAGAGTGCATAGTCACATAATTGCATTGTGGAATTTGAAGTATACACGAAGTAGGAGTGACTGCGCTAGAGGATCCATTCCATATCTGCACATAACCAAGGTTACAGAAACCTTCTTCTGTAATCACCCCATAACTTCACCTGGGTGAGACCTCAGCATGTTCGTAGGTTGTTGCCAAAAGGGCCGGTGAAAAGGGGTTTTGTTGGGTCTCTAATTATACAAAACCCAGGTCAGCTTAGGAGAAAGAAGGCGAGACCAAAAAATTGTTTTGTTGTCGTGCTTGAACTGGTGATGTGCTCTGATAACTAGAATCTTGAGAGGACAGAGATATAGAACTGGGTAGCTCAGACAGAAAAGGAGTTTGTGAAGAAGGAAAATAAACATTCACGCTTGTCTACGGAAGAATGGTTACAAAAATATCTATTTTCTGACTTGCATGTAGTTTTCTTCACATTTTTCGCTAACGAGCTACACGAGTGGATATCAAGACTCAGATAATGAAAAAATTGTTTTTAGGGTGGAGAACCTACAGTTTGGACTCCAAAATTGATTCAGAGGCTTAAAGAGGTTGATAATCCAATTGCAAGAGCAGTATACTTTTGGCTGGATAGCGTGCTAGAAGCCTATGTTATAGAGTTCATTGTGGACACTCTGAATTCTTACAGCGCAACATAAGGATATTTCTTCAAAGGATTTAGAGGTAAGTACCTGAAAAATCTCAGTTTATACATTAAAATGTTGTTAGCAGAAAAAGGTGTTTTAAGAATGTAGTCAGATTCCTAGGATTTGAGTCTGTAATGTTCAGTAACACAGATAGTGACATAGAGGAAGACATTGGTATTTTGCGAAGTGGAAAAAGATATAAACTTAGCACTAGAAAGAGGCATCGTGAAGCGAACCTTGCACATTCCTAGAAACTAAGTTAGGAAGTGATAGAAACTCATATCAGGTTGAGTATGAGAGTGAAATAGAGCCTAGACAGATTGGATATCAGCCTATCACTCCGCAGAAACCTCCAGTTGACGAGAGAAATATTTCTAGTTTGAAAAACACTAGTAGCAGTAACATCGCAGGAGTAAATACTCAGAATTTTCCATGTAGTAGTATACCTCCTTCACCATAGAATACCGCACTTCCTATAATAAGAATGACAGACGACATTAAGCTACCTATTTTTAAAGGAACTGGTCTAAAAGAACCAGAGCAACAATGGTTTCTCTATGAAGTTGTTTGGAATGTTAAGCAAGTACATGATGATGCCATAAAACAAGCTTAGCTAGTTACTACATTTAGATATAGAGCTTTGACATGGTTCATGAAATATTATGGGGGACAGAATAGGATGTTAGTAGAGATCAGAACTGCGTTGGTTAGAGAATTTAAGAAACCTAAGTCAAAATCTCAGTGTATCACAGAGCTAAAATAAATCAAACAAAAACCTAATGAGACTGTATGGGAATTTGATAAAAAATTCAAAGTACTGTTAGATCAAGTAAGTTTTGATATAGCACTACAAAAGCACTAGGAGTGGTTCATAGTTGCATTGTTTCCACAAATTATATTACCACTGATGCAACAGAAGGTTTCTTCGCAGACAGAGGCTTTAGAAATTGCGATGAAACTAGAGGCTACCCATTGGAGAAACTAGCGCATGAATGGTTCAAATACAGACACAAATAGCAAACTTGACATTATAGTTAAAAGATATGAAGAAAGGAAAAGAAACCCAAGAAGAGGCTTGGTGTACTAAATGTAAAGGAGAAGTACATTCCAAGGAACAATGCCCTGTATTCATAGATTACATCACTAGTGGAGCACTGAATCCATTGAATCAACGATAAGGACCATGGTGTGATATTTTTCGATGTAGAGGACATCGCCTAGAGCACTGTTACCTACTTCAGAAATATGTACAAACACCAAAGAACCTGTACTGCACATTTTGTAAGTCAGTTGGCCATGACGATAGCAACTGTAGAGCATATGATCTCACGATAGAAAGAAAACATGATGTATACAGAGTTCAAGGATAAATGCAGAATAATAATGAAAATGCACAGTATGATCAAGGCACATACAAAGGACGTGGTGGATTCAAAGGAAGAGGACGAAACACTGGCCAAGGACAAGGAAGAGGTCAGATTGTATGCTATAATTGTGCTCAACCAGGACACTTAGTCTAAGACTGTCAGAATCCTTGTACTACTTGTAAATATTGTAAGTCATTTGACCATGTCATTGAGGCATATCCCATTTTGCAAGGAAAAATGCAAGATATAAGACTAGAAGCGCAGAATCAGAACATACAGATGATTGCAGCGGAAGGACGAAACAAATATCACAACATTCATGTTGTGACGTGAAGTGGAGCCACGACATGCAGTGACCAGAAAAGTGAATCTTTGACTTCTGAAGACCATATAAATAGACAAAATCCTACTAAAGGGGATTGGATAAGAAAAGCAGTTGGAAAAGCACTTGCCTTCAATCTTAACAAAAAAAATAAGCCTTCATGGAAGCAAGAGAAACCTTTAAGGGTCCAAAACCTTCAACTAAAAGAATCCAATCATGAAGTAAATGATATCCTGTGATCGATATGCCAACTTTGTATGATGGATCACGCACTTCATCAGAGCCCATAAGTCTTGTTGTGAAGTTCCTATAGAGCTGCATGAAGCTGTTAAAACATGAAAATGCCTTAGCAGAATTACAAAGCCTATTAGGTCATTACAAGCAATGTAATGTTGTAAATGAAGCACATAGAGGAGTTCATCATATCAAGAATCATAGAAGAACTGGAAGAGAAATGAGACTAAGTGTGCAGATTGGAGATTTCAAAATGGACCAGATAATTCTTGACTTAGGATCATAAGTGAACGTCTTGACAAAGAAAACATGGGAACATATGGGAAAGCCAAAGTTATCATGGTCACCAATACAGTTGAGACTATCAAATCAGCCAAAGGTTTTACTTTCTGGGAGATTATCAAATGTCCTTGTTGACATTGATGGCATGCAAAGTAAAGCAAACTTCGAGGTTATTGAGATCATAGATGATAGCAATCCATATCCTGTACTATTGGGTATTTATTGGGAAATTGATAACCTCGCAATCATCAACTTGAAGAAGAAACAAATTATATTTGAAGGACCAGATATCAGGTTCATCACACCCTTGGATCCTTTACAAGGACCTAGATATGTCGAACCAGTACACGAAGAATGCAGAGCTCGATACCTTGATAATATATACAAGATGACAGTGAACCAAATATATTACATTAATCCTACTGATGATGGAACATTGAGTTGGTGATGTGACAATTCTTTCATATCATAATTAGATGCAGGACTCGAGAACTGGCAAAACAGAATGAATGAAGTATCAGCAAGACAATGTGCGTAGATAACAAAGTCACTAGGTTGGATGGGAACATAGGTAAGTTCAATTCCTACTTATGATGGATTAGGTAATATCCATGCATTTCTCCAATAATATCTTGTATTAGTTTCAGATGAACATAAGTTAGCAGCTTCGAATACAGCACTGCGGGCTACACCTGCCAGATGGTGGGATGCACATAAGCAGAACCTGACCACATGGGAAGAATGTAAGCACATGATGGAGATCATATTTATAGAACAGACTAAGATTGTACAAGTAAAATACAATGGACAGACTAATCCTAGAGATCATATAGAACTTTGTTTGAAAGTGTGGACACAAATACCACAAGCAGAGTGGTTCCATCTATTTGTGCACACATTGGAGCAAATTCCAAACAACTGGTACATGGAAACAGAACTCCGCAGAGGAATGACAGAATGGTCCAGTATGATAAAGAACTTCCAAACAAATTTCATCTTTGAAGATGATTTTCCAAGTATCAATGACGCTTTACAGATCATTAACGAGAATATATTTAATGATGCACCATCACGTATGTGTAAACAACTAGATTGGGCAACATAGTTGGAACATGCACTGGAATCTTACAACTTTGCATTAGATGAAGATGAAGATGAAGATCCGCGCGATGTAGAAGGACATGATTTAGAAATTCCATATCTAAGTAATCCTATAAAAACTAGAAAAATAAATATTGGTGTTATCGGACAATCTACCAAAGACAGATCTAAGGCGTGATGTCCCTAACTTAATGTAAGTCTAAAACAAATCAAATAGAATATAGATCTGCTTTCCTAGATCAATAGAAGTGCAAACTAGTAGATAGATAACTTACCACAGATTTGCAGATCCCTTTGCTCTTTGTTGATCCAATGCTCCAGCGTCGTCAAATCTCAAGCTGCAAGACCCTGTTGAACATATAGATACTAACAAATAGTGAAAGAATACATATGATATGATTGATCTAAGTTAACAGTTAAGGAAGAAAACTCTAAACATCATCAATGAGACCATAGTTTATGGAAAGAGATTATATTGACTGTATAAAAGTGGGAATTACATAGAAAGGATGAAGCTACAACCAAAGCCTCAACGTCGCATGCTCCATCCAACATGTCCAAGCCAAGCCTCCAAGGTGGTACAAGCTTCTCAATCACCAATATGGGTTCTACCAGCATAAGGGTACCATAGACCTTCCCCCCTCTCATGGAGAGAGTGGGTGTTTATATAGGGATAAAGAGATAGGGTAGGTTGAGGATTAGGGGGAGATGGTTAAGGGATCCTCCCATTAGGTTAGGAACCAAAATTCCACCTCACCTAGAGTCTAGGGATAGGTGTCCACCTCAACAAACTTCTAGACAGACCTCAAGACCCCCCACAATATCCTTTAACCAACCTCGTCGCACCCCGGTAGAGGACACATAGCAACAAAGAGGGGTCTCCGCACTCTGTAGGAAGAAAAAGTGCGACAGTGTCTCACCCTAGCTGACCAGAAACTACGACGTCGCACCCTAGATGAAGGAGAAGTGTGACAGCCTACTGAAAGAGGTCAACTAGGTAGGAAAAATCTCTCAATTGGATGTGTTTTAGCCCAGAATGAGTTTAGGGATTAAAGCATAGAGTTTACACAATGGTCAAGATGATGACTTTATCACAACGGACATGATGACGATACTTGGTCATAAGGATGATACTTGCAATATTCATGGTGACGACACTAAGTCAGGATGATGACATTTGCAACACTTGAGACACTTGCGACACTTGCGACACTTGCAGAAGGGTGACGACATTTTGGTGTAACAGAATGCCCCCCAAAGCATGAAGCTGATGGAATGAGACAGGTGAAATGCTTTGTAGTAAGAAAAATGGCAAGGACTTGCTGGTTGGAAGGAGTTGCTGCAGAAATGACCTGAGATCCACAAGTCTCATACAACACAAAACATGGCTGCCGACCAATACATTGCAAATCCATGATAGTAAATACCAACTGAACACAATCATGGCTACTAAACACAATCGTAGATCCATGATGAGATGATAACATAGCCACGACCAATACAAAAGTGGATCCATGTAACTATGAACTGATAACACAGCCACGACCAATACAAAGTGGATCTGTGCGTCCCAAACAATCTCCATCGCAACCTGGGTAGGCAAGAACTTCCCCAGGGTCTTCAAGCTGAACTCGCAATGATATGAATCTATCCATGTGATTACAATGTTTTGGAGTCGAACATGGTAGAAACCACTTGATTACCGGTCATTAATGTATACCGTTAACAAGTGCGAGGGGAATCACCATTAATGTCAATGATCCCCAAGGTATCACAGTACATACCATCAAGCGTGAATTAATGAGCTAAAGTCGAACGCCTAATGGATTCTTTAAATCAAGAGTCAATGAGGTGAAATCATGTTGAAAGTGAAGTAACCTGCCATTGAGGCATGCAGGCCCAAGGTACTTGGTTGGTTTCTAAGTTCAATCCTCAGATGATGATTTGAAGTCGACGAGGATGAACCCGCCGAAGGAGGGCCATGATGAATCCCCCATCATCGACATGAAACTCGATAACAGATGTTTGGAGTAAATCGGAGGATATAATGACGTGCAAGACTGACTCAAGGTAAACCGACGTGATCGAAGGTACACTGATTGCAGATAATGAGCAATGGACATCTCTTGAACATGGGAATGACATGACTTGGCAGTATTAACATGACGAGAATGATACCAACCCCTAATGCAACTGATGGTGGAAAAATTCTTTGGAGGACCCAAAGGAGTGACAAGACTCATGGAATTGACAGGACTCGAAGATAAACAGATTACCCAAGTACTGAATGCAAATGCAAACAAGTGCCATGTTCAAGAGTGACTATGTACTGCCAAAATTAAAGTGTAGCACAAAATCTTCCCTTTTTCCCCATCATGAATGATGAGTGCCTCATGTGTTTTTTTATGAGCTTGATGAGGGTAACCAGATGCTCGGTATAGCTCATCTCATAGACGAGTCCAATCCCAAACGTTTTACGAACTTGGGAAAGGAGGGGTTCATCCCATAATGGGCCCTTCAATGTTTAAAATTTAACGAGTCCAAAGAAGGAAAACTCGACGTCATTTCATGTTTAGAGAGTCTGAAAAGAACTAAAGGAGACTCCAACGGTCATTTTTCGTAAAGTTAGCCTCATCGCCCCAAAAAGGGTAAAACAACGTAGGAGAGGACTCTTCTAGCCATGGTTGGTTGGAGTATTCCTTTTTCGTAAATAGTGCTTCCTGGTCCGAAAAGGGGGTAAATTATCACCAGAAAGACGATCATTCAAATGCTTTTACAAGCGTGAAAGCATCAAGTTCGCTTGGCAATCTTTTCCTATTTAGGGAGTCTAAAAAGAGCTTAAAAAGGACTCCATGAACAACTTTGTCATGGTTGATGACTGAGTACGACAAAGGAAAAGTAAACTCGGCACAGTTCCTTTTCCGTAAATAATCTAGCGAGGCTGGTTAAAGTGATAAACCTATACTCGTTAGACACACCTTTTTACTCAATTTTTTAACGAGCACGATAATGGTATCAAAAGCACTCGGAATCTTTTTCATGTTTGAACCAAAGCACGAAAAAGTAAAAACTAAGCTCAAACCACTTTTCATGTTTTAACCAGAGCACGAAAAAAGTGAAAAGTAAGCTCAAATGCCACCTTACTATTTTTAACGAGCTCAAAGATAAGTTGGAAGAATGCTCATGACGTCTGCTTCATTTTTTAATGAGCTTGTAACAGAAAATGAACTATGCTCAGGATAATTTTCATGGTTTAATGAGCTTGCAAAAAAGGAAAGTATGCTCGAAAATGTTCCCAATGGTGAACTTTTCCCCAACATGGCATCCAGAGGTTGGTCCATGCCCCCAGCATGATTGCTAGAAGTAAACAACTTAGCTCCAACGTGACATGGAGAGGCGATCGAGTTGGCTTCAATGTAACTTCCAGAGGTTGAAGACATGCCCCCAAGCTTCATTTCATTTTCCTAAGGCATAGGCGGGTGAAAAGAAGGTTCAGGTACTAATTCTACGAGGAGACTCGACTCAAAGGGAAAGGATATGTTTCATTTTTTAAAGAGCTTGACACAGGAATAGAACTCTGCTCGCGGGAACCTATTTCATTTTTGAAAGAGCTTGACATAGAAAGGGAACTATGCTCACAGGAACCTATTTCATTTTTTAACGAGCTTGACATAGAAAGGGAACTATGCTCATAGGTTAAGGCCGATTGACGGGTTCCTTCCCAACATGATGCCTAGAGGTTGGTAAATGCCCCCAGCATGATTGCTAGCGGCTTATCATGTTGGTGTTCCCTCAACATGATTGATGACGGTACGACATGTGGCATGCCCCCCACGCTTCATTTCGTCTGAAAATGTTGCTTGTTAACCCAACTACCAACCTAGCTACTAATATGAAAATGTTCACCAAGGGGGGAAAATGAGAATCAGATGAAATGAAGGTTCATGTTTTAACTCTAGCAAGAGACTCGAACTGATGGGAGGGAGATCTATTTCATTTTTAAACAAGCTTGAAATAGACAACAACTATGCTTGAGGGAGCCCATCTTATTTTTTAACGAGCTTGAAATGGAATAAAACTATGCTCAAGTGGACAGTTTTATTTTTATGCAAGCTTGAAACCAAAGGTAAACTATGCTTAGAGGGGTCTATCTCTTTTTTAATGAGCTTGAAATAGAATAAAACTGTGCTCTAATGGATGGTTTCATTTTTATGCAAGATTGAAACCAAAGATAAACTATGCTAGAGTGTTCGGTCTCATTTTTTAACGAGATTGAAACATAACATAAACCATGCTCGTACCCCCCATCCTCAAGGGGAAGAAACCACTAAAACATGTGGAAAATTCAGGGAAGTCTGATGATTGGCATTCATGTGATGATTGGGTGTCACAAAGGAAAGTTGATCAATGGTTACAATCCTCCCATCGTAGGGAAAATACATCACTCGAAAGATTGTGGACACCATGGCTTTCATAGCATAGACATAATCACGTCCAAGGAGTAGATTGAAATATAAAGGACCTTGGAGAACCATGACATCAACATAAACAGTTTTACCTCTCAAAGTGATAGGTAACTGCGGAAGAATCCCTAGAGGTCCGGTAGGCCTTCTATTAAAATCCAAAATCTGGTCAGTTACTGGCACAAGCTGAGGGGAACCTATAGCTTTCCAAGCAGTTGATGATAAAATACTAACAGAAGCTCCTTCATCAACTATCGTAGGAAAAATTTCTTTATCGAAAACTCCTATAGATATTTGAAAGGGAATACTCAAAGGAAGATGAGATTCTGTTAGACCATTCCAATCAAAGGAAATGACCTCAGTACTTGGGGGGGGTCCTGTAGGAATGGACAGGGTTTCCCCTGGCCTAGGACATTTTGAACTGACTAGGAAAACATCAGCAGTTTCCAATTCACTCTCACTTGGAAGATAAGAATGAGACAAAGATTGTGTCATGGTGACTACTTCAGTTTGGACTTTCTCCAATGAAAGAGCGGGATCGAGTGGAGCTAACAGCGACTCGATCACTTATCTCTCGGAAGGAAGAGTGGGATCAACTATAGATGAAACTGAATTGATCACTTGGTCAACCAACGGGGGGTCGAGGGACAACTTAAAGTTAAACGATGCCTCGCTGGATCGATTTCCTACTCCATTTATAGATGAATTGCTATATAATGTTGAATGAAATGAAGCATACTCATTCACTGATGGAGTTTTTGGATATCATCAGATCAGAATTTCTATATAAGAAAGACACAAGACAACCTTTGCTACTGAATGGGGATCATTTCAGTATACAGTTATGCCCTTTCATTTGGAAAATGTGTTGGTTTTGGAGCCATATATTCCAATCTCATAGATGATATTGTCTCAGTCATGCACCCCAGAGGACTGTACACTCATTCCCCGACCTTGGGGTTCGGGGGCAGCGCCCTCGAGAAAAAATTTTAGGGTTGTTTTCGCCAATAGTTTTCGGGCCCATTGTTTTGGGTATCTCGTGGTATTTTCCCATTGTATTTCCCTTATAAAAGAAAGACATTGTAACACGTCTAGGGTTGATGTATTAGGTTTTATGCATTGTAAAGATCTCTGAGATCGTGAAGAGTGACTGTGAGACAGTGAAGAGGAAGTGCAGTGGTTGTGCTGCAGGTTGTATCCCTTCACTTTGCTGGATGGCATAATAATAAGGACTGGCAAATTTCAGTGTGGACGTAGCCCAAGTTGGGGTGAACCACGATATATCCGTGTCTCTCTTGTAATGTGTGTGTGATTATATTTTCATTTTTGTTTATTGTTATTGCTCTGCGATCCTATTTTTTCTAACAAAATGCACCTGCTATTTTTTCAAGAGTCGTTGCTGCATTTAAAGATTTTATCCATAAATACTTAGAAGTTTATTTTGACGACTTGACAGTATTTGGTTTACTGAATAACCATTATGCAAACTTAAGAATGATGTTAGAGAAGTGTAGACAGCATCAGATCTCCTTGAACCTAAAGAAAATCATCTTCTATGTCCCTTATGGTATTCTATTGGGCCACATTGTATTTAAACAGGGACTGATGGTTGATCCAATGAAGATCGCAGTTATAGTGAATCTTCCAGCACCTAGTTCAGTAAAATAGCTACGCACTACATTGGGACGCACATGATACTATAGGAATTTCATCAAAGGATATGCGTAGATCACTACGCCTATGGAAAAACTATTGAAAAAAGAATTGAAGTACACTTGGACTGCAGATTGTCAAAAAGGATTGGATACATTGAAAGAAAAAATGGTTACAACACCTATTCTAGTCTTTTTTTACTGGAATAAACCATTTCATGTACATGTAGATGCTTCATCTATCATGCTTTTCATTGTGCTAGCTCAACCAGGTGAGGGAGGCATCAACCATCCCATCGCATTTTGAAGAAGAAAGCTATATTTTGCAGAAAGGAACTATACCACAACAGAAAGAGAAGGCTTAGCCATGATGTACACATTGCAGAAGTTCAGACACTATTTGCTAGGTTTGCATTTCTGTATGTTTATTGACCACTCAGCTTTGAAGTACCTAGTCAATAAACCAGTGTTAAGGGGAAGAATATTTAGATGGCTATTACTCTTCCAGGAGTATGATTTTGAAATCATCGTCAAACCAGGAAGATTGAATTCAGGACCTAACCATCTCTCTAGAATCGAATCATGATAAGAACCTAGTAATTTGTAGGATAGTTTACCAGATGAGCAGTTGTTTTCTATTCACATAATAGATGACTACTATAAGGATATTGTAGAATTCTTGACTACAGGTCTAGCACCTACAGAATTTACTACGCAGCAGAAGAAACAGTTAGTGGTAAAAGCAGTTGATTTTAATCTAATCGCAGAACAATTATACAAGCTAGGACCAGATGAAGTATTGCGAAGATGTGTATTGGAACACAAAAAAACCATGATACTTGCTGAAGCACACTCAGGAGTATCGAGAGGACACTACGCAGGAAGGGCTGCTGCGTAGAAAATTTTAAGATCGGGACTATGGTGGCCTACAATACACAAGGATTCCAAAGAACATTGCCAAAGTTGCAATATATGCTAAAGAACATGAAAGCCATCTCGTAGAGATGAAATGTCATTTATGCCATAGCTGACCTTGCAAGCATTTAATAAGTGGGCTATTGAATTTATGGGTCCTATTAACCCACTGGGAAAATGAACTGGTTCGAGATATATCATCACAGCTACATATTATCTAACCAAATGGGCAGAAGCAAAACCAGTGAAGGACTGTAGCGCAGTCACTGCCGCACAGTTCATTTTTGAGAACATATTAACAAGGTTTAGATGTCTGAAGATCCTAATGAGCAATCAAAGAAATCAGTTCCTGAACAGAACTATTGAAGCCCTAATCGAAGAATTTTAGATCTACCATCAGAAGAGCACACCATTTGTAATATTTCAGAAGTAGGATCACTCAGCAGTAGCAGACCTCACTAGAATTTACTCATGTAGTGCAGAAAGAAGAAGAAGAAATGACGAATCAATTAACACTCATTACACAGAAAATGGAGGAAAGTTTTTTTATCATACATCAGCTGTAAGCTGGCACTCTGTAATGTAAATAATATTTGAATACAATCAATGAGATTCGAATACCACTAAGGTCATTCGAATTCTCCTCAAAGTGTGGCTTGGATAGCATTGGAGACATCATCCAAACCAGTGGCAGTGGTCATAAAGGTCAACTAGTCAGTCAAATGAGTCTAACTGTGTGCATGGGAACTAATGTAGGGAAGGAGACTCCAATGTGGGTGCATGACGAGCTATTAGTGGTAAGTGGATCTCAAACTAGTCTCAGTAGGTGCCTATCTAAGTGCTTCAATCAGTTAACTAATCAATCATCCCCTGAATCAAGGAACTGAGTCATCAACCAACTAACTAACTAAAGTAACTCCTAAATAGGTGGAAGAAGGTGCACATGTTATCCAGTGATGAAAACAAGGGCGCATCAGTGGCTATGAGGTATAGAACTGAGCAAAAACAGGCTCCTGGGGGCTGCAAAATAAGGACTAGGTGCTAGAGACTACCATACTGATGAGTGGATGCATGCATTTGCATGTAAATGCATGCAAATGACTGGATGCATGCAGAATTGCATGTAGGGATGAAAAATACAAAAATGATGGTGAGAATATTCCAACACCCCCCTGCAAGCTATACTATGAGGTAGTAACTGAAAACTAAAAAGTAGGGCCCTGGTGACTGAGACCAAAGGCCACCCTGTACAATCAATCTAAATAAACAAAATGAGGAAAGAGGGAAAAACTAGTGGGAAGAAATCTCTCCCTCAAAAATAAACTGAAGGATGCTAATGTAGCATATCATCACTCACCCCGGAAGGAGACAAGTGTCCTTCTTTTCCAAAGAAGGATCAATCAATCTAAAATGGATCAGTAATGTGAGAAGGATGAAACCTTCCATTCTGATAATTTGATATGGTTCTCCGTCAATCAGTTGGATCAACAACAAGATCTATGACAGATCTCAGCGTAGTGGCTACCCATCTCGGAAGAGGCGCATCATTAGTTGAGAGATCATCAAGTTCTTGTGGAACTGGATCTCCCATTCGCTCATATTCTGAATCATTTGCTAGATACTCAAGTTCTTGTGGATCTGGATCTAGCATTCTCTCTTCATCATCATCACTCTCATACTCTGAATCTGAACTGTCATGTGATGAATATTCGCTCTCCTAGAGCTCATCAAGCAATGGAGGTGTGGTAGGCAAGCTCTCTTGCTCAACTGGATGAGCATCATGAAGAAGCCATTCCTCAAACTGTACACTCCTATCAAGGAATGTGGTCATAGTAGAAGGATCAAGAAGCTTGTAGGCCTTTGCATTCAATGCATAACCCACCATGATACACTCTTTGCTTTGTGGATCTAGGGCTCTCCTTTTCTCATTTGGAATCCTTTCACATGCTCTGGATCCAAATACTCTAAGATGAGACACATCAGGTTTGTATCTCATCCATGATTCGAAAGGAGTCATGTCTTTGATTCCTTTGTGAGGAACTCTATTCTGAAGATAGGAGGCACAGTTAATGGCTTCTTCCCAAAGACTAGGGTGCAACCCGTTCGACTTTAGCATGCAGGTGGCCATTTCTTTCAATGTTCTATTATTCCTTTCAGCAACACCATTCTGTTTTGGTGTATAGGGAACAGTATGTTGCATCTCAATGCCCTCTTCAGCACAAAAGGTTTGAAATTCATCCTTGATGTACTCACCTCCATTGTCAGTGTGAATGGCCTTGATATTTCTATCTGAAATTTTTTTTGCAGAAGACTTGAAAAAATTAAAGAATCCAAATACTTCTGACTTCAATCTAAGAAAATATACCCATGTAAATCTGGAATAATCATCAATAAAAGTGAGTATATACCTTTCTTTGTTCAAATATAGATTTGGAAATGGCCCTGCAACATCACTATGAATCAAATCTAGAGGATGAGAGGCTCTCCTTACCTTCCCCTTCTCAAACTTATTCTCAGGATGCTTTCCAATCAAACAACCATGATAGTTGCCCTTAGCAAACTTGATCTTGGGTAGCCCTTCAACCATCTCTTTAGTATGCATGTATTGCAAGTATTGATAGTTAAGATGCCCAAATCTTTCATGCCACAATCTACTCTCTTTATTGGCATGAGTGTGAAGAGAAGATTGATTTGAGAGAGGTAAGAAGTGGGAGAACTCATACAGTTTTTGTTGGTTGTGGAGCCTGATCTCTAGATTCAGAGATAATATTATTCAGCCGTGTCCATACCCCAGGTTTGGTTATGATCTCGGCACGATCCACAGGGGGTCTGGGGGGCATAGCCCCCGAGAAAATATTTTGGGACTGTTTTCGCCACTAGTTTTCGGGCCCATGGTTTTGGGTAACCCGTGGTATTTTCCCATTGTATTTCCCTTATAAAATAAATTCATTGTAACACGGCTAGGGTTGATGTATTAGGTTTTATGCAATGTAAATATCTCTGAGATCAGGAAGAGAGACTGTGAGACAATGAAGAGGAAGGGCAATGGTTGTGATGTAGGTTGTATCCCTTCACTTCGCTGGACGGAATAATAAGAAGGATTGGCAACTTGTGTGTGTGATTATATTTTCATTTCTATTTATTGTTATTTCTCTGCGATCCTGTTTTTTTAACAGTTTTGACTTATGATTTGCGACACTTTTTGCAATGGTAGAACCTGATACCATGTCTTTGATTTTGACCTCCTTTGGAGAGAAGATCACCCTCTTGGGATTTCCAGTATGGGTCATCTGATATACTGAAAGTAGATTAGCAGTGAGAGTGTGGACATAAAGTACATCCGAGAAGTATCCATGATCTAGTTTGATTCTTCCAATCCCCTTAGAGGGACCTCAGAATCATTCCCCAACATAATGGATGGTCCAAAAGTAGCTTTGAATCCAGTGAAGAGATTCTTGGAGGAAGACATATGCCTAGATTCTCTAGAATCTATGATGATGGAGGATTGAGTTGATGCACCTGCAATGAGGGCAAGACATCTCTCTTTGTTCTCAAATCTAGATGGTTCACTCTCTTTCTTCCTAGCACATGCAGGTACTGGGATATTATTCTTCTCAAGGAGTGAGGCCATGAGATCTATGGTCTTCTTCATACATGAAATTTCAAGGTGATATCCTCGATTATAGTATGTGCACTTGGATTTTCCCTTCTGAGTGTGCTTGTCCTTCTTAGGATTAGAGGCTCCATCTGACTGTATGGGAGCCTCCTTCTGCTTTGTAGCATTCGACTTTCTATCAGAATTTTTTCGTTTCCCTTTGACATTCTCTCTTTGTGAAAATCTTCATAGCAGATCTAAGAGTTGATGTATACCTCACAATGAAAGAATTTAAGAATAAGATTAAGAGTGGTCAATGCAGTAAAATGAGCAACAGAATAATACAGTAGAACTCGGATAAAAGAAAAATAACTTCACACACACTAATTCATTAATAAAAAATGGACAAATAAATAATACAATGCATGAGGATTCGAATGCCAAGGTGGCAATTCGAATTAGCCTTCATGGAGAGATAAAAAGATCACTGGAGTGTCATCGGAGCACAGCTAGAAGTCTTCATCATCATCAGTGGAGTCATCAATGCTCAAGTAACTGTCAACCATCAGTCAAATTGAGTCTAACTGAGTCTGGTAGGTGTAACTGAGTGTAATTGGCACTAAGTGAATGAAGGAGGCTCAGTGGAGGGCGCATGAGGAGCTAACTGGAGTCAGAATGGGCAATTCAGTCTCACTGGAGGTCTATCGGAGTGATACAGTCAGTTGAGAGTCAGTCTAGCCTTAAATCAAGGAAATAACTGATGATGACTCAACTAACTGAAGTACAACTGAACGATAGGTGAGAGAGGGCGAGTGGCTTCCTTAAATCAAAGGGGGAAGGGCGCACTAAGCTCTAGGAGGGATAAAAATGATCTGAGAGAAGCTCCCAACGGCTGGCTAACTAAGGCTAGGTGCTGGGACTGATGACTGGGATGCATGCAATTGCATGCATGCATGGCTAAAAATGAAAATAATGAAAATCCTGGTAGGACTAGGATGGAGTATAGGAATATCCAAACACCCCCCCTTAATCCATCCTAGGCCCTGGTAACTGAGACCAAAGGTCACCGAATACAATGAATAATAATAACAGTCAATAAACCGAGGAAATGGGGAAAACCTCATGGGAAAAATAACCCCCCTCAAAATAGATTGTAAGGCACACACAAAAATAAATGCTCCAAACTCAAGCATGTGTGATTCTTGGTCATATGTCTGGAGGTATCTTTTTCTTAGGAAGAAGTGGATCATGCTCAGAAAGCATGTGCTTGTACTTTCTCTTAAGATCGAATGTGATGAGAACAAATCCAAAAGTATGAGGATGATCCTTGAACCTGTGATTCGAATTAGCTGAGGTAGGATCAAATCCATGAATGTGCAGATAGTATTTTGTCTTCTCCTTTGAACCATCATGGGTGAGATTGTGCCCAAAAGAACCATCAAATATTAGTAATTGCTTGGAATCCAAATCAGATCCAAGACTTGAATCATGGTTGATTAAGATCTCCTTTGAACCATTTGAGGTGAGATCTAAACCAGTAAATGCATGATAAATTATCCCAAGCGAAAGACAATGGCCATCATCTTCAATAACCTTCTGAGAGCATGAAATAATGATATTACAGTAGTAAATAAGAGGTGAGTGATCAAGGAGAGCGAATGAATTACCTCCAATGGCTTATTTGACCTCCAAAACATTCAGTAGATCATGATGAAAACCAACAGACTCTAGTGCAAGAAAGGATTTAGGAACCTCTGCAATTTCTAGAGTCTGAGCTGGCACAAAATTAGAAATAGAAGGAATTTGGAGCATGAGTGTAGAATCTGCAAGTTCTTCTTCTTTTTGGACAACTTCAATATGAGATATGTTTGAGACTGATTCATTATCTAAGAGACCATCAAGGGGAGAGAATGCATCACTGGGCTTGCTCTCGAAAGGGTTTGGAGCAATCCCTTCATTCCGTCTGCCAAATATTTCATCCAGGTGGGCCCATAGCTCTTTTGGAGATTCAACATCATCAATGAATTAGTGTACCAAGCATCGAGACATAGAAAACATCATTGTTCCAAGGACACTGTCACCTTTATTTAACTAGTCAATCTCTTCTTCAGAGGATCTGAACTCTCTTTCAAAACAATAATCAAAGAGACCATTTCTCTTCAAATGTGCTATCATATTTGGTTTCCATTCATCATAGTTAAATGGAGAAAGAGGATCATAGTTGAATGGAGGAGGATAGATTTCTTCTGAATACATGGAATCTATAGAAGACCTGCAAAAACAATAAAAAGTCTGCAACTGCTATTGCTGCAAAAGTGCAGAAACTACTGTACTCGAAATCTTGATAATAACCTACAAAAAACTCTCAGGAATGGAGATAGAAAATACTCTCAACATGCTCTGATACCATGTGAAAATATTCACAGCAGATCTAAGAGCTGATGTATACCTCACAATGAAAGAATTTAGGAATAAGTTTAAGAGTGGTCAATGCAGTAAAATGAGCAACCGAATAATACAATAGGACTCGGATAGAAGCAAAATAACTTCACACACACTAATCCATTAATCACTAATGGACAAAAAATAATACAATGCATGAGGATTCGAATGCCAAGGTGGAAATTCAAATTAGCCTTCATGGAGAGATCAAAATATCACTAGTGTGTCATCGGAGCACAACTAGAAGTCTTCATCATCATCAGTGGAGTCATCAATGCTCAAGTAATTGTCAACCATCAGTCAAACTGAGTCTAACTGAGTGTGGTAGGTGTAACTGAGTGTAACTGGCACTAATTGAATGAAGGAGGCTCAGTGGAGGGCGCATGAAGAACTAACTGGAGTCAGAATGGGTAGTTCAGTCTCACTGGAGGTCTATCGGAGTGATACAGTAAGTTGAGAGTCAGTCTAGCCTTAAATCAAGGAAATAACTGATGATAACTCAACTAACTGAAGTACAACTGAATGGTAGGTGAGAGAGGGTGAGTTGCTTCCTTAAATCAAGGAGGAAGGGTGCACTACGCTCTAGGAGGGCTAAAATTGATCCGAGAGAAGCTCCCGAGGGCTGGATAACTGAGGCTAGGTGCTGGGACTAATGACTGAGAGACATGCAATTACATGCATGCATGCAGAATGCATGTTGCATGCAAGAATGCATGCATGGCTGAAAATGCAAATAATGAAAATGCTGGTAGGACTAGGATGGAGTATAGGAATATCCTAACACTCTTCTCATCTCAGTGGCTGCAAGAGTTGAATCCAGCTTGGTTTTTATCACTCCCATGTGTACTAGCTTCTCCTCCTCAAGAGTTAGAGATTGGATGAAGTCTTCAAGCGAAGGGAATTTCCATTTTGGAATGGACAATATTGTTGACTAGAAGGTCGAAAAAAAAACTGAATAATCAGGGCCGAGCTTCGACAGGATAGCAAGGATGAGTTGTTTTTCTTCCTTCTCAATCCCATACCTCTTCAACTGTGAAATCAAGTTACTGAGTTTGTTGAGAAACTTAGTGATAATTTCAAAACTACTTGGGCTCATGGAGATGAGCTCATTTTCTAGTTTATGCCCCTTCAAATCATCTTTCTGGCCAAGGAGGGATTCGAGTTTGTCCCAAACCTCCTTTGGAGTCTTCAAATCAATAACATGAAAGTGCAAATCTTCAGAAATGTTGAGTAGCAATAGTCCTTCTTCTTCATCAAGCTTGTCTAAGTACTTGGATTTCTCTACTGCACTAATGGGCTCAACTGTAGAGCCATTCACCACTCTGGAAAGACTCTTCGAATTCAAGAATATGTCCATTTTAGCCTTCCATTTGAAGTAGTTGAATGAATTCAACTTGAGATCCATAATGCTGAAGAATTTGAAGCTAAGAGAGGGAGATTCCTGCAAAACAAATGAGAATTATGAAAAGAAGATCTTCTGCAATTCAAATTGAACACTACCTTAGGAAACTGAGCACTTGTGACTAATTCCTTCACACCTGGATAGACCTCACTGGATTGCTCCAGTGAATTCAAGGCAATAGCACTAGGATTTGTTGTGGAAACTCAAAGGCTTATGTTGCAACTGTTGCTGCTGCAATTCGAATAGCTGCTATCAACTCTTATACCATGTAATATTTAAGAAGTAGGATCACTCAGCAGTAGCATACCTCACTAGAATTTACTCATGCAGTGTAGAAATAAGAAGAAGAAATGCTAAATCAATTAACACTCATTACACAGAAATTGCAGAAAAAGTGTTGTATCATGCATCAGCTATAAGTTGGCACTCTGTAATGTGAATAATAACTGAATACAATCAATGAGATTCGAATACCACTAAGTTCATTCGAATTCTCCTCAAAATGTGGCTTGGATAGCATTGGAGACATCATCCAAACTAGTGGCAGTGGTCATACAAGTCAACTAGTTGTTTAAATGAGTCTAACTGAGTCTAACTAAGTGCATGGGAATTGATGTAGGGAAGGAGACTCCAATGTGGGTGCATGAGGAGCTGTCAATGTTTAGTCGCACTTAAACTAGTCTCAGTAGGTGCCTATCTAAGTGCTTCAGCCAGTTAACTGATCAATCATCCCATGAATCAAGTAACTGAGTCATCAAGCAACTAACTAACTGAAGTAACTCCTAAATAGGTGGAAGAAGGTGCACATGTTATCCAGTGATGAAAACAAGGGTGCATCAGTGGCTAGGAGGGATAGAACTGAGCAGAAACAGGCTCCTGGGGGCTGCAAAATAAGGACTAGGTGTTGGGAGACTACCATACTGATGACTGGATGTATGCATTTGCATGCAAATGCATGCATATGACTGTATGCATGCAGAATTGCATGTAGGCATACAAAATACAAAAATGATGGTGAGAATATTCCAACAACCATATCTTCCACAAGCTAATGGCATTGTCGAAGCTTTTAACAACGTGTTGGAAAATGCGCTGACCAAGATATGCAATACAAACATGGATGATTGGGGTCTAAGAATACCAACAATGTTATGGGCATATAGGACAACTTGTAAGAAGTAGACAGGTTACACACCTTTCAGATTAGCATATGGACAGGAAGTTGTCATGCCCATGGAATACATAGTACCAAGTTTGAGAATTGTAGCATTCACAGATATGGTTGTTAAAGATACAATGCAAGAAAGGCTATTACACTTAGTTGGGCTGGAGAAATATCACTTCATTATAGGTTTTCACCAACAAGTGCAGAAAGACAGATAAAAAGCATGGCATGATAGGCACATCAAGTACAAATTCTTCCAGGTAGGAGACCTTATCCTCCTCTATGATAGTAAATTTATGAAATTCCTTGGAAAATTTAAAATGCATTGGCTAGGACCTTATGTTGTCAAATATGTTACTAATGGCGGCGCAGTTCAGTTAGCCACATTACTGGGAGAAAACCTACCATCACTAGTGAATGGAAGTAGACTAAATCCCTACAGGGATAGTCATACTCCTCTAGACATCAATTAATCAACATAAAGAAAAAATTTAAGTGTCAAGTACAGTTGAAATTGGAGACTAAAAATTGAGCATAGAGTCTATACACAGTTTTGGTAAAAAGCGAAGTCCCAAGAAAAAGAAACATATGATGTGAAGTACATATCGCAAGCTGTGATGCGGAGTACAAGCAAGAAGCCTAGATGCGAAGTTCAGAATGAAAAAGAGGAAATGCATAGTTAACTTCGCGGATTCGTCTAATCATGATCGAAGTTAGGGAAAACCTAACTGTTACAGCTTTTTGATGAAAAAGTAGTTGTTATACAGTGTTTTTGGGAAACGGTTGTTTCTGCATTTAAGGCATATTCGTCTATTTCAGGCACATTCAATGAAGGAAAGGACCAATATCTCAGCAAGATTTGGCCAACGGACATGGAATTTAATGTTTGGTTAGCCATGTTTGGGCGTGTCTCAGTGTTGTTTCTCCTATAAATAGGGACAATCGCATACTTACCGTCTTTACCACGATTTTCAATTTTTTGTGCCTGTAAATTCCAAGTTTTTACCACTTAGAATATAAGAGGGATATGTAAGTGAATGTATGGGCAATATACCTTAGACAATATTTTGAGAGACTTCAACCAGTCAAGGCTTGAGGGATTCATGAAAACACCTGTGAAAATGGCCGTACCAGAAAGAGGTGCCTCATCTAGAAGCTCACCACACCACACAACAGGGATGAAGCAAAAGGATAAGCAACTGGCCATAGAGCCATAGAGGCCGAGAACTAGAAGAATTCCAAAGCCAGGTCCACAAGAACCACCTCGTGACAGGATAATCCTCCTTACACCAGAGTATATCCCTTCACAAAGAGCCGATGCACCACCTATCTGAATTCTGAATAATCTGCAATATGAAATTCGATTACCACCGATGTCAAGTCATGTGCGCATTCAAGAGAAATTGCTAGGCATAATTCTCGAATGTAAATTTGCGGATCATGACTTGCTACATGAAGGGAATTACCCTCAATTTCATCCTGATCAATATATTTGCTGCAAGGTCAGTGAAACCACAAAGCAATCCACTCTTCATGCACAGAATTGGCTTACGCTGCTAGTACCGTTCGGATTGTTGAACCTTCTACGCATCCCGCACTTTGTCGTGCATGCATCAAGGATACTTGTGGATAGACTGCAATATTGATATAAACATCGATCTAATCTGCATGATCACACATCTCAGTAACTGAGGTGTTGATCCTGCAACGAAGTTCGTAGGTAAAACCAAAGATAAGGAGCTTGCGAAGAGAATGAAGGAAGAATTCAGCTTGCTCAAGGGAATCCGTGGTTATATTACAGTTGGATACAAAGATCAAGATATGCAGTTTACAGTCCAGCTGCTAGCAGGGAAAGTTTCGAGAAAATGAACACCAATCAATGTGTCGACCGTTGCAGTTTCCTTTGTTGCGAAGGAAAAGGATGGAATTTTGTACAATTGGTCAAGTTATCTGTTGAATTATTTCTTGGATGATGTCCGCAAAGCACAAGAGATTGGGGTTGCCTTCCACTATAGCTAGCTATTGGTGATGATCGCATTTGTGGGTTGGAAAGAACCTCTATACCAACAGAATGTCCCAGTCATAATTATAGGAGACTGCAGAGGAACTAGATTTGCGAACATGTGGGAAAACATGAGATCAGAGAGGAAACGTCTTAATAATGAATAGTTTTTTACCTACTATGAGCAGTTATGTGAAGTGATTCAACGCACTCCGTCGGTTACCAAGGAACTAACAACTGTGTATATTTGCAAGTTAATATTCAAAGCTGACCTTCACTTCATATATGTTCAGCCAAGAGCAGAAAAGAAGAACCCCAAGTGGTTTGAAGGACTATATTAATCGGATGCATAAAAAAATGAGTTGATCATGGAAGACTGGACACCAGAAAGGAAGGTTGATTCATCAGAGACGATCAACACTACATCAGAAGAAAGTGAAGCTGGAAATGCGCAGAACCAAGAAGAAGAAACGACCAGCGCGCAAGTCAAAGACCGAAATCAAGAAGAAGTTCAGCAAGACACTGCTGGGGTGTCAGCAGGAGAAAAGCGCAAGGGCCCTGACACCACCATACCGAAAAAAGGGAAAAAGAAGAAGCATAAGGAAACTAGAGCACCGCTCAATGCGCAGTTACACGTGGATTATTATGAAAGCATCGCAATGCGAGGCAACAAGCACCTAGAAGAAGTACTCACCCTTAATAAAAGCAAAAGCGAAGAAGTACAAGCAAGCCTGATGGAGAACCTCGTAGAGATAAAAAGCATGCTAGCGAAGATAGAGCAAGTTCAACAGGACTTGGTAGTTGAATCCGACTCTAAAGGAAATTCAGGCGATTCAAGCAAAAGGAAGAGAAGGACGCTTGCCTTGACAACGAGACCTCACTTAATCCAAACTGAACCCATCAATGTCATATTCCTGAGCGACGAACTTGCTGAAGGTGCGAAGAAGCCCGCACATGTGGATATTAATGTCGGCATGTTACCCCTCGAAGAATTACATTATCTGCATCTGCAGGTTGTGGAATAAATTAGGATAGAGACATTGTTTCTCATAACCAGCATCTACAGCTAGAGGAAAGCTATAAAGAGTTGAAGGATGAATCCATGGAGAAAAGCAAAGAGCTAGTCAGCATTCAAGAGAAGCACTGCATGTTGAAAGAAACAGTTGCAGCAGTCTGTGCGAAGATACCTAAATGCGAATAGGAACCAGAGGTAGAAGCGACTATACTCAATATTAGTACCATTGTGGACAATCTTAAGGCATAAATGATGTATATGGATATTTCCTATAAAGAGAAGATTGCTACCTTAGAATATCAACAGCAACCTGGCACTCCATAGAATGTGAAAGAAGACAGAACCCAAGAGTTGAAGGCTTCAACAGAAAACATCTCCACAGAAGTGGTGAGATATCAAGACCTTCTCGAAGAAGTCACCAGAGTATAGGATACGCTGCAAGAAGACTGTGAGTTGCAGAAAATATAGGATGAACTACAGCAATGGCAGAAAGAGCTTGACTCTGTGAACATGGCTATGAAGGATTTTTTGCCAAGGAAAAAGATCCAGAAGTTCACAGAGACAAAAGAATTGCAGAAAGAGTTGAAAGCATTGAAGATAAAGGAAGCTGACACTTCAACAAAGCTACAACCCATGCAGGAAGAAGCACTCTCTCTTTTGGAGGAGATTGAAGAGAATCTACAAGAAATACGCACAACAAAAAACACAATAAAAGAGCAAGCTCAAGAATTCATCTCAGAGGAGATGTTGGAAACAATTAAGGAGTTTGAACAAGAGGCTAAAGACACAGTTGCGAAGTTGAGCGCGACTTACCAAACATTTGCTGTGATGTTGAACATCCCAGAGGATGAGCAGTTGAAGCAGCCTAGTGGAAGTGGCTCAGGGGCGAGCCACATGTGAGTGTTAGGGGCCTATTGGGAGCGGCCCAAGTGGAGTAGTTTTGCTTGAGCGAGGCTCAAGTATAGTAACTTTGATGGTGAAAGTATAAGTTAGGCAAGGCCTATTATTGGCCTATTTTGGGAGAAGCAACTCTGCAAAACCCTGGAGCAGGGTATGGAGCAATGCGAGGATGGTGGATAAGGACATGTCACATTAGTAAAGACAAAATACTAAGGAAGGTCGGGGTATTTGGATCAGTTATGGAAGGAGCATCGGAATGACAGCTGTAGGAACAACAGTAAAGAGGTGGAATGGTGTAAAGGACGCACCATGGTACAGTCAGAGTCGCGCAGTCAGAACTGCGACTGTCAAAAGAAGTGACAGAAGCAGGGAAGCGATGCAAAAGGATGACCGAGGACAAGCGAAGTAGCTGAGAAGTTATGACAAAGTGTGGTTAGCAGGAGAACCACGCCAGTTTGGGTTAAGGGTACTATGGGTTTTTGGCCCATAAATATTGTAAATATGTGACCTTCGGGCACAATCTATAAAAAAGGGAAAATTTTGTATAGGGAAGGGTTGGCTAATTTTGGGTTATCTATTGTTGAGTTTTGTTAAGATAAAAGAGAGAAAGAGGCTCTGCAGATGAGTGCGCAGAGACCCGTTGTAGAGAAGAGTCTGCAGCTGTGTGCACAGATTGGAACTGTTAACCCTTCCCGTTAATATAAATAACAATTGCCGTGGACGTAGCTCTCATCATGGGGGGTGAACCATGTAAATATCTGTGTTGTGTGATTGGATCTCTAATTTAGTTTCATGTTCATGAATTCTTATGCTTTATATGTATTTCCATGTGTATGTTAATGATAATAATAAGATAAGTAGTGAACACAAACATATCTGAATATGTGAAGTTAAAAAAAATGTGCTAAATGTGTAGTTACATAGATAACACTAAATTAGCGGAGTCTGTATTGTGGTAACTATGGAGTGCGCAGTCACATAATTGCGTTGTGGTATTTGAATTATACGCGAAGTAGGAGTGACTGTGCTAGAGGATCCATTCCATATCTACGCATCACCAAGGTTACAGAAACCTGCTTTTGTAATCACCCAATAACTTCGCCTCGGGTGAGATCTCAGCCTGTTCGCAGGTTGCTGCCAAAAGGCTTGGTGAAAATGGGATTTTTTGGGTCTCTAATTATATAGAACTTGGGTCATCTTAGGTGAAAGAAAGTATACCAACAGTCATCCTCCTATTGATATTCTTTCCTTCAAACAAGTTGGTCAAGGCATCAAACATTTCTTTTGGGGTCTTCTTGGAAGACACATGGGGGATCAATTGATCTTTGATGGAATCAACAATGATCCTCTTTTACTTGACCATATTCTTCTTATGCCTTCCTTTGGCTTCATCTCCCTCTGGTTCTGTAAGTCCTTCCTTTACATAGTTTTCTAGGTCATGTTCTTCAAGGATGAGCATGACTCTATACTTCCATGCCCTGAAGTTCTAAGCTCCCTCAAGCTTGTCATCAAACTTGGTATTCCTTGTCATCTTGATATAATGAGTACTTCAAATGGAAATATAATATATTTGGGACTTACCAGAAAAGTTGTTCTTCTAAAAGTTGCTTCCTCCTTGACCCAGGGTATGTTAGAGAAACCCTAATTTTTTGACTTCAGGATTTTGTAAATATGAATGGATGAGCAAATTTTACTCCTTAAGGTGAGTTGATCAAAGTACTTCTTCTCCCAATTCTGTGAGTAGATGATTCAAAAACTTGATGCCCTAATTCTCCCGGGATGTAGTGAGGGACCAAAAAATGAAAAATCTCAGAATGAAAATATGCTTCGACAGAAAGATGTGCCCTATTGAGGTGAGTTAGATGCACTATTGTTTTCAGCTGATCTGTGGATGGAGCTCCCAGAACAAGAATCCCTAGTTTCTGTAGTTACGGAGGCTGTACAATGTTTTCTTTCAGGCCTACTCCGATACCATGTTAGTTTTTACTTGTTTAGAATATAAATTAACCAATCTATCACTGAAAGAATAAAAAGCATAGCAAGAAAACAATGACCACAATATTTCTCCCGGGGAAACCACCAGGGATGAAACCCTGCAAAATCTTCCTCAATATAGAATTCACAAAGTACAAAGATAAACCCTAAGACAAAATCAGTTACTCCTCCACTTCTGCGAACTTCTCTCTCTCTCTTATGAGAACTTGTGAGAGTGAATGAGTGAATACAAATGAGAGATACATATTCTATTTATATTCTTTTGTTGTGGTGACTTTTCCCCAACAGGACCAACTTCTCCTAACGGACTGGGTTGACTTGTCAAATACATAATATAGTAATCTCTTTTGGGTTCGTCTAGGCCGACACAATACCTAGGTTTACATTGACTCTTTCAATGACTCTTACATTATTAATTACATCAATGACATCCCTGAATGAGGAATACAATAGTATAATAAATATTGGTCAACTAGAATATATTTTGACAAGTATCAAATAGAATATCTTTTGCAGTTACATTCTTTTAACATCTCTCTCTCTCTCTCTCTCTCTCTCTCTCTCTCTCTCTCTTCCTTCTAGGCATCCAAAACTTAATAGTAGATATTGGTCAACTTATGCATCTTTTCATTCAATACTTCACACTCTTTTGCATACGATACTCTCCCTCTCTCTCACTCTAAACCAATAAACCCCAATTTCACTATCCCTCAATCCCTAACAAGAATCCAAAACTTCATGGTATATATTGGTCAACTTCTACATCATTTCCTTCAAGACTTCACACTCTTTCACATCCGATGTAATATCTCTATCTCCCTCAAAACCTAACCTACGGTCTCTCTCTCTCTCTAAACCCCTAAGCCACAATCTCTCTCTCTCTCTCTCTCTAAATTCCTAACCCTCGATATCTCTCTCCCTCCCTCTTTCCAAATCCTAACCCCCAATATTTATTTTTATTTTTCTCTCTCTAAACCCCTAACCCCCAATCCCTAAGACCCTTTAAAGTTTGATTCTCTCTCTCTCTCTTTGTCTCTCTCTTCCAGGAATCTAAAAATTAATAGTAGATATTGTTAAGCTTCAGCATCGTTTCTCTCTCTATAAGTCCCTAATCTCTCTCTCTCTCTCTCAACCCCTAACTCCCAATATCTCTCTCTATAAATCCCTAACCTTCAATCTCTCTCTCTCTCTCTATGTATGTATATATATATATATAACCCTAATGCTCTCTCTCTTTCTCAATATTTCTCTCTCTCTATCTCCCTAACCCACAATATCCCTATCTCTAGATCCCTCTTAACCTCTAACCCCCAACCTCTCTCTCTCTCTCTCTCTCACACACACACACACACACACACACACAACCCCTAACCCTCTCTCTCTTTATCAATCTTTCTCTCTCTCTATCTCCCTAACCCACAATATCCCTCTCTCTAGATCTCTCTAAACCCCTAACCCCAAACTCTATCTATCTCTCTCAACCCCTAAGACACAATTTATCTAACTCCTAACCCTCTCCCTTTCTCAATCTTTCTCTCTCTCTATCTCCCTAACCCACAATATCCCACTCTCTAGATCTCTCTAACTCCTAACCCTCTCTCTTTCTCAATCTTTCTCTCTCTCAATCTCCCTAACCCACAATCTCCCACTCTCTAGATCTCTCTAAACCGCTAACCCCTAACCTCTCCCTCTCTCTCTCTCTCTCAATCTCTAAGCCACAATCTATTGCTCTCACTCACTCTCTCTCTAAACCCATAACCCCCAATATATCTCTCTATATAAATCCCTTACCTCCAATATCTATCTCTATCTCTCTCTCTCTCTCTCTAAACCCCTAACCCTCTTTCTTTTTCTCAATCTTTCTCTCTCTTTATATCCCTAACCCACATTCGCCCTCTCTCTATATCTTTCTAAACCCCCAACCCCTCTCTCTCTCAACCCCTAAGCCACAATCTCTCTCTCTCTCTCTCTAAACCCCTAACCCTCTCTCTCTTTCTCAGTCTTTCTCTCTATCTATCTCCCTAACCCACAATCTCTCACTCTCTAGATATTGGTTAGCTTATGATCATTCATCTAGATATTGGTTAGCTTCTGCATATTTTCCCCCAAGACTTCACACTCTTTCACATCTGATGTAATATCTCTATCTCCCTCAATGCCTAACCCCCAGTCTCTCTCTCTCTCTCTCTCTCTCTCTCTCTCTCTCTCTCTCTCTCTCTCTAAATTCCTAATCCCTAATATCTCTCTCCCTCCCTCTTTCTAAATCCCTAACCCCCAATCTCTCTCTTTCTTTTTCTCTCTCCAAACCCCTAACCCCCAATCCCTAAGACCCTTTAACCTTTGATACGCTCTCTCTCTCTCTCTCTAAATTCCTAACCCTTGATATATCTCTCCCTCCATCTTTCTAAATCCCTAACCCCCAATCTCTCTCTAAACCCCTAACCCCCCAATCCCTAAGACTCTTTCACCTTTGATACTCCCTCTCTCTCTCTCTTTGGGCATCCAAAGCTTCATAGTAGATATTGGTGAGCTTCTACCTCTTTTCCTTCAATACTTCACACTCTTTAACATTCGATGTAATATCTCTATCTCCCTCAAAGCCTAAAACATAGTCCGTCTCACTCTCTAAACCCCTAAGCCACAATCTCTCTCTCTCTCTATAATAATCTTGCCAGGTCAGGGAGGTTGAGACTAGCCATAAATGGAAAACTGGAAGAAGAATATGACATGGTTGTTGGGGCGTATGTGTTGGTGGTAGCATTATTGATCAGGCCGCTCCACCCAAAGGGAATATGAGCCGTGATGGGGATGTGACCCCCAAACAGAGGTGTGGGGTTGGTGTGGGAGGGTCCTATGCCTCCAAGTGTAACATGGGTCACAGATGGGGTGGGATTGAGTGCAGTAGCTGTTGGAATTGGAATAGTGATGGGGATGGTAGGTGTGGGTGCCGTTGAGGGCATACCCAAGGTAGTTGTTGTAGTGGTGGCTAACATGGTGGCTGGGGTAGTGGTGGATGCTCCACCAGCAGTCCCTACAAAGAACGGGTTAGATGTCATGCCAACCATGGGGCTAGTCGGTGTTGTGTATGTAGGGTTTTCTGATTCTGCCTCATAGTCAGATGTGAAATGAGGGGCGTCAGAATCGGGTGACAAGGCTCTATGCCAGGGACGAGTGGAGTCAAGTGACAAGGGGACTCAATGGTGACAGACGGATAGTAAAACTAGTAGGTAGTGGTGAGTGAAAATCTCAAAAACCCTAATGCAACTGGGTGTGCAGGAGGGGAGCGCAAAAAATATGGCACTCAAGCCAACAACAAACTCAAAACACTCACTATAACAGTTGTGCTACAGTAAGCAGAGTGACCAGAAAAGGCGGTCAGAATACCAACAAGCAAACAGATCTTAAAATAAAAATGGTGTACTCGCTAAACCAAGGGGAGGTAAGAGAGCATGCAAATGACTAACTAAAAGGTATGCTAGCTCAAACCAGAAGTATCCTCTGCAAGGTGATGAAATCCGAGTCAGACAATACGACAAGTAGAACCAAATGGATAAATGTCCCCTTACCGGGAGGGACAATGGGTAAAGGAATCCTAGAAGAATGGCTACTAAGATACCCCATTCATGACATGTCCAGAAAGGTAAATCCACAGCTCCTGTTCTATCGTCGTTGTACTCCCACCAGGGTGATACAATGAGAACAACGAGTAGGTAGCCTTCGGTTACTGAATGGATTGCGGTATTCCACTCAGGCCTCCGGAACCAGTCTTTTGACCCTCCTAAGGGAGAGACCTTTCCAACAAATTGGTGTATAACCATGTCAAAAAATACTAAGGGATTTTAGTACCTTAATGGAAAACAACTATGTTTCAAGTGAAAAGTGACCGAGGGGTGTTATTTGGATACCTATCACCCCTGTCCTACCTAACTACAAAGTTCTTTTTATGTTCCCCAAGTGGGGTTAGAAGGTTGATTGAGTTGAGTAGATTTTAAGGCTCACTTGTATTATGGTGACAGATTGTGTGCAGGTGAAATGATGTATCTAACAAGATGCCATACTTGGGCAACAATCTATCAAATGTAAGTGATGGATTTAATTGCAAATGCTAAAATTTAACTGTAAATGCTAAAAATTTTCTTTTTCAATAAAACTACTGAAAAAATTGTAAAGTGGTACAGTAAAGCAAATGATAGAAAAATAGAAGGGATAGCTGGGGTTGCAAGCAAAAGAGGTGGCTGTCAAAGGTGTAGAAAAATTTCGGCCAAAAATAGGCAAGAAAACTCAGAAAACAAATCGCAGGTTTCGAGCCGAAACTTGGGATCTGGATCGCGGGTATCAGGCGAAATATCGCGCTCTGGATCGTGGCTAAGAGGCTGACATAAGCGATCTGGGTCGCAGCTGTGAGGCGACAAGCTGCAATCTTTATCGCAACTATGAGGCTAAATGGAACGATCATAAATCAGAAGCCTAGTGTTAGATTGCGGGTTTGGGGAAAACAGACGTGATCGGGGTCGTGGTCTTGGACTGGATAGTCGCGATCGAGTTGTGCAGATCTGGTTTGCAGATCGCAGGTTTGAGACGAACAAGCGTGATTTGGGTCACGGGTTTAGGTTATGCAGGCGCGATCTGAGTCACAGTTCCGTTGTGCAGATCCGGTTAACATATCGCGGGTTAAGGGCGAATAGGCGCGATCAGATCGCGATTTTAGGCTCGGAAGGCACGATCTGGATCGCAGCTCTGGGGGAAAAACCTGCGATCGATGGCACAAAAATGGCCGCCGAAAACGAAAGCCGAAACTAAAAAATGGGGTTTACAGGCCTTGTAGAAACAACAATGGGCTTGGGCTACAAGGTGCAGGCTTAAAGGTTGATCATATCTACAATATTAAAGTAAAATAACAACGAAAACAAGAACAAACCTAAAACTAACCAGAGATTCAAAGAAAAGCGGAGTCGCCAAAAACTGTTGCTTGGGTTTTCACCCAAGCTTGTGCAAATGGGCACCTACTAACTTGGTAGTAGCAGTTTCAATAAAACAGTAAAAAAACTAATGCAAACAGTAAAAACTAATCTAACATCTGCATAATAAACTTGCAGTAAACAGTAAATAATTCAGATCTTCCATGTAAAACAAATTTTATTCATAAAAAATAGATTTACAAATGAAATATTACCTCGATGGTGAGGTTGGTTGAGCTTGAGCAGCTGCAGGGGTGAGTTACTCCAATGCTCCAATGGTTCCTTCTCTTCTCCAAATGAAAATGGGGATTGGCCAAAATGGTTCACTCCAATGGTGGATCTAAGCACAAATGATGGGCTCAAGATCTCAAGAATGAATTTGGTAGCATAAGGATAGGCAAGAATGTGGATGAATAATGGGGAGCCTATATCACCTTTTTATAGCTTTTGGGTGATGGATAATACAACCATGGTTTAAGGTAACCAATGGTATTGGTGAAAATGGTTTAGGGTTTCTTTTCCTCCTTTTCCCTTCTTTTTTCCCTTTTTGAATATATTTTTGAATTTTATTCCATTTTAATTGATTTTTGGGGGTTTTGAACTCCTTTGGAGGGTTTTTGGTATTTTTTAGGAAATTTAATTATTTTGAGGAGAAAAAGATGGATTTTGGCCTTTTTGGTGGCCATTTGAGAGTTTTTTGAGGTTTTAGAGGCTAAAATGGTAGGAAAAGTGGACAAATAGGTCATGTGACTAGGGAGATGAGCTAGTGAGCATTTTTTGGGTGTTAACACTAACCCCAATCTTTCTCTCTTTAAACCGCTAACCACTAATCCCAAAGATGTTTTCACATTTGATACTCTCTTTCTCTCTCTCACGGGAATCCAAAACTTAATAGTAGATATTGGTCAGCTTCTGCATGTTTTCCTTCAATACTTCACACTCTTTCGCATCCGATACTCTCCCTCTCTCTCACTCTAAACTCGTAAACCCCAATATCGCTATCCCTGAGCCCCTAATAGGCATCCAAAACTTCATAGTAGATATTGGTCAGCTTCTGCATCTTTTCCTTCAATAATTCACATCCTTTCGCATCCGATACTCTCCCTCTCCCTGAATATAAACCCGTAAACCCCAATATCACTATCCCTCAATGCTTAACAAGCATCCAAAACTTCATAGTAGATATTGGTTAGCTTCTGCATATTTTCCTTCAAGACTTCACACTCTTTCACATTCGACCTAATATCTCTTTCTCCCTCAATGCCTAACCCACAATCTCTCTCACTCTGTAAACCCCTAAGCCACAATCTCTCTCTCTCTCTCTCTCTCTCTCTCTCTCTCTCTAAATTCCTAACCCTTGATATCTATCTCCCTTTCGTATTTCCAAATCCCTAACCCCCAATCTTTTCTCTCTCTAAACCCCTAACCCCCAACCCTTGAGACCCTTTCAAGTTTGATACTCTCTCTCTCTCTCTCTCTTCTGGGCATCCAAAACTTAATAGTAGATATTGGTTAGCGTATGCATCTTTTCCTTCAAGACTTCACACTCTTTCGCATCTGATACGCTCCCTCTCTCTCACCCTAAACCCGTAAACCCCAATATCGCCATCCCTCAACCCCTAACAGGCATCCAAAACTTCATAGTAGATATTGGTAAGCTTCTACATCTTTTCCTTCAAGACTTCACACTCTTTCACATCTGAAGTAATATCTCTATCTCCCTCGATGCCTAACCCGTAGTATCTCTCTCTCTAAACCCCTAAGCAACAATTTTTCTCTCTCTCTAAATTCCTAACCCTCGATATCTCTATCCCTCCCTCTTTCCAAATCCCTAACCCCCCAATATTTATTTTTCTCTCTCTAAACCCATAACCCCCAATCCTTAAGACCCTTTCACGTTTGATTCTCTCTCTCTCTCTCTATTCGGGGCATCCAAAACTTAATAGTAGATATTGGTAAGCTTCAACATATTTTCTCTCTCTATAAATCCCTAACCTCCAATCTCTGTCTCTCTCTTTAAACCCATAACTCTCTCTCTGTTTATCAATCTTTCTCTCTCTCTATCTCCCTAACCCACAATCTCCCTCTCTTTATATATCTCTAAACCCCTAACCCCCAATCTCTCTCCCTCTCTCAACCCCTAAGTCATAATCTCTCTCTCTAAACCCCTAACCCTCTCACTCTTTCTCTCTCTTTCTCTCTCTCTATCTCCCTAACCCAAAATATCCCTCTATCTCTTTAAACCCCTAACCCCAACCTCTCTCTCAACCCCTAAGCCACAATCTCTCTCTCTCTCTCTCTCTCTCTAAACTCCTAACCCTCTTTCTCTTTCTCAATCTTTCTCTCTCTCTATCTCCCTAACCCACAATCTCCCACTCTCTAGATCTCTCTAAACCCATAACCCCTAACCTCTTTCTCTCTCAATCGCTAAGCCACAATCTCTCTCTCACACTCTCTCTCTCTCTAAACCCCTAACCCCCAATATCTCTCTCTATATAAATCCCTAACCTCCACTCTCTCTCTAAACCCCTAACTCTCTTTCTCTTTCTCAATCTCTCTCTCTCTCCATCTCCCTAACCCACATTCTCCCTTTCTTTAGATCTCTCTAAACCCCTAACCCTCTCTCTCTTTCTCAATCTTTCTCTCTCTCTATCTCCTTAACCCATAATCTCTCACTCTCTAGATATTGGTTAGCTTATGATCAATAATCTAGATATTGGTCAGCTACTGCATCTTTTCTTTCAATACTTCACACTCTTTCACATCCGATGTAATATCTCTATCTTGCTCAACGCCTAACCCCTAGTCTCTTGCGCTCTCTAAACCCCTAAGGCACAATCTCTCTCTCTCTCTCTCTATATATATATATATATATAAACCTCTAACCCTCTTTCTCTTTCTCAATATTTCTCTCTCTCTATCTCCCTAACCCACATTCTCCCTCTCTTTAGATCTTTCTAAACCCCTAAACCCCAACCCCCACCCTCTCTCTCTCTCTCTCTCAACCCCTAAGCCACAATCTCTCTCTCTCTCTCTCCCTCAACCCCTAACCTTCTCTCTCTTTCTCAATCTTTCTCTCTCTCAATCTCCCTAACCCACAATCTCTCACTCTCTAGTTATTGGTTAGCTTCTGATCAATCATCTAGATATTGGTCAGCTTCTACATATTTTCCTTCAAGACTTCACACTCTTTCACATCCAATGTAATATCTCTATCTCCCTCAATGCCTAACCACTGGTCTCTCTCGCTCTCTAAACCCCTAATCCAAACTCTCTCTCTCTATCTCTCTCTCTCTCTCTCTCTCTCTCTCTCATTCTCTCTCTCTATCTAAATTCCTAACCCCCAATATATCTCTCCCTCCCTCTCTCTAAATCCCTAACTCCCAATCTCTCTCTTTCTTTTTCTCTCTATAAATCGCCAACCCCCAATCCCTAAGGGCCTTATGGGATATGAGTGACTATAATAGATTTTTTGTACTGGTGACGAATCTTGGGATCATTACTATGGTCAAGTGAGGAAAAAAGGCTATATGACCTAAATTAAGCTTCTAGGGCGCATGGGACAAATGATTCCTTCAACCACAACACATGTAATGTAGAGGGGATCTTTAACCACCAATTGGGATACACATTCTATTAAGATATTTTATTCACCAAGGATGTGTATCAAGGCCTTGACCATTGTCCTATGGGAACCATTACAATGCTTTCTACACTAGATGGTGTCTATATTATACTTGTGGGATAAAGATTCCATTTATAGGGTTTGTGTGGTGTTTTTGGACCATATTCATGGTCCATAAACCATAAAAACATATTTTTATTCCCTGAGATATTAGTTTTTATCCTTGTCCCATGGGTAGTGTATCAAGAATCATCTACTATGGGAAACCTCCCAAAGGCTCGCATATTACCATGAATAAGGCCTCAAGACCCATCCTTGGTATGAAAAACCTCCTATAAGTTCCCACATCCCACTTGTATATCAAAGATCCTTCATCCCAGCTATTTTGTCTAAAAATTTCCAATTAGATCCCCATATCTCATGCAAAGGCCAAAGTTTATGAGCCCTAGAAGAATAATATTGATCATAATGACCTTTTTTTCTTCATCAACCATGGTCAAAACCCTAGAATCCACATTAAGTATATAAAATATTTTAAATATACACATATCCCACCAAGAGGCCAATGATATTGGTCTGTATGATGCTTTAAGGCCTATTCCAGGGACCGAGACCCTAGAAGCTTCATTTTGGGACAAAGTCCCAAAATCCATCTCTTATGTGCAAAACCTCCTAATAGTACCCATATTTGACTCAAGGACAAAGGAACTTTGTAGATGTGTTTTGTGGTGGTTTAAGGAATATTTCATGTCCATAAGACCTCCGAGATTAATTTAAGGATGAAGGACCTTATTTTTCTCCCCCCGTCATGTCTAGGGCCCATAGACCCATTCCTACTACATAAAAACTCCTAATGACACTCCTATACCACTTTTATGTAAAAAAAATAATTTTAGATGGCCTATGTTGTAGTTCATGGCCTGTTAGTATAAGGATATTCATTTAGGATCTAATTCCCTAGATTTATCTCCCAACCATTTTAATTACCTCTCACTCTCTCTGTCTCACAATATCTCTCTCTCTCTGACATTCACCATCTCTCTGTATCTCTCCCTAAACCCTTAGCCCCCCTTGTTCCATCTTTCTCCACCCCTAACCACCAATATATATCTCTCTCAACCCCTGACCCCCAATCGCCCTCTCTCTCTCAACCCCTAACTAGGTTCTATGCAGCTTCTCATGCCCATAATCTTAGAATTAAAGCATGGTTAATGTCGAAGCTTATCGCTTATCTAGGGGTGACTTCAAGAAGAAAGATTGTGTTTGATTAAAATTTACATGGATATCAAATGTCTTCTTCGAGATCAATAACAAATTGTGAAGTTAATGTTCATGCGATACGGCTTCAAATGTACAACTATTTTAATTACTTATCACTCTCTTCATCTCACAACCTCTCTCTCTATGTCACTCATTATCTCTCTATCTCTCTCCCTAGACCCCTATCCCCCTTGATTTATCTCCCTAAACCCATACCCCCCTTGTTCCATCTCTCTCCACCCCTGACCCCCAATCTCTATCTCTCTCAACACCTGAACCACAATCTCCCTCTGTCTCTCAACCCCTGACCAGGTTCTATGCATCCTCTCATTCCCCTAATCTCATAATTAAATCATGGTTAATGTTGAATCCCTAACCCTTATTTGTCTCTCTCCCTAAACCCTTAACCCACAATCTCCCCCCTCTCTCTCCCCCTTAAACCCATAACCCACAATGTACCCCTCTCTCTCCCCCTAAAACCACAACCCACAATCCCCCCCTAAACCCATAACCCACTACCCCCCTTCCCCTCTTTCTCTCCCTACACCCATAACCCACAATCCCCCTATAATGTGCAATTAATGTTAAATTTATTTTTTTTACCCGAAATACAATACATGAACGTTCACCAACCAAATTAATGAAAGAAGAGCATGCATGCACTATTAACACGCGCGTGTTCCGTGAGCAACTAATATCTTCCAAATTCCACCAGGGTCGTACCCTGTACGTTGGTGGCGAACGTTGATTAGTTAATGCACGGAGGAGCGCACATGCACTAATAGTGTGTGCACGCTCCTCTGTCTGAAAAAAACAGAGTAACATTTCTTGTGCATCATCAAAATTTTCAATTTTCACTCTTACGCAGTAAACTGAACTCAACTCTGCATGATTTCACTTTTGTAACTCTTGCACTCACATTGAACTTGCATTCTTTGGAAGATTGGAACCCTCTCAACCATCTTGCACACAACATTTACACTCAACAATTCTCAGAGCTCTGTTTGGAACATTGGACCATTTGATTACAACTGTTGGACACATTGGAGTTCACTTCTTTTGCAATGCAAGTAACAAGTGTGTAAAGAAAGGCTTGAATTTGATTAGAATGAAAATTTTGATATACAAGTTCTTCCACAAATATGTTAACATGAGGGAAAAATTTAAACTCTCTCGTAATGTATGAATTAAATTGGAGATGTCACAATCATTCTCAAGTTAAGGGAATATATCACTCGGTGGTACCTCTTCCCCTTAAACATAGTATGTGGTCCAAAATGGCTCATTGCATACATTTTACATACAACTATGAAGCTCAAAACCAATGAACTCTATAAACCAAACTTTCCAAACTTGATCAACATGCATACCTTGGGCCTAATCATTGATACACATGGTAGAATCCATCATAGTGCTCTATCCTTGTTAGCCTTAAATAGGTCCAAACTCAAAATCCATCACTATGAACTCCAACCCCTTTTCCATCACCATGAACTGCAACACGTAGTAGAAGGAGTCGATGACCAATTGCAACTCCTTTGATAAGACTTATGTCATACAAAGTAGAGATTAAAAAGTCTTCTTGCTTTTAGAATGTCTTCTTGCATACAAAATAGAGATTATAAGATCACTCACGTAAGCATTCAATGGATAATATGGAATGATACTCACCATCTTGTTGCAAATGTTATTTATTCTAGCAAGGACAATAAAATTGTTTTGTAAAAAGAATTGTTGGAGATGGGAAACAAATGGAATAGAACAAAAAAGTCTAGATGGAAGGATCTATGACTTGAAAAGCTCCATGATCTAAGAGAAAAAGCAAGGCTGGGCATGGAAATACATAGACATGCAATGCCACTGCATTAGATACTAGCACAATGAACAACACAATGACTTCTAGTTCAGCCCACAAGTGAAGCAGATGCACCCAATGGATCCCATTCAAATTCCATCGGCAAGTCATCCTCCAACCAATATTCCATCACCAACCAATGATGAAGTGCTTCAGGACATTCAAATATTGGCAGAAGCTGAGTATGCATAGCTGGATGTGCATCAAGTTGTGGATTTGCAGTCTCCCCAAGAAGACCACACACATGTCAAACACACTCCCAATCTAGAACAACATGTGAATGAAGTGCCACAACAAAGCAGTGGTGGGACTCCCACTTCTCCTACACCTACTTTACCTCGATTGTCCAATGCACGATGAAGAAGAACTCCTAAATGTATTCATGTGAATGAAAGTGCCCTAACAATTCTTGAAGGTAAGTTACCTAAACGAACTATTGATTGGCAATGTAGCAAAATTGTCAAAGAATTTTTTGAATCTAAGAATGATGCATCGAAATGTCAATTATTTATAGCTTTGTTAAAATCGCATTGTTTATCCACTGTTAGGGAAATATTAGGAATAAAGTTAGTTATAATTTCAGAGGCTAATAGCCTTGTTGCTAGAAATATCCAATCTACATTTAATTTAATTGGAAAGACATCTCGCACAAAAGATCTTAATGTGGCCCGTCGTGTACTATCTGAATCAATTGTAAGCAAAATCACAAGGCGTATTCACCTTATATCACACACATCTCACCTCTTTAATGTAGATAGAAAGACACTCCATAAGTATTATGCGATTAGAGAAAGATTAGACACTCCAGGACAAAAATATTGTTGGGCATTCATTGGTAGGTTTCCTCGTTCAGACATGAAGCTAATTGTTGCAGTTAAAGACCTAGTGCACAAATTTTAGCATGATAACACTAGACCTTCATCCAATCAAAAGATGTTTTGAAGTTCAGAAAAGGTATTAATGAGGATGAACCCCACATCAAACACTTCCTTGACATGACACAAACGGAACTCTACGAGAGATTCAGGACTGAGCACACACAATTGAACCTGGTCCAATAGTCATTTGAAAAATGAAAGCCCTGGTATGTTAGAATTTGCATTGATAGAAACACATGTGTCTGCAGATACCATGTAGAGTTTGAATATTATTATGAGACATATAAACATATATTTCGTGATTTGTATACTAACATTGTGCATGAATGCTCTTTCATACTACCATCAGATGCATCAATAGATTTTATCCACGGCATAATGTGGCCTGGAAGAGTTGAAGGTGAAACATATTATGCAAAGGCATGTCTTTATGGGACATGTTCCAGGTGCAGTGGATTTGCATTATTGGGACATTGCACCCATGTAAGTGAGGAGCACAAATTTGGGAACACGACCATAGAAATGCAAAGCTTCAAATATGTAACGTATCAAATAGACAGTGTGAAAGAGGGAAAAAAGATTGCATTGGTCAAGTCAAAGTACATGATGATAACATAGTTTCAAAATGTGCATTCAATTGCTATGTACATTTATTTCAAAGGTCACATTGTACTAATGCCCTTGTTTTCATGGAACCAGGTATGGATATGCGATTTCATGGAGAAATTTTACAAACAAACCGAGCAGTATGTTCAACATGTGCATGTGACCCGGTGGCAGGATGAGCAATATAGAATATGCATCGATAGATTCCTCGTTGGAACCATATTTTTAGTTGTGGATTTTGTTGAGAACCACACTCTTTAGCCGCAGAATGAGATTCAGAGTCAATACTACCATTCGGACCAAGTTAGTATAATGGTTCATATCACATACAGGCACGCGACAGAGAGCAGCAATGATTAGAGGACAATATTGAAGGAGACAATCTTCTACATTAGTGACGACAGGTGCCATGACTTGCATTATGTACAAAACTGCTTTCAAATTTTCTATGATCAGCTGAAAGATAGATATATACAAATGGATCAACATTGGATATGGTCAGATGGTTGTGCAGGCCAATTCAAAAATGCACGTGTATTCCAGTAGTTAAGTATTTTGCACAAGACTTATGGTGTGCCGCATATATGGAACTATTATGAGACCGAGCACGGGAATGGAGAGCATGATGGGGCTGGAGCATGTATCAAAACCGCGCTACAAAGGGAGGATATGAGGTGCATGACAAACCCTCATATCCAAGATGCAGAATCCATAATTCAATGGTGCTCTGCAAAAATGCCAGATCAATCCTGTGAGCAGCAGACATCCAGAGGTAGAGGAGATGTGGTGAGAAATTTTTGGCAAGTGGTTGATATAAATCAATCACGATCTTATAGTTGCAGTACTGTACAAGGGACCCATGGATTTCATTCGTTTTGAAGCTCAAACAACCCTTTATTTGAAATATGGACGTGGAAACTTGCTTTCTTTTGTGGGCCTTGTAGCAGCGGTGAGTGGGATTAGTGTGAATCAATGGAATAGGGTTGATGATTGGGATCATGTATCGCTTGTAGTATACCCACGTGTAGTTGTTGAAATAATCTAGTTAGAGGAAGGACATTCCTCTATTTCAAATGACTATGATCATATATCTGATCTTGTACAACAGGTAGATATTTCTGCAACCATATCTTGGTGTACTTCTTCTTTGTTTATTTAACCATGTTATCAAACCCCTACATGTTTGAATTTTACCATGAAATGCATTTTTGCAGGACACATCTACACAGTTGTCTCCCCGAAAGACAATGAATGACGCATGAATTATTGGTTGGCACGATGCATCCAAGGGAAGCAAACCATCCTCACATCATCCATTGATAGTGAGGGCAATGATTTTCTAACTGGATCGATGGTTTTTCAGGGTGAATATCTTACAATAGATGGAAAGGTATGTATACATGGATTACAAACTAATTTACATACCACATGACTTGCTTGAGTCAACATGACTTGCTTGAGTTGACATACCACACAGAGAAAGCGCTTCACGTTAATAATGACAAAAGAAGACTTAAATTGATCAAGCCCCCCGGTACTAACACACATAAACATCTATTCAATGTCATTTCAGATGTTTTTCCGGAAGTTGGTGAGTTGGTGCAATGGCAGAGCATGGAAGCCCAGATGCTCCTGGACCGTGGAAGAGAATCCAGCAGGAAGGTGAAAGGGGTAAGCGACACGATTGGCCACTACCCGACTACTGATAGAGACTAAATGAGTCGCAGTTCGTGGTTGTTCATGTTTCTTCGGGACGAAGAAATATTTTGAGGTGGGGGAGATGTTAGAGAGGACCTTTCGGGATCCTTAGTTGTCATTAGTTACTATGTAATAATATAGTTAAAGAAGCCGTTGGAGTGGGTGCAACCACTCCAACCACATGTAAGATGTATAAATATACCTATCAAGATGAATATAACCAGTTGGATGCATTCGACTCATCTCCTGTCTTGAATATATCTCGGTGTATGCATTTACTCTCTGCTTGAATACAACAATACCGTTATATGATTTAAATCATTACATGTTTTAAACCATGTTCATTTTCCAATCACCATCGTGCTTCATCGACAAAATTACCATTGCCACCATCAACGTCGACACCATCATCCCCATGCCCATGTTGTCACCGTCGTCATCCTTATCATTCCCAATGTCACGATCATGGCCATCAAATGCCATCCTCATTCCCATTTTCACCATCCTCCTCCTCATGCCCACGTTGTCACCATCTCCATCCTCATCATCCCCATCGTCACCATCAAACGCCCTTGAAGGCTCATGCTTGAATGGATTGATTCACTTACATGTTCATGTTCTTGTTTGAATTATGCCCTAAGTATGTCTTCGAAGACTAGCAGAACTATTTTTATTATGTGTTCGTCACCCACATGGCCCACTTTCTTTTGTAAACTCTCCCTATTAGTGTGTATTTTGCATATATTCAGTCAAAGGAAGCATTTTTTCACAAAATTGAAATTTCACGCAAATAAAAAAGTTATTAACTAAATAAAAATTGAAGAGTTGAATAATAGACAGTTAAAACAATTAGGTGTTCTCCTCCAAGTGCTTCAAAGATGAATAGAAAAGATACTTTCAACTCCAACATTCATGTATGCTATGTGGCTCTACTCACATGCAATATAAACACCTATGTGGCTCTAGTTTCATGCAACCCAACCCAAGCCACAAAACTTCAAATAGAACAAGACACCCACCATAATTAATTTCAACAGGTATCTCACCCATCCAACAATTTCTCTCAACCATATGCAACAAAGTATTAAGACTTTCCCTTCACTCCTAACAAGTCCCTCACGACATCTATCTCTTCTAGTGCGCTAGTGTGGTCATCAAGAATACGATCCAATGACTTAAATCTATAAACCTAGAGTGGTATACCATTATGTCAATAATATCACCACTACTTGCCTTCTATCCACCCTTGTTATATTCGACAAAGTTAAAGTAAAAATACCCTAATTCAAATTGTTGCTAAACTTGCTCAAACATAAAAGTATGTGAGATATTCGGGAACCCCAAGTAAAATGCCTCACAAAGGGAAATTCCAAGTAATTTTGAGAAATTGACAAATTAGGTTCAAAGTAGGGCATATTGTTCTAACACTACTTGGTCACAAGTCTAGTAGGAGACATGGAGAGTGGAGCTAACACCTAACATGATTTTGGATGCTAGCAATACAATTGTCTTTCCATGTACTTGTGTGTATGTAACATGGCTAGGGTTTGAAAACCCTAAGAAAGACAATCATGCTATTGGAGACAACTCGAATGACATAAGGTTCTTATTGAATCCAATTAGGACTTCCTACCTATCCTTTATATTATAGGGTGCCTTAGGAAACCCTAGGACTTAGATGTTAGGGATCACAGAGTTATAACCAATGGAGAAGATAAGGGTAAGAGAGACATATTAGATGATCTTGGAGAGATTGCTCTTGTGTGATGCTAGATTATAAAAACTAGGGTTTGAGGATTGAAATACTAGGATGGACATGTAGAATTGGATGCTAGAATTTAAGTTCTCTAGTGGTGTACTTGTGTGATGTTACATGGGTATGGTTTTCAATTTCTAAGAAAATACTATGTCCTTTATTTAATAGCATGTGTACTTCTCATCATGAATGTGTCATAATGTCTAAGAGTAATATTCCATAAATGTGAAAAAATCCAACATAAGCTTACAAAAAAAAAATAGAAGGTAGGATTTTATCTCTAACATAACCTTACACTCAATGGGTAGAAGTTATCTTTCATCCATTACATACATATGATTCCATGTTTGTTGCCACCACTTCTGTTTTCTTTTTTATATGAACAAATTGACAAAAAAATTCCCTACTTGATATAATAAAATCGTATATTCAATAAAATTCTCACATTGTTTCTTTTAATGTCTCTCACTGAGAGAAACCATAGATTCCAAAATCACCAAAATGGAGGGGCTTTGGGCCATGGACCCACGGGAGAGAGGCACCCCTAGCATTATTCTGGAATCCTAATTCCAACGGATTTGATGGTTCCTCGATCTGAGCCACAGTCACCACTCTATGGCCACTTGAAACTCGCCTCCTAGAGGCTTTCAGGGACACATGTTGAATTGGTCCCAAGGGCATAGGATTTAATCCGAAAAGCAGAATTGAGTTATGTGAGATGTTGCAAGTGTGTTTGGGAAAGTTTGATGTGTGAACATTGTCAACGGGTTCATGATCGAGTCATTTCCAAAGTTGACCCCCTTGTGCATGAATTGCATTGTCTTTCACTGAAGAAACTCTAGATTCCAAAATTTTCAAAATTGATGGGCTCTGTGCCTTGGACCCATGGGAGAGAGAAACCCCTAGCATTATTCTGGCATCCTTATTCCAACGTAGTTGAAGGTTCGTCGATCCGAGCCACAGTCATGGTTCTATGGTCACTTAAAACTCGCCTCCTAGAGGCTTTCAAGGACACATGTTGAATTGGTGCCGAGGGCATAGGATTTGATCTCGGCAGTAGAATTGAGTTTTGTTAGATGCTGCAAGTGTGTTTGGAAATTTTTTACATGTGAATGTTGGCCACGGGTTCGTGATTGATTCATTTCCAATGTTGACCCCCTTGTTCAAGAATTTCATTTTCTCTCACTAAGAGAAACCCTAGATTCCAAAATTACCGAAATGGAGGGGCTCTGGGCCATGGACCCATGGGAGAGAGGCACCCCTCGAATTATTTTTTCATTTTGATTCCAATGGAGTCAATAGTTTTTCGATCCGATCCATGGTCACCATTCTATGGCCACTTGAAACTTGCCTCTTGGAGGCTTTCATGGACACATGTTGAATTGGTCCCGAGGGCATAGTATTTTATCCGGGCAGAAGAATTGAGTTCTGTGAGATGCTACAAGTGTGTTTGGGCATGTTTTGTATGTGAACATTGGCCACGATTTCACAATCGATTCATTTCCAAAGTTGACCCCCTTGTGCAAGAATTGCATTGTCTCTCACTGAGAGAAACCCTAGATTCCAAAATCGTTAAAATGGAGGGGCTCTGGGCCATGGACCCATCAGAGAGAGGCACCCCTAACATTATTTTGGCGTCCCGATTCCAATGGATTCAATGGTTCTTATATCTAATCCATGGTCACTTTTCTATGGCCACTTGAAACTCACCTCTTGGAGGCTTTTAGGGACACATGTTGAATTGGTCCTGAGGGCTCGATCCGGGCAGCAGAATTGAGTTTCGTGAGATGCTGCAAGTGTGTTTGGGCATGTTTGAAATGTGAACATTGGCCATAGGTTCACAATCAATTCATTTCCAATGTTGACCCCCTTGTGCAAGAATTGCATTGTCTCTCACTGAGAGAAACCATAGATTCCAAAATCGTCGAAATGGAGGGGATTTGAGATGTGGACCCATGGGAGAGAGGCATCTCTAAAATTATCCCGGCGTCCTGATTCCAATAGATTCTATGGTTCATAAATCTGAGCCACAGTCACCATTCTATGGCCACTTGAAACTCGCCTTCTGGAGGCTTTTAGGGACACATGTTGAATTGGTCTCGAGGGAAAAGGATTTGATCCGGGCAGCAGAATTGAGTTCCGTGAGATGTTGCAAGTGAGTTTGGGCATTTTGTATGTGTGATCATTGGCCACGTGTTAACGATCGATTCATTTACAATGTTGACCCCCTTGTGCAAAAATTGCATTGTCTCTCAATGAGAGAAACCCTAGATTCCAAAATTGCTCAAATCGAGGGGCTCTGGGTCATGGACCCAGGGGAGAGAGGAACCCCTAGCATTATTATGGCGTCTTGATTCCAATGGTTTCTATGGTTCATCGATCCGAGCCATGTCATTGTTCTATGGCCACTTGAAACTCACCTCCTGGAGGCTTTCAGGGACACATGTTGAATTGGTCCCGAGGGCATAGGATTTGATCCGGGAAGCAGAATTGAGTTCCGTGAGATTCTTCAAGTGTGTTTGGGAATTTTTGAGGTTCGAACATTGGCCACAGGTTCACGATCAATTCATTTCCAAATTTTACCCCCTTGTGCAATAATTGCATTGTCTCTCATTGAGATAAACTCTAGATTCCAAAATTGTCGAAATGGAGGGGCTCTGGGCCGTCGACCCAAGGGAGAGAGGAACACCTAGAATTATTCTAACGTCATTACTCCAATGGATTCAATGGTTCGTCGATCCGAGCCATATTCACCGTTCTATGGCCACTTGAAACTCGCCTCCTGGAGGCTTTCAAGGACACATGTTCAATTGGTCCCAAGGGCATAGGATTTTATCTAGGTAGCAGAATTGAGTCCTATGAGATGCTGCAAGTTTTTTTGGGCATGTTTTACATGTGAACGTTGGCCACGGTTTGATGGTCGATTCATTTCCAAAGTTGACCCCCTTGTGCAAGAATTGCACTGTCTCTCACTTCTAAAGTTCACTCTCAAATTTTGTCTATGGAGTTCAATAATATCTCTTGCCTATGAATTCTGAATATGTCAATTATTGATTTTTTTATTTACAATTTACATAATTTTAAAACTAATTTGACCATTATTAAAACTAATTTTCTCATGAAATGATATTGAGTGTTGGATATGTTTGCTCTTCATGTGAAATACATGGTTATTTGAAAGAGCAATACTGAATTATTATCACAAAATATCAATGCAATATTTTCTTTCCCATGCAATAAGTTGGACAAAACTCCTTTCATCAAAACTACTTGACAAGCTGTTAATGTTGCACCCACATATTTTGCTTCAGGTGACCAAATTGTAACTATGGGATGCTTCTTTGGTACCAATGACAAAGTACTCGTACCAAAATTAAAATCATTTACCTCATGTGCTTTTCCTATCATCAACACTGCATGTAAAAACACTATATGTGAAACCATTCAATTATGAAATACAAAATTCAATGATATGATGTACTTGCAATGTATCTTAAAATTATTTTACCAACTCGGAAATGAGTACTTGGAGACTCCATAAACCTTGATATTAAAATCACAACAAACATATATGGCCTAATTGTTATTAGGTACATCAAACTTCCAACTAATTTCTTCAATTGTGTTGGATCTACAAAAGATACGTCATCCTCTTTGCTTAGTTTAGGTCCTACTGCTATAGGTGTTGACATTGGCTTTCAATTCAACATTCTAAATCTCCTTACCACATATTTATCATACTTTGATTCTCATATAAAAATTTCATTTTTTTATTGTGCAACTTCAATACGAAGGAAGTACTTCATCATACTTTGTGATTTCAAATTCATTTTTCATGGCTATTCTAAAGTTGTCCAACATCAAATTACTTGTAAAAATTATATCATTGACACAAGAATTTTACCTTGATTATATGTTTTAGTGTACAAAGCGAAGTCACTTTTGCTTCTATTAAACCCATTGTTATTAAAATAGTTGTCTATCTTGAGATATCAAGCTCTGGGACTTTGTTTCAACCCATATAAGACATTCATTAGCTTATAGACCTTCTTTTTGTGTCCTTTTATCTCATAACCATTTTCTTAGTTAGGCTTAAACCCCAAAGTGCAAGTTTCCAAACCTCAAGTGCCAAAGCCATGTTTGATCAACAACCTTAGGTTTATATGCATTCATTGAGTTTTGAATTTCACGCGTCATCCTAAGTTGGAACATTATGTTCTTAGTGCATTTAAGACCTAGAACTAAGTACACCTCATCAATATGTTTCTTATATCCAGTTTTCGCAAACATAATCACCCATTAAGGTCCAACAAACACATTTTTTCAATAATACATATAAATTGCATTCACCATGAACCAATCATATTCACCATTAACCAAGTAAAATTCAAGACATATAACATCAAATGCACCCATGTAAGTAAGAATCCATAAACACTTTTTGTATACACCAAATGAAACTTGTAAATTTGTATTGGAAATTTGTTCAAAATTACATTTTTATACAAAATGGAGCATCATTCCCAATAGTGGATGCTCATTCCCAAAAATGGGATAAGGGCGGCTCACAGCCTATACAAAAGTAACCATATCTTGCAAAAAATGCCACATCATGGCTAATGTACATATAGGGTGTCTACATCACCCTGGCCACCATGGGCACTCAGACACTCCTCTCCAAAATCGATCTTCCTCCTCTTTGAGATAGAGGAAGATTGGGGCCCCCTACATATAGGTGTGGTCTAGAAGGGAAACACCAACATGTCAATATTCCCACAATTCTATAAATTATTACACTTAAAAAAATACAAGTAGCATTCAAATCTTGAGTACTCACTTGAGGCGAGACAACATGTTGTGATGGGGGTGTCTATCTCCTCGATCCCAATCTCTCGACAATGCCTCCCTACAACCATTAGAAAAATAATTAATACATAATACAAAACTTACTTTTTTTATGAAATCCATTCATGCTTAATAAGATTTTAAATAACTTATAAATATCACCGTGAATATCGTAGGTGATGCAAGCAAATTCCCTTTCGAGATAGGAAGTGGAGCACTGGGCTGCACAACTTCCTTTGAGGTGATGGTGGTGGCGGTAGCTGATGTAGGTAGGGGGGTGGGGGCTGATGTAGTTTGGGGGGTGGGGGCTGATGTAGGTAGGGGTGCGGGTGATGATGTAGGTAGGGGTGCGGGTGATGATGTAGGTAGGGGGACATGAGCTGATTTAGGTAGGGGGTGGGGGATGATGTAGGTAGGGAGACGGGGGCTGATGTGGGTAAATGGGTGGGAGTATATGTATGTGAAATGGATGGAGCTGATGTGGATGGAGCCCGTGTGGATGGGAAATATGGATCCAAATGTTGCGCATGAGGGGTAAGCACATGAGTGGATGGTTGTGTGTGGCGATATACCCCCAGTGGTTGTATAATGGGTGGGAAAGACCTACGGGGGGATACATAAATTCCAGTCACAGGAGCAGACTTCCCAATCACCTAACTCAACATGAACTATGGAAACACAGAACTATGTGGAATATACCCAGGAATGTGTGTGTATGGTGATCGCATGGTCGACAATGGAACCTACGTAAACGGATGAAATACATTTCATTAGAATAAAAAACATGTAAATTAACCATAGAAACACAATGAATTTCACATGATACATCAAATATATAATTAATTTCAAACAATTTACCTGCAAGGCAGGTGATCTGCTCAGCATAGGTGGAGACATGTTCTCAATATCCTCTGCATGCACCTATGAAAACACGAAAACATTAATATTGATTTCTCATATAAAATATGAAAATTGCAACTCAATCAATTTTTAAATCCTACAACCATACACTATTTTATATACCTGTATGTGAGGTGATGCAATACTCTCTGCTACCACCATGGTGGAATCAAGGTTGGGAGCAGTAATGCCCTCCCACCTTGATTCAGTTGTTTCATCTCGAAACAACTGCACATGACAAAAACATTAATTACACATTCAATACACTAATCAATGCTAATCTAACAATTGTAAAATGTTAATTTAAATATGCAATTAACCATTTGCAAATAATGCACTAACCTGAAACATAAAGGTATCTCATGTTGTATCATCTATAGGGCCATTGCAGGTATGGTCGCAGTGAGTGCAACAATGGGGTAATCCTTGGGTGTCAGAAGGATCCTTTGGCCCATTAGCTATGCTGGATCGTCCATGACCAATGGGGCTTGACAGAGCTACACCTAATGGCTCTCCATGTTTCTCTGATCCATCATGCCTAGATGATGCCACAAACATGTTGTGATGTAATACAGTATGGGTAAGCTGTGATATGGCAGTGATAGTATCAGCTAGTCGGTCCAATAACTGAGGCATCTGTGGAGGGGGGTTAGGTGTACGCCTAGGTGCAGGTGGCCCTCTCAATGGGTTATCCTGGACAGATCCAAGACCAACCCCATGAAGCTCACTAATGTCGAAGTAGTTTACATGTAGGCCCAACACAAACTTTGTGTATAGTTTTCGAAGGAAATAGAGTGGGACCTCCCTATTGTTGCAAGGAGGTTTTTAAAAAACCATGAACCATCGACCCATCCAATTTTGTCTCCATGGTTCATAAGTGCACCAATCCATGCAAAGGCACCTTTTGCATGGATCGGTGGGTAGGTTGGTCCTGGGGTCACTAAAAATTTATCTTATAATATTTATGGTTGTATGCAATTGTAAGTAGCTAAGGAAAATACATTAATAGATTGTTGGTTCCATTTTAATTTGATGGCCATATCTATGGCAACTCAAAGTGCGCTTGGAGAAAATGTGCGCAAGAAGAATGAATAATGAGTAAACTCAATGTTGATTTTCTTTTGAGTAAACTCTTTGCTAGATATGTTGGCAAGTTATTTTTCTCTAAGATGCATGTAGAAATCTCTAGTTATTTACAACAAGTGAAAATTGTAAAGAAATAGGAGAGTAGACATGGTTTCTTCACACACCAAAAACTATCTCTCATTGATCTATTAAACACCAAACAATCTAACATATTTATATTGCAAACATTGCTTTAATATTTACACGATATCTTAGCAAACTAAAAACCTATTGGGAGAATATCTCAACCACATACAAAAGTAGGAGCCAACTAGTTGGAGAGAACCCCTCATATCCAACTAGATCTCACCACGTCCTAAAACATCGAAACAAACTTCTCATGTGGAGACAAACTCAACCTCGTAATGACCAATCCAATAATAAACCAAAAACTTTAGTATGATCATGTATCACACATTTATTTATGAGACAAGTAGGAGTTACCTATTCCAACACTCCTTATCAACAAAGTCTATATCTAACTACTTGTCTCAATCTTAATGAGTACTTGTCTCAATCTTAATCAAGTCAGGTCTTCATCAACATATTTAACTATCTTCCTTATCAACAAAGTCTATATCTAGTCCAACTGACACAAGGAGCCTTAGACACTTAAGGTTCTTGCTTAACAATACACATGACACAACCACAACTGTTCACACAAACAAGATGTAAACAACATGCCAGAGGCTGGCTTATATTACTTCTCTGAATCGGTTACAATGCAGAATAACTGTAAATACAAATAAAACTATCTGTCGGCCTCAGCTGTTACAATACAGAAGTAACTGCGGTGTTCTCTCTCTATGTGTCGACCTCACCCTCTCCTGGTTTGCTACTGAACTCTGAGCTATGGCTCAATCTTCTCTTCGGCTCTGCTTTGTTAGGATATTTAGACACTTAGGAGTTAGTTAAGATCAACTTGTGTAATATATCCGTTAGGGATAGTGTGTTTCTTTAGTATGCATTAGTATGCATTTGTAAATACTTAATCCGACGGTCATGATATGTTTCCGACATAGAGTGATCCGACGGCTCAACTTCTCTTAGATCAAACCTAACCTTGATCCGTGGCTTAACACCCGATTGGTCCATGATCTCTATTTAAGGAGCATGGAGGGTCATTGTTTAGTTGATTGATTATGAGAAGCTCATTTGTAACTTTCTTTCTTTGCATAATAAATTGTCCCGTAGAAGCTATTTGGCCGGGGCCGTGGAGTGTTTCCCTCAAGAGGGTTTAAACCACGTCAAGACATCGGTGTGTTGATCTGTGATCTGTTTGTGTGAAGTGGTTGCTCTTGGTGTTCGGTCCTTTGGTAGTACCTTGTGTACCCGAATTGGTATCAGAGCTAGAGGTCACGAGTTCGATACACACTCGGCTCGCGCTGAGGGGGAGATTGTTGCACGAAATTGCAAGTAGTCAGCGCTCCCCGGTATATCGTGACAAGGGACTAATCGCCTCTCGTGGATCCTTGAAATCTGGCGGTGGTGAGTTTACCAATCACTTGCAGGTTTTGGTGTAACGGCAGTGTTCGGGTACACAGGGTACTACCAAATGACCGAACACCAAGAGCAACCACTTCACACAAACAGATCACAGATCAACACACCGATGTTTTGACGTGGTTTAAACCCTCTTGAGGGAAACACTCCACGGCCCCGGCCAAATAGCTTCTACGGGACAATTTATTATGCAAAGAAAGAAAGTTACAAATGAGATTCTCATAATCGATCAACTAAACAATGACCCTCCATGCTCTTTAAATAGAGATCATGGACCAATCGGGTGTTAAGCCACGGATCAAGGTTAGGTTTGATCTAAGAGAAGTTGAGCCGTCGGATCACTCTATGTCGGAAACATATCGTGACCATCGGATTAAGTATTTACAAATGCATACTAATGCATACTAAAGAAACACACTATCCCTAACGGATATATTACACAAGTTGATCTTAACTAACTCCTAAGTGTCTAAATATCCTAACATCCCCCCTTAAGAACAACTTGGGATAGGATTGAAGGATTTACAAAAGTGACACTATTAGGAGAAGGAAGGAGGCATTAGAGCCTATCCCCCCTTAATGACAAGTTACTGAACTCCTAACATAGATCGAAGTTTAGAAAACTTCGCTTCTGTAAGAGACTTGGTGAAGATGTCTGCAACTTGATCATCTGTAGGGCAAAAGAGCACTTCAAGAACACGATCATGAACAAGATTTCTGATGAAGTGCATATGTAGCTCAATGTGTTTGCTGCGTTGATGTAGAACTGGATATTTGGCAAGCTTGATGGCACTTTGATTGTCGCACCAAAGTGGAGTAGGCGGCTGCTACTCGAATCCAAACTCTGAATGGATCTGTCGAAGCCATAAAGCTTCCTGACTGGCATTAACTGCTGCTCGATATTCTACCTCTGCTGAAGAAAGAGCAAGAGCTTGTTGTTTCTTACAAGCCCAAGTAATAGGTCCAGATCCCAGACTGAAAACATAACCTGCAGTAGACTTTCGATCATCAGGATCGCCGGCCCAATCTGAATCAGTGAAACCAACCAACAAAGGTTTCCCCCCTGTACTGTAATGAATCCCAAACTGAACTGTACCTCGAATATATCGAAGTATTCTTTTAGCTTCTTTCCAGTGACTTTCATGAGGTGTCTGCATATAACGGGCAATTCTACCAACGGCAAAGGAAAGGTCAGGACGGGAATGAGTCAAGTATAAAAGACTACCAACAAGCTGACGATACAAGGTGGCATCTACTTCAGGTGAAGTACAAGTGGCAAAAAGTTTGACTCCAGACTGGAAGGGAGAAGGGGCTGTTGTACAATATTCCATGTGAAAGCGACGAAGAAGGTCACAAGCATACTTAGACTGAGAAAGAAAGATTCCTTCTTTGGTTTGCAGAACTTGGAGACCAAGAAAATAATGCAAATGTCCTAAGTCTGACATTTCAAAAGTTTGTTTAAGACTGGATTTCACAAGGGTTATAAGCTTAGGGTCACTACCAGTAAGAATAAGGTCATCAACATATAGAACAAGTATGATGAGATGGTATCCTACTTTCTTGGTATAGACATTGGGGTCAGAATGGCATCTAGAAAAACCAGTGTCAAGGAGAAAGTTATCCATTTTGGCATACCAAGCTCTAGGAGCTTGCTTAAGGCCATATAAGGATTTCTTAAGGCGGCAGACAAGGCTAGAGTTATTCTGAACATAGCCAAGAGGTTGTTCCATGTAAATTTCCTCCTGTAAATCACCATGTAAGAAGGCAGACTTGACATCCATTTGATGAACTTCCCAGTTGTGTAAGGCTGCAAGGGAAAGAACAAGGCGGATGGAGTTTATTTTGGCGACGGGAGCAAAGGTTTCATTGTAGTCAATCCCTTCAACTTGGGAAAACCCTTTGGTAACTAACCTTTCCTTAAGTCTTTCAACACTTCCATCTGATGCATACTTAGTTCTGTAGACCCATTTACATCTAACAAGTTTTCTTCCTTTTGGAAGAGGTACAAGATCCCAAGTATCGTTCGCCATTAAGGAACGATATTCTTCATCCATGGCTGCATCCCAATCTAGATTCCCTGAAGCTTCTGCAAAAGTTTCTGGATCATGATTCTCGGAAACTTGAGCCAAAAGAGAAGAGGCTCGCTGAAACTGAGAACGTGTTCGACGTTGATCTCTAGGATCACCGGCAAGATCACCAGCTGCTTCACATGTTGAACGGACCCATCGAGGAAGCACTTGTGCTGGTGCAACTGGAGGAACATGAGCAGGCGGAGGTGGATTTTCATCCTCACTGTCATCATCAGAAACTGGAGTTGGAAACCTGTCAAGGAAGTTGGAAGAAGAAGAAGAAGGCACAAACGCCGAATCAGGCTCGCAGGCCAAAGATGGCACACTCACCGAGTTAGGCTCGCAGGCCAAGATATTTTCATCAAATTTAACATCTCTTCTAATGATTATAGCATGAGAAGGTGGTTGAAGAAGTCTATAACCTTTTACATCTTCAGAATATCCAACAAATATGCACTTTTCACTTTTAGGCTGCAATGCTTTCCGTTTTTCATCCGGAATGTGAGCCCATGCTTCACTACCAAACACACGAAAGTGACTTACATCAGGTTTAATTGTACTCCATGCTTCTTCCGGTGTTATACCTTGTAATGCTTTTGTGGGGGTGCGATTAACTATGTAATTTGCACAATTTATGGCTTCAGCCCAAAATTGAAGACTTAGTCCCTTAGATTGGATCATACAATTAGCCATTTCTTTTAAAGTGCGGTTCTTCCGCTCAGCTACACCATTTTGTTGTGGTGTATATGGAACAGTGTGCTATTGTTGGATGCCTTGTCCAGTGCAGAAAGTAGTGAACTGGTTGTTAACATATTCTCCTCCATTGTCAGATCTTAACTTAATAATTTGATGACCAGATTGTTTTTCAACAAGGGCCTTGTAGGCCAAGAACATGTTAAATACTTCGCTCTTAAGTTTTAGGAAATAAACCCAAGTGCGTCTAGTGTAATCATCAATGAAAGTTAAGAAATATTTGAAACCATAAAATGAAGCAGATGGAAGAGGACCACACAAGTCACTATGCACAAGCTCCAAGGGAACCGAGGCGTGCCAAGAGGCACGTTTGTCAAAACTGTCCCGATGATGTTTTCCGAGTACACAACCGGAGCAAACACCATCTCTGCAAGATACCATCGGAAGACCTGTCACCATATTTTCTTTACATAGTTGTTGCAATGAGCGATAATTTAAGTGACCAAATTGCTCATGCCAAAGTTTGCCCAAGTTATCACTATGAGCAACAAAAACTGAAGGGAAAGGTGATGACCCAAAGTTGTTAAACTTGTACAACCTGGTAATATCATCAACAATTTCGGTAGCTAGAACTTGTTGAGGATCTTTAAAATCCTTGATTACAACTTGGTGAGGTGTAAAGGTCACAGTTTTACCTTCACCAGAATGAGTGATCTGATAGACTGATAACAAATTGCAGGAAATTCTTGGAACACATAGTACATCACTAAAATGACCATTATCTACTGGAACTGTTCCAGCTCCTACAACACTTAGAGATCTATCATCACCAACAAATATTTGTTTGGTGTTACATTCATGCATAGTAGAAAATATGGCTTGATCCTTAGCCATATGATAAGATGCTCCAGAATCAATGAGCCATTCATTTGAAGTAGAAGAAGAAGATGCATTATGTAACACCATGAATGTACTATGCATTATGTAAGATGCTAAGGATCAAGCCATCTTTTCTACTATGCATGAATGTAACACCAAACAAATATTTGTTGGTGATGATAGATCTCTAAGTGTTGTAGGAGCTGGAACAGTTCCAGTAGATAATGGTCATTTTAGTGATGTACTATGTGTTCCAAGAATTTCCTGCAATTTGTTATCAGTCTATCAGATCACTCATTCTGGTGAAGGTAAAACTGTGACCTTTACACCTCACCAAGTTGTAATCAAAGATTTTAAAGATCCTCAACAGGTTCTAGCTACCGGAATTGTTGATGATATTACCAGGTTGTACAAGTTTAACAACTTTGGGTCATCACCTTTCCCTTCAGTTTTTGTTGCTCATAGTGATAACTTGAGCAAACTTTGGCATGAGCGATTTGGTCACTTAAATTATCGCTCATTGCAACAACTATGTAAAGAAAATATGGTGACAGGTCTTCCGATGGTATCTTGCAGAGATGGTGTTTGTTCCGGTTGTGTACTCGGAAAACATCATCGGGACAGTTTTGACAAACGTGCCTCTTGGCACGCCTCGGTTCCCTTGGAGCTTGTGCATAGTGACTTGTGTGGTCCTCTTCCATCTGCTTCATTTTCTGGTTTCAAATATTTCTTAACTTTCATTGATGATTACACCAGATGCACTTGGGTTTATTTCCTAAAACTTAAGAGCGAAGTATTTAACATGTTCTTGGCCTACAAGGCCCTTGTTCAAAAACAATCTGGTCATCAAATTATTAAGTTAAGATTTGACAATGGAGGAGAATATGTTAACAAACAGTTCACTACTTTCTGCACTGAACAAGGCATCCAACAACAGCACACTGTTCCATATACACCACAACAAAATGGTGTAGCTGAGCGGAAGAACCGCACTTTAAAAGAAATGGCTAATTGTATGATCCAATCTAAGGGACTAAGTCTTCAATTTTGGGCTGAAGCCATTAATTGTGCAAATTACATAGTTAATCGCACCCCCACAAAAGCATTACAAGGTATAACACTGGAAGAAGCATGGAGTACAACTAAACCTGATGTAAGTTACTTTCGTGTGTTTGGTAGTGAAGCATGGGCTCACATTCCGGATGAAAAACGGAAAGCATTGCAGCCTAAAAGTGAAAAGTGCATATTTGTTGGATATTCTGAAGATGTAAAAGGTTATCGACTTCTTCAACCACATTCTCATGCTAGAATAATTAGAAGAGATGTTAAATTTGATGAAAATATCTTGGCCTGCGAGCCTAACTCGACGATTGTGCCATCTTTGGCCTGCGATCCTGATTCGGCGTTTGTGCCTTCTTCTTCTTCTTTCAACTTACTTGACAGGTTTCCAACTCCAGTTTCTGATGATGACAGTGAGGATGAAAATCCACCTCCGCCTGCTCATGTTCCTCCAGTTGCACCAGCACAAGTGCTTCCTCGATGGGTCCGTTCAACATGTGAAGCAGTTGGTGATCTTGCCGGTGATCCTAGAGATCAACGTCGAACACGTTCTCAGTTTCAGCGAGCCTCTTCTCTTTTGGCTCAAGTTTCCGAGAATCATGATCCAGAAACTTTTGCATAAGCTTCAGGGAATCCATATTGGGATGCAGCCATGGATGAAGAATATCGTTCCTTAATGGCGAACGATACTTGGGATCTTGTACCTCTTCCAAAAGGAAGAAAACTTGTCAGATGTAAATGGGTCTACAGAACTAAGTATGCATCAGATGGAAGTGTTGAACGACTTAAGGCAAGGTTAGTTGCCAAAGGTTTTTCTCAAGTTGAAGGGATTGACTACAATGAAACCTTTGCTCCCGTCGCCAAAATGAACTCCATCCGCCTTGTTCTTTCCCTTGCAGCCTTACACAACTGGGAAGTCCATCAAATGGATGTCAAGTCTGCCTTCTTACATGGTGATTTACAGGAGGAAATTTACATGGAACAACCTCCTGGCTATGTTCAGAATAACTCTAGCCTTGTCTGTCGCCTTAAGAAATCCTTATATGGCCTTAAGAAAGCTCCTAGAGCTTGGTATGCCAAAATGGATAACTTTCTCCTTGACACTGGTTTTTCTAGATGCCATTCTGACCCCAATGTCTATACCAAGAAAGTAGGAAACCATCTCATCATACTTGTTCTATATGTTGATGACCTTATTCTTACTGGTAGTGACCCTAAGCTTATAACCCATGTGAAATCCAGTCTTAAACAAAATTTTGAAATGTCAGACTTAGGACATTTGCATTATTTTCTTGGTCTCCAAGTCCTACAAACCAAAGAAGGAATCTTTCTTTCTCAGTCTAAGTATGCTTGTGACCTTCTTCGTTGCTTTCACATGGAAGATTGTACACCAGCCACTTCTCCCTTCCAGTCTGGAGTCAAACTTTCTGCCACATGTACTTCACTTGAAGTCGATGCCACCTTGTATCGTCAGCTTGTTGGTAGTCTCTTATACTTGACTCATTCCCGTCCTGACCTTTCCTTTGTCGTTGGTCGAGTTGCCCGTTATATGCAAACACCTCATGAAAGTCACTGGAAAGCAGCTAAAAGAATACTTCGATATATTCGAGGTACAGTTCAGTTTGGGATTCATTACAGTATAGGGGGGAAACCTTTGTTGGTTAGTTTCACTGATTCAGATTGGGCCGGTGATCCTGATGATCGAAAGTCTGCTGCAGGTTATGTTTTCAGTCTGGGATCTGGACCTATTACTTGGGCTTGTAAGAAACAACAAGCTCTTGCTCTTTCTTCAGCAGAGGCAGAATATCGAGCAGCAGTTAATGCCAGTCAGGAAGCTTTATGGCTTCGACAGATCCTTTCAGAGTTTGGATTCGAGCAGCAGCAGCCTACTCCAATTTGGTGCGACAATCAAAGTGCCATCAAGCTTGCCAAAGATCCAGTTCTACATCAACGCAACAAACACATTGAGCTACATATGCACTTCATCAGAAATCTTGTTCATGATCGGGTTCTTGAAGTGCTCTTTTGCCCTACAAATGATCAAGTTGCAGACATCTTCACCAAGTCTCTTACAGAAGCGAAGTTTTCTAAACTTCGATCTATGTTAGGAGTTCAGGAACTTGTCATTAAGGGGGGATAGGCTCTAATGCCTCCTTCCTTCTCCTAATAGTGTCACTTTTGTAAATCCTTCAATCCTATCCCAAGTTGTTCTTAAGGGGGGATGTTAGGATATTTAGACACTTAGGAGTTAGTTAAGATCAACTTGTGTAATATATCCGTTAGGGATAGTGTGTTTCTTTAGTATGCATTAGTATGCATTTGTAAATACTTAATCCGACGGTCACAATATGTTTCCGACATAGAGTGATCCGACGGCTCAACTTCTCTTAGATCAAACCTAACCTTGATCCGTGGCTTAACACCCGATTGGTCCATGATCTCTATTTAAAGAGCATGGAGGGTCATTGTTTAGTTGATCGATTATGAGAAGCTCATTTGTAACTTTCTTTCTTTGCATAATAAATTGTCCCGTAGAAGCTATTTGGCTGGGGCCGTGGAGTGTTTCCCTCAAGAGGGTTTAAACCACGTCAAAACATCGGTGTGTTGATCTGTGATCTGTTTGTGTGAAGTGGTTGCTCTTGGTGTTCGGTCCTTTGGTAGTACCTTGTGTACCCGAACATGCTTGACTCTCCAAAATGCCAAGTCCCAATATGCCAAAAGGTCCCTCTCCTAATCCAAACTCCCTCATCTTCTACTATGCTGCTGTCGTTCCCGATACCACTGCGATCCCCGAGACACGCATCCTCTGTCAGCCGATCCTTCCATGATCCTACAGACCTGGAATTTTCAGCGCCCCTGCCATGCTGCACAGCCTCTCACTACAAGAAAAAAGGTCATTGGGTAGGGTCCAAAAATGTCACCATAAGCTCATTTGGTGATGGTCAAGAGGGGTCCCATAACCAAAACCTAAGCATCTCCAAAGGCACCATCACCTTAAGTGGGGGTATGTGGTGACATTTAAGGCCTGCCACCAATAATTATAATTATTCTAGGTTGTGACCGTCACCAATCGTTATGAAGTGTTGGTGACGGACCTGCTTTGACCCTCACCATTTGATGCATATATGGTGACGACCAATGACTGATCATTGTTGAGGGTTGAGACATGTCACCATAATCGCATCGGTGATGGTGAAAAAGGAGGACGTCACCAAAATGTGAATGTCACCAACGGCTGTGTCCCCAAAAGTAGAGGTGGTGTGGTGACATTCAATGTTTGACATTAATAAGGATTATTAGTGACAAATAGTGACCCTCACCAATTTATATGAAGTTTTGGTGATGGACCTAGGGGCCTCCATCACCAAAAAACTGTATGTCGCTAATGACATACGATGAGGGCCTTACAATGACCCTCACTATTGAGGATATTTCCATTAACATATCAATGGTGACAACCGCTATGAGATTGTCACCGCTTTTCATTTTGAAAATCTTTTAATGACGCAACATAAAGGACTGTTTTCATTTCAATTAAAATTGTAAAAAAAATAATTATTATGGTCCTTAAAGGATAACGGCTCAACGTCACCATTGCTTTCCACAATGGTGACAATGGTGATAAACAATTGCTTAGAAGAGAAGTATAACCAATCATTGTTGATAGAGCACCTTCCTTGTTGTTCTGGGCATCTTTTCAATTCAGCCTGCATAGATTTAAAGGGATAGTTTTATGTTGTGTTGACTCCTTATATCTCCTTTCCTCAGCATATTCTTTCCTAACCACTTGAAACCTGGTATATCTTTCGTTGCTCCCTAGTCGTGACTAGTTTTTGTAATTACCAATCAAAACACACTTTATTTTCTATTTTGAAAGGTAAGGTGATGTTATTCATGTATTCATTGGTATTATAAAACATTATTTCTAACCTTTATTTTCATTATAATGTTATTGTTATTATAAATATATTTTATTTATTATAATATTTATTCATTTTTATATAATACATATTAATTTTTTTTCTTTATATATATATATATATATCCATATGGAAAATATCAATCATTAAAGAAGAATGATCATTAACGGTCCTTGAGGGACTTACATCCATAGCGATTCAAGAAATCTTCTCTCTCTCTCTCTCTCTCTCTCTCTCTCTCTCTCTCTCTCTCTCTCTCTCTCTATATATATATATATATATATATATATATATATATATATATATATATTATAAAATATAATTTATATTTTAAAAAATGGATTAATCTAATGGTGAACTTCATCCGAATTTTATTAAAAAATTCAAATTGGAATCAAATCTAATGGTTGTCTAATTCGAAGAATTAATACAATTTGAAAATTTGTATTCAAACAATGTCTCTTATTAATATGATAATTTTTAATGGCTTAAATTTGATTGAAAATATAATTCTTTATTTAGCACATTTTTTTATGAAGTGTGTAATTAATTTATTATTGTCAAATTGAAATGTGATTATTTTTTAAGCCCTTCAATAATGAATGGTTGCATGAATATGTACCCTTCTAACTTAAATTAAGACCAGTCCTTCAAATTTGATCCCTGGTAGTGTCTCATCTTTATTGGCATTTTTAGTGTCTCATTTTTATTGACAATTTTATAGAAGGCATTACAAAAAAAATTTAGATTACGATAATTTGAATTATTTTTAAATGTATTTGATTAAATTTATGTTAGTAATTCAAAATTACGTCACTAAAAAAATCATTATCGACTCCATACTCCTATCATTGAAGTAATTATTCAACTCTTTACTCCTACTCATTAAATTGCAACATGAACAATAAATGTCTAAATCCATTCTCCCCACAGTGTAATCACAAATATTAGATGTGAGATGCATTTTATAATTAAAAACAATTATGCTTATCTAAAGACCGTGGATTTGATATGTTTATTCATCATTGCCTTATGGGGAATATTGTAATAGAGGTGAATTACAAATATTAGATGTGAGATACATTTTATAATAAAAACAATTATGCTTATCTAAAGACCGTGGATTTGATATGTTTATTCATCCTTGCCTGCCTTATGGGGAATATTGTAACAGAGGTGAATTGGTTTGTGTGCTTTGATATAAAGTTCATTATAAAGTTTTTATTATAATTTTTTTTGGGGCAAAGCCATTCACCCATCTTATTGCAAACTCTTTTATATTTTTTTCATTTGAAAATCTATGATGGATCATTTACTAGAGTTGATGTCTCACTACAATCAATGTCACTGCAGTCAATGTCTCTACATGCATGCATCCACCTTCTACTTGGAATCTTGCATGCACCTTCCATTTGGAATGGAATTTTTATCAACATGGAACAACTTGTGTGTCTCTATATCGATCTTCCTTTCTCTTCATATCCCAAAACCTCATGCTCACTGCATCATCTACCCATTATTCAAAATGTGAACACCACTACACCCATGTCCCAAAGCTCCTTGCTTAGTGCACCATCTTCCCATTGTTCAAAATGTCAACATCATTGCACTCATCCAAGAGGAGCGAACAACATCCTCATCAATTCTCATTTCTTCAACGAATGTTTCATCCAAGGGGACATCAATGCATGTCTCAATACCATGTTGGACTCCATTCACATTCTACAGAAACCGTTGATTTCAAATCCTCACTTACTTCATTCATTGTGATCAATTTTGACTTTTTCATAGCGACAAAGTGGGTGTCACTTAGGTATCATATGCATTAATAATTAAGATATTTGTGAGACAATTATTTATTCAAGGGAAAGAGTTTCCCGCATTTTGAACATACCTCAAGAACATCAAGATGATATAGATTCCTTGGAAACATATAAGTCTGCATGTATTGAGATATTATGAATGCTCCCATTTTCCAAAGCAAGCATGAACTTAGTTGGATTCATAGCTATAAACATAATAAACCAACATATACAAAATACTCCATTACATCTAAATCATTTTCAAAGTAGATCAAATACCCTTCTCCTAGAAGTATCATCTTATCAAATTTATGGAACATCTTACTCGATGGTTAATGAATTGTGATTACAACTGCTTGAACAAGCTTTCAACTTCCCCTCATTCATCATTTGATGGAATATGTGTGTGTGTGTGTGTGTGATGGAAAATGGGTCGCTCCAAGAAGTTGAAGGCGGGGTTTGCATGCAAGCCAAAGTTATCATCACCAGCTCACTGATTGGTACATGTAGATGACGTTTTGGCGGCCTCTGTACCTGTCCCACCTATTCCAAATCTAAATTCGAATGGGGATCATAAGAATTTAGGTCATTCCAATTTCTTCACCCAATATCCTCTGTTATCCCCTCCCATCTCGCACTTAACATTCTTCCATACCTCAACCTCCCGAGAAGCTCTCCCCTCGTCTCCTCTTACGACTCCCCCTCTTCTAGAAGCCCCTTTTCATAAACTGCGGAGTTCAATTCCCACTTCTACCCACCCTCAAGGTTCTCAATCCAGCAAAGGTTTGTAGAATGTTGATACAAGCAGGGGTTCTTTGATAATAATGCCTTCCAGTCCAATTATAGAGCTCTCGATCATTGAAGAAATTCAGTCCCTATTCATGTTTTTCCACAGTCGTATATTGGCACTCCTTCTTCTTCGCAAAGGTATGTTACTAGATCTCTTTCCAAAGTAATGGAAGGTCAATCCAACGAACTTTCTCAGAAACATATGATAGTTCCTTACACAACTCGGAGGAGAAAATATTTTTTAGATATTTCTAAATCTTAGGCCAAAAAGGATATTTCCTCTGGTCGTCAATCCATTATTCAAGGGACCCTTAGCAAAGCATCTTAGTTCAGGGTTAAAGAATGAAGGTTCTATCCCCCAATGTTCAAGGGATTGGGATCCCCTCAAAACAAATATCTCTAAATCAACTGGTAAGGTTAAATTGTCCCTCAACTTTGTTTATTCAAGAAACTATGTGTTTGGAAGCAAATTCTTTAAAAATTATTAGAAAATGGTATCCGAACTGGTATTTTGTTATTGTTGATGCATTGGGGAACTCTAGTGGTATTGCATCGGGTTGGACAAACTCCTTATATCGCCTTTCCTTGGAATTTTCTTCACACTTTATCCTGGCCTATGTTTTGTCCAGGCCTCAAAATATTACTATTAATATGGTTAACCTATATGCCCCTTCTCATGAAAGGAAATATTTTGCGAAAAACTTTTTCTAATGGCCTTTTATCCCGAGCAAACCTCATATTGGGTGGGGATCTAAACCTTACCTTCTTCGGTAGTGAAATTTGGGGTCAGAATGCTAGGAAAGATCCTCTAGAGTTTTTTACACACCATTTTGACTCTCTCTTGCTAGTTGATGTGGAGCCTGAAATTATTGGGCCTACCTAGTCAAACAAACATTCCGGAGAAAACTAGATCTCAAAAATATTAGAAAGGTTTTTGCTCAGTGAAAATCATCTGTTGGTTGTGGACTCTTATCGATCCTCTATCCTTAAAGTAGGATTTTCATATCATATGCTTGTTTTGCTAGAGTTGGCTTCAATTCCAAACAAACCTCCTTCTCCTTTCAAATTTAATCCCCATTGCTTTTCATATGAGGATTCTAGGTCTTTAGTTGTTGAGAATTGGCAGATTTTTTATCTTAGATCCTTGTACACTGCTATGGAAAGTGTTCAAAGGAATTTAATGACTATCAAACATTTGATCAAAAAGTCGGTTAAAAACACCTTTGCTGATTCTGAAAAGGAATTAGTCTTGATTGAAGCACAAATTGTCGAGAAGATGGGAATACTATTAGTTGGATCCCTCCCTCCAGAAACGATGGCAGACTTAGATTCTTTGGAATTAGAAAAGACTAGGATCCTGGATTGGCACAAATAAAAGTGGTGTATGAAGGGTAGGGCCCTATGGTTATTGAAAGGAGACAACAATACTACATTTTTTCACAAGTATGCTAAAGGAAGGAAGGATTTGAACACCATCTGGAATGTTAGAAATTGGGAAGGAGAACAGTGTTTGGATTTCAAATCAATTGCTAAGGCAGCTAAAGAGAACTATAAAAATCTATATACAGAACCCCCATGGGAAAATATCAGGGATGTATTACCTTCGAATTCCTTTTTTATCGTTGGATAAAGGAGGATGATAACAAATCCCTCAACTACGAAGTCACAAAAGATGAAGTTAAAAATGTTCTTTTCTCCTTTCAGAAAGGTATTTCTCTAGGACAAGATGGATGGCATGAGGATTTCTTTATAGGGTTTTGGGATTTGTTGGAAAATGATATTACATTTGTGGTCGAGGAATCACAGATTGCTAGGAAAGTTCACATGCCTTTTAATTCCACTTTTATAGAAAATATTCCAAAGCAGGATTTTCCCATTGGTTTCGAACACTACAGGCCTATATCACTCTGCAATTGTATATAGAAAAGAATATCAAAAGGCATTGCAGGTCGTCTTAATCTGATTATATCAGAGAATATTTCCCCTCAGTATTTTGGATTCCTAGATGGCAAGAAATAGGTATCTCTCAAAGAGCGCTTCATGCAATCTAGTCTAAATCATGCTCAGTATTTATGCTAAAATTGGATCTATCAAAGGCTTTCGACAAGGTAAACTAGCTTTTCCTCTAGCTAATCCTTATATAGATTGGTTTCCCTCATTAGTTTATCAATTGGATCGAAGCATGCTATTCAAGTGTATCATATGTTGTTCTTGTAAACAGATATCCATCCTCTTTTTTCAATCCCACTCAAGGTATCCACCAAGGTTTCTTGTTGATCGCAGAAGCTTTAAGCAAAGATATCAACTACGAGCATTCTCTCGGAAATATGCAGGGGGTAAAAATTTCTTTGACCCTCTCTATTATCCAAATATTATTTATTGATGATATTTTAATATTTGGGTTTGCATGTCCTAGAGAAGCAAAATACTTGAATAATTTTAAGATTATTTTCTTCATCTACTGGAATGGAGATCAATGTGCATAAATATTCTCTTCAATATCACTTAGTGAGTGAGGATATGAAAATATTAATTCAAAAATCCCTTCCTTTGAAGGTGCTCCCTTTAGCAGATTGCTTCAAGTACCTTGGCTTTCTTCTAAAAGCAACCGACTATCGAATTGCGGATTGGCATTGTCTCATTGAGAAAATTAATAAAAGGATTACATCTTGGTACCATCGATGGATTTCTTTGGTTGAAAGGTTCACTCAGATCAAAAGTGTCTTGGAGGCTATTCTAGTTTTTTGGTTGTATGTCGCCTACATTCCAAAATTTGTTATAAAATATATAAGAAAGATTTATGTATCCTATCTTTGGGATATTAAGGAAGATTGACCTAGCTATCCTCTCTACAAATGGGACTCCTTATGTCTCCCCAAGTCTTTTGGTGGATGGGGATTTCATGACTTAAATATTTTCTCTTCAGTGCTCGCATCTAAAAGCCTTTGGAGGCTGATATCCCCAAAAGATCTTTGGCATGATATTTTGTTCCAAAAGTATAGTTCTCCCAGATCGATCACCTCGTGGTTTTGTTCCTTCACTGAAATTAGCAGGGGATTCTTTTTTGGTGTTCAATGCAAAAATGTCATTCCCTTATCACAAAAAATATTGCATGGTGTCCAGATAAGGGAGAAAACCTTTTGCTTGGATAAGACCCTATTGTTGGTATTGATCAAGTGGAGCTGTTATCAAAAGATTTCATTTTTTACCTCAATAATGCAAGTTATATATTTCTAAAGGACATTTTTAAACCTGAATCGGTTTCCCTTTGGTTTATATTCTCCAATGGGATACATACTTTGTAAGTCTGAATCGTTTGTGTTTTTCTCCTAGCCAAGAAGACAACAAATTAGTATGGATCTTGAATGGTAATGATGGTGATTACAAGGTCAAAATTGGTTATCAAGCGCTTTTAAGCTTCCATCCGGTAGCAGTGGTCATATCTAAATGGAAGGCCTTTGGGAAACCGCCAGCTCCACCAAAGGAAAAGTTCTACTTCCGGCTATTTTTACGAAATAAGCAACTTACTTGGGACAATCTTCAGAGGAGGGGGATTGTTGGTCCCAGTCTTTGTTATATTTGCAAAGAGGCACTAGAATCCATCAATCATTTATAATTCACTTCCATTTTTCAAAAGAAGTTTGGTGTGCTGCTCGACCTTTAGGTGATATACCTTAATGGGTTGGTGATTCCATTTTACAGTCCTGGGAAAACATGCAAGCAATTGGAAGGTATTCATATTTTTCTGCCCTCCTAAAGAATATGATTTGGTTTCTACATGTCACTTGCAATGAGTAAATTTTCAAGGATATAATTCCCTCCCCTATTGCAGCCTTCCATCGTTTGAAATATTCTCTCCCAAATTCTCCATCAAATAAGAAAAAACCAAAAAGAATTATAAATGAATTGGTAATCGATAGATTAATCCCCTACAGTTTATGCATTGGTGCTTCTCGGGGGAATCAAGGAAGAAGTGGTGCAGGTGGATACTTTATCTTCAGTGGTGTACAGTTGAATTATAAAAGAGGAACAGGGAAAAAGTTCAAATAATTATGCTGAGGTTATGAGCATGGTTACGCTCATTTCTCTTGCTTTGGAAAATGGTATCTCTACCATCAATATCTTCTCGGACTCTATGTTGGTGGTAAATTGGTTTATGGAGAAATATCGCGGCTCAAGTCTTCATCTGCAACCATTACTCAAGAGAGGGATGGACCTGAAATCTAGATAATATTTATGCTCCTTGGCCCATATCTACAGAGAACATAATACAATTGCAGACTCTCTTGCAAAGGAAGCAATGTTATTAGAGGTTGGTCAGCTACAGGTGCAAATATCAACAATTGCGGATCGCCAAAAAGTTAGGTTCATCGCAGTTTTCCACAACTCAGGTGTTATAGAAATATGGTTAAGAAACTTCTCCCATAATTTGTCTATTTTTTTATCGGCTTTATTGGATCAAGGCTTCTCTCCATTTTTCTATGATAACGGTTGAGCATTGCTCCCTATTATGGCTATATCAGTTGTATATTTCCAGGTTGGGATGAGCAAGGCTCCCCTTTTTTTGTTTTTTGTCATAGATGAGATTTATCTCTCTTTGTTTTGAACATATGAACTCTCTAAATATTGTTTTTAGATGTATACTTAGCCTTAGACTGTAAAGGATGCAATTTTCTCTTTAAAAGGAATAAAATTACCGACCTTTTTTCTTTGTATATATATATATATATATATATATATATATAATACTAGAGGCAGCGGCGGTTACAAAGTTGTTGAAATATTGTAACTTCAAAGAATATTATATTTGTATATTATTTATTCCGGAGATGTTCCATACCTCCGATGTGATTATACTATAAATCTGGAGATGTTTATTCCTCCAAGTTGGTTGTGGTAACTAGGGTTATTAGACCCACCATGTGGGGGTCGTCCTAGTCAGTTATAATGGGGTATTTAACCTAATGGTTAAATACGAGCCTACATGTACTTGTGTAAAATACATATCAGAGTAGTGTATAAATAGAGGAGGTGTGTTCCTCATTTGACACACACACACACTTGAGAGAGGCGCACTTGTGGAGGAGAGGTCTACTATGATGGAGAAGGAGATCATGTATTTGGTTTGCATCTTTGTATATTGTTGGTCATCTATATTGAGGAAGCTTTACTGGGTTTTCTACCCCATGAGGGTTTCCCAGGATAAATCTGTGTCTCTTGTGTTTATGCTATGCTTGTTGTTTCTTCAGTGATCCTGTATATGCTATTATTGTGAAATGGAATGTAATGCTGCTATTTTCTGTCTTAGCATATTAAATTTTAACATGGTATCAGAGCTAACCTGAAGGAAGACAAGGTATGGCACTTACGACACTTGCTTTACTTACGACAATTTGAAGGTTAGGGTTTTACATAGCAAAAACCAGTCATCGTGGAACTTTCGCTATAAATCCATTTCTGCGAAGGTTCAGGGTCTGAAAAGTTTACAAGTCGAAGATAACATCCCCAGGTACCTTGTGTCCAAAGGGAACCCTCAGATTCGTTGTACTTTATAAGTTATGATCAGTGCAAGTTAGGGTTTCTGCCTCTTCCAGATCTCAGTCAAAATCAGGTCACCTTGGAAAAAAGGTCATAACTTGGGATAGGAAGCTCCAAATGAAATTTCGTAAAAATTGACAGGTAGTACACAGATGGTACTATCTCAAAAAACTTTTTCAAAGGCCGAAGGTGAACCAGTGACACGTGGCACACCGTACAAGTTCACTCTCTTGTTTTATCCCATAAACAGGTCACGTTGCGATACTTGGAATAACTCTCTCTCAGAGAGTCCAATTGAGGTCATACCTGTCAAGATGGAAAGACAACAGGGCAAGATATCTCAGGAAACGTTTTCATATGCCGAAGTTCAAACAGTGACACGTGGCATGCCGTACAAGTTCGCTCTCCTATTTTATCCCATAAACAGGTCACGTTGCGACACGTGGCATAACTCTCTCTCAGAAAATCCAATTGAGGTCAGACCTGTCAGGATGGAAAGATGACAGGTCAGGCTACTGTAGAAAATGTTTTCAGACCCTGTGGAAAAGAAATTTCAGAGTTATAGCAGAAACAATCAGGTGCATATTTCTGTCAAAACAGAATTATTTTTGGAGCACCTTTATTCATGGCTTTCGGAATTTAGGGTTTCGGAGAAAGTTAGAATTTTTGGAATCGGAGTCCACGACTGAATGCTACTCAGGAAAATTGAAATTTAGAGACCAAGATCGAATTTTTGGTTGGGTAGAAGACCGGGCTTCATCAAACCCTAGTTCGGGTTCCTGTCCAGAAGATCCAGAAGTTTCGAAGGCAATTTTGAGGGGTCAAATTTTGGAGATTTCAAAATTGAAGAATGCTAGGTTGATCAGCTCAGCAAGACACATTCTTCCATCCATTCAGAAGTGTGAAAGTAAAAGATTGAATTTTTAGGGTTTCTCTAGCAAACCCTAATCAAGCTCCAGATCAAGTTTCAGGGGGAGTTGAGGCTAAGGCCTTACATAAGAAGACTACAAAAGGTCTCGACAGGTATGACTTAAGGAGGTTCAGGTATGCCTTGAAATCTGATTCTTGATTAAGTTCATAATGTGTTTGTATTCATGTTATTTATTAGTACAATCTTGATTAATTGTCTTATCACCCTAGTAACAATATGAATGCATGTGAATGATCGAAGACATTCATTGATTAGGGCTATATGATTGTACTTATGCATTATGGTGTTGTGTAAGGTTGATGTTGTCTGTTAATAAGACACAGGTACATCACAAAAGACAAATCAAGTTCCATGACCATGACAACATGAAGACAAAGACTCACGAGGTATGTATGACTTTGTTATATTATGTTTAACCTACGAGACATGCAGGTTCTAGCTCAGGATCTCTAAATCATTGAAGAGATTGTTTAGGTATGTTGTACATAACTAAGCAGGTATACTAATCCAGGTATGTTTTCCTATGTCATGTTAGAATCTTACCTTGTGTAAGTATACTTGGTATGATTGGTTAGTAATCAAGGGTTTATGCATACTAGATCAAACAAGAATATGCATGAGTAAAACAAGACTTCCTTGAAACCCTGAATACTAATGATCATGACTGTACATATTCAAGATTATTTAGAATTAGAATGTTTTGATAATATTGAGAATATACTAATGAATGTATGTTTGTGTATGAGATCATGAGGATGGCACTAGTGTTCACTTGAGTATGCACAGTGGTACAGAATGAATAGAAGTTCAGAAGACATACAGAAGATCAAGCGGGAAACAACCACACAAACATAAAAGATAAGTATTTGAGTTGTTATTAGAAATAGTAAATGATATTGCTTGTATACATATTTGTATTCCTAGGATATATCATGCTGAGTGTAAACATTCATAAAGCATTGAACAGTATACTACTAATATGCATATGATTGGTAAATTAGACAAACATTCTATTGTTGCTTGTCTAGAATGAAACCTCTTTGCTGACATACTGAGAGCTGTGCACACTCTCGATAGTATGTTCTGGTAGAGATGGAAGGCATCTAGATAGCCACTGTATGCATACAGGATATGGGAAAGTGTTGTGCCAAAGTATTGGTCAAGATAGTTGCATAACTATGTAAATGATATCTGTATGCATAATAGGTTATCATGTCAATATGATTTGATGATTATGAAGTATTACTAATCATGTACCTAATTTTGATTTGTAGGAAAAATCATGATGAATGATGAACAAGCGATGGATGTTCAACAAAAGGATTTACAAATCAAACACACTATAGAAGGCTTGTGGCTAGAAGATTCTCTTAGAAAAGAGAAAGAGAATCATGATGAGATGTTTGTTCCAAGAGGATAGATAAAACCATTCTCTTAATGGTGTAATTAAAGAAGAAGTGTGATTCAGGTTCTGTATGGGTACCCAGGATCGATAATCAATTGATGAGCTTAATGATCACCACGGGTGATGTGGATCTCAACCTTTGCTACAAGGTTGAATATGGTTTTTATACACACATGACATAGATGCAAGAAGGAACTCACCACAAAGTTTGAATAATATTGAGGCTCATATCAGTAGACCCATCTATCGAGAGATGGCACAGATAGATATGCAGAAAATCATTCAATGCAGAGTGTGAATGATGTTCAGTCACAAAGGGAGAATTGACAGTTTCTTGATAAGCTTGGGCTTTACCAAAAATTAAAGTTGTTCCTAACCTTTACCTTAAGGCTATGGATCATACTATTATTATGATATCCTTCTTATAGGGAATGAGAAACAGATCATGAAAAGAAAGAAGAAGATGGCTGCAGAAATGAAAAATGAAAGATCTCAGATTGATGCATTACTTCCTAAGTCTGGAAGTATGGCAAGGCTTAGAAGGAATCTTTCTCAACCAAGGTAAGTATGCTGTGAAGTTTCTAAAAAGATTTGATATGTTGGAGTATAAAGCCATGGCCACTCCCATGGACTCCAACTTGAAGTTGTTAGTTAATGACTCATCGTATTTAGTGGACCTAACCCTATATAGACAAATCATTGGGTCATTGATGTATTTAACAAATACTAGGCCATATATATGCTTTGCTGCAAATACCCTAAGTCAGTGTCTAGTAGAACCTAGAAAGGTTCACTTAATAACTACAAATCATGTAGTGAGGTACCTAAAAAGGTACAATAGATTTTGGTCTATATTATCTTGGAGGTCATGAACTCCGTTTACATGGTTACTTAGATTTTGATTGGGTAGGAAGTGCCTCAGACAGAAAGAGTACATCAGGTGGATGTTATAGTCTTGAATCTGCCATGATCTCATGGTTCAGCAAGGAACAATCTAGTGTGGCTCTCAGTACTGCTGAAGCAGAATATATATATAGCTGTCTGCTCTGCCAGCTGTGAAGCAATGTGGCTTCAGAAGCTATTATATGGAGTGTTTGACTTAGAAATGAATCAAGATAGAAAATCTTGTATTCCACGATAAGTCAATAACACATAGAGATCCGATACTTCTATATACGAGATATGGTGCAGAGAGGAGCTATCAAGCTCGAGTATATAAGCACTGAGGATCAGATTGCTAATATCTTGACTAAACCTCTGTCTCGAGTAAAGTTTAAATACTTCCGAGACAAGCTTGGTATAGTCCAGAAGGACCCTCCTCGAAAGGGGGAGTAGCATAGTATCTGATAACAAGTCTGTCTCATCAATGATGAGGTTACCTATTTACTGCACTTAGCTACTTAGAATTATTTAGATTTAGAACTCTTATATATCTTTTATTTTATATGTATACATGTTTTTGATGTGATGTATACATGTTTTGATGTTAGATGTATTAGTGAGAATACATGCTAGATGTATACATGTTTTTGATGTGATGTATACATGTTTTGATTAGTGATGTATACATGTTTTGATGTGATACATGCTCTTGGATATTTGTACCTGTATAGATGAGAATACAGATGAGGATTGGATCATCCTTGAACTTAAGTTCTAAAGTGAGCCGTAGACGTGAGGTCTCTGAGAATGAAGTCCTTAGTGGACAGTTGAGGGGATTGGATCATCCCTGGACTTTCAGTCCTAAAGAGAGATGTAGACGTGAGGTCTCTGAGAATGAAGTCCTTAGTGGACAGTTGAGGGGATTGGATCATCCCTGGACTTTCAGTCCTAAAAAGAGCCGTAGACGCGAGGTCTCCGAGAATGAAGTCCTTAGTGGACAGTTGAGGGGATTGGATCATCCCTGGACTTTCAGTCCTAAAGAGAGCCGTAGACATGAGGTCTCCGAGAATGAAGTTCTTAGTGGACAGTTGAGGGGATTGGATCATCCCTGGACTTTCAGTCCTAAAGAGAGCCGTAGACGTGAGGTCTCCGAGAATGAAGTCCTTAGTGGACAGTTGAGGGGATTGGATCATCCCTGGACTTTCAGTCCTAAAGAGAGCCGTAGACGTGAGGTCTCCGAGAATGAAGTCCTTAGTGGACAGTTGAGGGGATTGGATCATCCCTGGACTTTCAGTCCTAAAGAGAGCCGTAGACGTGAGGTCTCCGAGAATGAAGTCCTTAGTGGACAGTTGAGGGGATTGGATCATCCCTGGACTTTCAGTCCTAAAGAGAGCCGTAGACGTGAGGTCTCCGAGAATGAAGTCCTTGGTGGACTCGAGGGGATTGGATCATCCCTGGACTTTCAGTCGTAAAGAGAGCCGTAGACGTGAGGTCTCCAAGAATGAAGTCCTTGGTGGACTTGAGGGGATTGGATCATCCCTGGACTTTCAGTTCTAAAGTGAGCCGTAGACAGGTGTCTCCGAGAATAGAGGATAGGACTGCATCGTCCCTGGACCTTGGTTCAAAATGCATGTGATTGGATTAATCATCCTTAGACAGTAAATCTAGGAAGGATAGTCTTAAATGTGATTGTGATTGGATTAATCATCCTTAGACAGTAAATCCAGGAAGGATAGTCTTAAATGTGATTGTGATTGGATTAATCATCCTTAGACAGTAAATCCAGGAAGGATAGTCTTAAATGTGATTGTGATTGGATTAATCATCCTTAGACAGTAAATCCAGGAAGGATAGTCTTAAATGTGATTGTGATTGGATTAATCATCCTTAGACAGTAAATCCAGGAAGGATAGTCTTAAATGTTATTGTGATTGGATTAATCATCCTTAGACAGTAAATCCAGGAAGGATAGTCTTAAATGTGATTGTGGTTGGAATAATCATCCTTAGACAGTAAATCCAGGAAGGATAGTCTTAAATATGATTGTGGTAGGATTAATCATCCTTAGAAAGTAAATCCAGTAATTCCGAAAGAAAGGATAGTCTTAAATATGATTGTGGTTGGACTAATCATCCTTAGACAGTAAATCCAGTAATTCCGAAAGGAAGGATAGTCTTAAATATGATTGTGATAAAATTGATCCAGTAAATCTGAAAGGAAGGATCATGTGTATTGATGACGATGCTGATGATTGTGTGATGACAATGCTGCTGATCGTGTGATGACGATGCTGCTGATCGTGTGATGACGATGCTGCTGATCGTGTGATGACGATGCTGTTGATCATGTGATGACGATGCTGATGATCGTGTGATGACGATGCTGCTGATCGTGTGATGATGATACTGCTGATCGTGTGATGACGATGCTGCTGATCGTGTGATGACGATGCTGCTGATCATGTGATGACGATGCTGCTGATCGTGTGATGATGATGCTGCTGATCATGTGATGAGGATGCTGCTGATCGTGTGATGATGATGCTGCTGATCATGTGATGACGATGCTGCTGATCGTGTGATGACGATACTGCTGATCGTGTGATGACGATGCTGCTGATCGTGTGATGACAATGTTATTGATCGTGTGATGATGATGCTGCTGATCGTGTGATGACGATGCTGCTGATCATGTGATGACGATGCTGCTGATCGTGTGATGACGATGCTGCTGATCGTGTGATGACGATGTCGATGATCGTGATGTCGATGTTGATGTTGACATTGATATACCAATAACTGTTTGAGTTACTGATGAAGACAAATTGAAGAAAGCTTCTGATGATATATAGATGTATCATGTATGATGTTGATGACTCCTTGCTCGTGCAGATAATGTTATAATATCCTTCTCGTTAAGGGGGAGTGTTGAAATATTGTAACTTCAAAGAATATTATATTTGTATATTATTTATTCCGGAGATGTTCCATACCTCCGATGTGATTATACTATAAATCCGGAGATGTTTATTCCTCCAAGTTGGTTGTGGTAACTAGGGTTTTAGACCCACCATGTGGGGGTCGGCCCAGTCAGTTATAATGGGGTATTTAACCTAATGGTTAAATACGAGCCTACATGTACTTGTGTAAAATACATATCAGAGTAGTGTATAAATAGAGGAGGTGTGTTCCTCATTTGACACACACACACACTTGAGAGAGGCGCACTTGTGGAGGAGAGGTCTGCTATGATGGAGAAGGAGATCATGTCTTTGGTTTGCATCTTTGTATATTGTTGGTCATCTATATTGAGGAAGCTTTACTGGGTTTTCTACCCCATGAGGGTTTCCCAGGATAAATCTGTGTCTCTTGTGTTTATGCTATGCTTGTTGTTTCTTCAGTGATCCTGTATATGCTATTATTGTGAAATGGAATGTAATGCTACTATTTTCTGTCTTAGCATATTAAATTTTAACAAAAGTGTCCTAAACCTTGTTATTACCTAGTCTATGCCATGCAAATATGTCATACTAGGGCGATTCATTGTATCTTGATTTTGTGTTGCATGATTCATTGTAGCTTGCTTTTGTGTTGCATGATTCATTGTAGCTTGATTTTATGTTGCATGATTAATGTCGGACCATATGGTTTTGCCTCCAATTATCAAGAATTGTTAAATATTTATCTATATTTTATACAAATGTTTTTATCATAATAGAAAACTGTAATTAATAATTTTAAAATTTATAAAAAAAAATTAACAATAAACTTGGAATAAAATCCCATGTCCTGCAATTTTTAAGGAACCCTTTGTCATTTGTAATTTATTTCATTTATTTCAACAGGTAAGTAGGAAGTGATATAACATTACAACCATGGTAAGTTTTTTCTCAAATCATTTCGTGGCACAACCCACGTGGCATATGCCCTAAGTATAGTCTTATATTTCATAGCAATTACATGTTTGAATTTTACTCATAGTAGCTTCCATTATCGGATAAATGGATGAAGCACGGATTATGAGTTTTTCAAAGGAAAAATTTATCATAGCTATATTAGGCTCAATTGTGTTTCTAATTTAAGTCTTAGGATACCACTTTAAAAACCCAGCGTGCATGAATAACATGAAAATAATAGAAATCATTGTGTTTAAAATTTATGCATTGGAAATTTGTGTAAGTCCCTTAATTTGGTAAAATGTCATTGTACAATGCTATCAAAAATATTTTTGTGAGTATAAGGTTTAACTGATACTGTTCCTTAAATGATAAATAGATAATAAAGTTGCAACTGTGTAATGATAGAAAAACCACAGTGTTGATGACATAAAAGGGGATCAATCCCATTGTATCAAATGACTTCATTGTAATAAATGATATATTTTACATGAGTCGTCCCCCATTGTATCAAATGACTTCACTGTAATAAATGATATATTTTACATGAGTCGGTCAAGCTCATTACTTATCTTGTTCATTAGTTATCGTGATTATCTAGAAAACTAACTTGGTATTAGAGCAAGAAGGGCCCTAAGTCTTGTTTTTAGTGAATTATTGATTATTAAAGTTTTAAGAGAAGCCATAAAAGAGAAAAAAATATTTAGCATAAGTGGAGTCTTAAGCATGCATAGGGAAGGACAAGTGCAAAGAAAAGGTACTACCTTCACTTAAGGAATGCATTGAAAATTTGGGAGTCAAAGAGTGTAACTCGACACTTCACATCAAGTAAAGACTAAGTTGGTGAGGCTAAAGCTTAGAGCTATGCGGCGTTGTGGACATACAAAGATCTAAACAAGTCTTAGCTACCTCAACACTCTACCCAAGCTAACGGTGATGCAAAGGTAAAGTATGCGGAGTTTTGGGCACATGTATAATCGACCATGCAAAGAGAGGAGTGGAGATTGCATTCCATAGTGCACACAAATAAACCAAGCAAAAATGCACATGGAGAAAGGAATTCAAACTAAAGGACTTGTTGACATTTTAAACCATACCTCCACAATGCTAAAGAGAGTGCTTCCACTTTTTGCACACATAAAGTAAAAGAAGAGTATGGGCACACAAAGATTGGACCATGCAAACAGAGGAGTGGAGCTTGCATTATGCATCTACACAAAGTAACTAATGAAAAATGAATCCAAAGCAAGCCATGCAGAGCAAAGGACTTGCCAACCTCCACAACCATACCTTTGCATTGCTAAAGAGAGGACCTTCCCTCACATGTTGAAAGTAAAAGAGTTCAAGAAAAAGAAGACCCTATCCTACCTCACAAACAAGGTGTCCACATAGGTTAGTGAAACATGTACATCCCAACAAATATGAAGATGCCATGTCAACCACACTGGAAAAAGAAAAGCTAAAAATATTAATCATTATGCTACATAAAATAATTAAAGGGGTGGTGACGTAAGGGGTTTGGATGGTAAAATTCAGGTGTCTCCAAAGGAAGATGGAAAGGCAATTTTAATGGCTACTTGTGTCTCTTGTATTTTCGAGGGAAATGTGTTGGAAGGCGAGTTTGGATGAGTCAAATGCATAGCATCGTGGATGCTACGAAAGGTCAAAGATGCTGCGCAAGGAGGAGAACCACGCACAAGTCGGAAATAATAGTATTTTATGTAGTTTTGGGTCATTTTGGACCGCATTGTGTGGGTTAGGGTCACTCTTTTGTAGAGTTTGTTAAGAAGTAGTTAGGCGGTTGTCTAAGTGGACCATAAATGTAAACACGCAAGCCTATAAATAGATGTAGAACAAGAAGTGTTAGAAGTACCGATGATCAGAGAAGAATGCAGTATGCTAGGTATTGGATATTGATCTTGGTCATTTGAATCTAGGTATGCAACAGAAGAACTATGTTGATGTATCTGTGTTTTGTTGCGAAGGTTAATATGACATGATGGATTTTTTAGCAGAATCATTGTGTCCCTTTTTGTTTTCCTGCTATGAAGGTGATATGCAATATGAATATGTGAATGATGCGATGTTTCCTTGTTCCAAATGATGTTTTACCGCTATATCTATTGCACATTAACGGTTTTATTGATAATGAGATATGTTGAATGATGATGCGGTTCTGTTTAAATGCGTAAGTTGAAATGTTAGATCTAGTAATTAATGTTGCGCTAAGTCAATAAGTAGATGCACAAGGGTCCTCCTTCATTCGATGGAAACGTGGTTTCGTCAGCTCTCCCTCGAACATCTCAGGTGAGACTTCATCTGCTTTGCAGGTGTTTCCGAGAGGGGTAAAACCTGTCTGGGCTGGTGCTTAGGGAGATAGCGGTGGTTTGGGTGTTGACAGAGTGAGGAACCCCTGTTAAATGGGTTTGTGTCAACAAATGGTTCTGTTGCCGGGACCCTAGCACGAAGTGGAGGGAGGACATGTTGTGGCATCCGACAAGACCGAAAATTCAATATTGGTTCGACCAAAAGTTGCGAGAGTTCGTTGAGAAAGAGAATCAGAACCCTGGACTAAAAATAGATAGGTGGCTGGCTAGGTACATACACGACGGTCCACATGAGTATTTTTTCTACGAATTCCTGATCATCCTATATGAGTGGTTGGTGCAATTGACCTTCCGCAAGTTAAATTTCCAAGGTGGTGAGCCAACATTCTGGACCCCAGAATTGATCCAGGAGTTGCGGGAGGTAGACAACAGGGCATCGCGGTCTGTTGAAGTTTGGCTTGACAATATATTGCAGGGCTATATCACAGTGTTTGCGGTCAACACAACGAAACTGTTTGGAATTTTGACCAGAGGTTTAAAACACTAATGGGAAGGGTCGGTTTTGAAATGAGCGACATTTAGCACAAGGAATGGTTCATTGCGGCGTTGCTACCCCATATCAGAATCCCATTGATGCAGCAAAAAATTATGACACAGAGCGAGGCTCTGGAGATTTGATGAAGTTGGAATCTTCCCCTGTTGGAGAGAGTGCAGTCAGCATGTCTCAGATCCAGAGGTAGCTGGCGAATATGACCATTCAGTTGCAAGATCCGCAAAGAAGTTTGGTGTACTCGATGTCGTGCAGAGGGACATACCAAGGATAACTGCCTAGATTTCCGCAACTACCTATTATCAGGAGTGTCGAACCCACTGAGTGGCGGAGGTATTCCATGGTGTCGCATTTGTCAAGTTTATGGGCATCGACATGAAGAGTGTGCATACATGCAGAAGATGGTCACAAAGCCGATGAATTTATATTTTACATTCTGTAAGTCTATTGGGTATGAAGATAAGGATTGCCACGCATATGGCTTACTTTAGGAAAGAACATACGACTCATACTATGTGAAGGGAGACAACCCTCAAGCAGTACAGCAACCGTAATTGCAGCCATAGGTGGCCCAACCGCCACCTCAACCGCAAATGAAATTTGTACCGTAGCCCTAACCACAGCAGCAATTTGTGCCACAACCATAGTATAATCAGATGCAGATGGCTCCGCAGTAGCCACAGTATGTTCAGCCAACACAGTATGTTCATCCATGGCAGTGTGTTCAGCTGCAACCGAATACCCTACAATAGCAATTTACTCAACCGTAGTATCAACAACAAGGAGGATTCCAAGGAGGACACGGTGGAGGATTTGGTAGAGGAGGAGGACGAGGTTGCGGACCAATGAAATGTTATAATTACGGAGTATTGGGACACTATCAAAGAGATTGCCCACAGCTGGAAGCACAGTGTATGTATTGTATCGTTGTTGAGAACTGTCCATAGTTGATTGCGAGGTGGCAGGCAGGAAATGTTCAGCAGTTGTAGAACTAGAACCAGTTTCATGATCACAATCAGTTGCAGAATCATAACCAATTATCGAATCAGAATTAGCCACAAAACCAGAGTCAACGTCAGAATTAGAATGAAAATTAGAATGTGAACCAACCTGTGCAACCACCATCGAACCAAAATCAGGGATCAACTGTCGCGACGATTTCAGCAGAACCGAGGACGCAATATGTTGACGTTGCTATTATCACTCGCGGTGGTGCGACAACAGGAGAAGATGGTCCGTATCCACTCATCCGATTGGTTGGAAAGAAGAAAGTATAGTTTGATATTGATGCTGAGCAAGACACATCCTTTGAGGCACATAATGCGATAGGAAGAAATCTTGGTAAGTCAATTACTTATGACATGCCCGATGTTTTTGACTCAACTTCGGGAGCAGGACCATCGTGACAGTATGGTACTTTGCAGCACTTCTTTGAAATTTGCTTGTCGCTGGAAAGAGATCCTGATGCTCTTGCCGAGATTGAGAGTCTGTTGTATCGACCTGCCAGGGGATGAAAAAAGTCCATAGTGAACTCTTTATAGAGGAAGAAGATAGGAAAAGAGATGCACATGAATATCCAGATTGGAGACTATGAGGTAGATTCAATCATTCCGGGTCTCGGCTCAGATGTCAATATTCTAACAAAGCATACATGGAAAAAGATGGGTAGCCCAATGCTGAGCTGGTCTCCTGTGCAGCTGCAATTGGATAATCAGGCCAAAGTAACACCAATTGGGAGAGTTCTGCGCCTTGTTGTGGAAATTGAGGGGATGAAAACCTATGTTGATTTTGATGTTGTTGAAGTTTTCGATGGTGGAGGCTCCTATCCCGCATTGCTGGGGATTGAACGGGACAATGATAGTATGGCCGTAATTAATTTCAAGAAGAGGGTGATGAACTTTGAAAATCAAGACCTCAAAGTCATAGCTCCATTGGATTTGACTGAAGGACAAAGGTATGTTGGATCACGCATATAACATTTCAGAAGACTACATACATCCGACTGTCGACGACGAACTCGATTGCCACAGCTCTAGCTCTACGTCTTCTGACTCGGATGATTCTTTAGAGAACTGGCAGAATAGCATGCATGAGGTTTCATTCAGAAAGTGTGGGTTGATCACGTAGTTTCTATTCTATGTTGCGACTAAGACTGTTGACTACCAGTTTACAAAGGACTACCGGGGTTTTCTGAATTTCTAGTGGAATTTGAAGACAAGGTGTCAGAACCACAGTGGTTGTTGGCACTAGAGGAGGCACTAAGGGCTGCTCCAGCACGTTGGTGGGCGACCCATAAGAAGTCGATTACCGGGTGGTCGCAGTGTCGAAGATTGATGACGGTTCGCTTTGGCGACATAGAAATATACTACACTGGAAAGTATGATGGGCGGAATGACCCTGACGGTCATCTGATTGAATGTCAGACTTTGTGGGCCTTGCGACCAAAGGATGGATGGGTCCATGCCTTTGTCCACACTTTGGATGAAATGCCACGATCTTGGTATGCCTCAGCTGAGTTGCACGGGGAGATTACCACTGGGTTAGAGTTGAAGGTTTGATTTACTCATACCTTCAGTTTCGCAGATGCCAATCGAGATGTTCATAATGCCCTGCAGATCATCTATGATGTTGTTCTGAAGGTGGTTCTAGGTGCATACCCCCTAGATCCGCATGCGCATTGTCAGATGCAGTCGATGATGGAATTTTATAATATTACTCGAGGGCCAAAGGATGGTGATGACCCGCGGAATATCAATATTCCAGAAATAGAAGGGAGTCTGGATGTCATAGCACCTGATGTACCGAAAGATCCAATAACTCAGCCGGTGAAGCTCAGGAAGATCAACATTGGGATGGAGGAGAACCCAAAGTTTGTGAATGCTGGGGACTACTGGGATGGAAAAATGATGGCAAAGGTCACGGACCTGTTGCATGAGTTCCAATATTTTTTCCCTACGATGTTTTTCGAGATGAAGGGAATATTGGGGGATTTAGGAGAGATGAAGATTCCCTTGGAGCCAGATGTGACACCAATCAGGTAGCGACCGTATCGACTGAATCCACAACACAAGGAAAGGGTCAAAACTGAACTTGACAGAATGTTGGATGCTGGAATCATTGAGCCGGTTGAAGAATCGGAATGGATTAGTCCCATGGTGGTTTAGAATAAGAAGACAGGTGAGGTTCGGATTTGTGTCGACTTGCGAAAGTTGAATGATGTGTGTCTGCATGATCCATTTCTGACGCCATTCACTGATGAGGTACTAGAAGGTGTGGGCAGTCAAGAAATGTATTCCTTCACAGATGGATTTTCCGGTTATCACCAGATTAGGATCGCAAAAGAAGATAACCACAAGACAACATTTGTGACTGAAAGGGGTTGTTTCCAGTATACTGTGATGCCCTTTGGGCTGAAGAACGCACCTGCGATATTTTCCCCGCGTTGTTGTTCCTGCATTCATATATTTTATTAAGAAGTTTTTGCAAGTCTATATGGATGACTACACAATTTATGGATTGATCAGCAACCATCTGGAAAACCTACGACTGATGCTGGAGCGATGTAGACAGCATCAGATCACACTAAACTTGAAGAAGTGTATTTTCTGTGCAACTTGTGGGATGTTGTTGGGTCACATTGTTTGCAAGCAAGGATTGTTGGTTGACCCAGCAAATATTGCGTTGATTTTGAGCTTGACACCACCTACAAATGTAAAACAATTGAGACCAACATTGGGCCACACGGGGTACTACCGCAAGTTTATTCATGGTTATGCTGTGATCACAGCTCTTATGGAGAATTTGTTGAAGAAGGATGCAGTATTATTATGGAGTCCATAATGTCAAGTAAGTTTCAAGATGCTGAAGGCTAAGATGGCTTCTGTGCCGATATTGGTATTTCCTGATTGGAGCAAGGAGTTCCATGTCCATGTGGATGCATCGTCTATTGCATTGGGCGTGGTGCTGGCACAACCAGGAGAAGGAGATCTTGACCACTCGATTGCCTTCACGATTCGGAAGTTGTCATCTACGGAGAGAAATTATACGCCTACAGAGAGGGAAGGCTTGGCGATGGTATATGCGCTACAAAATTTTAGGCATTACTTGTTGGGGGGTCACTTCAAAATGTTCACAGACCATTTTGATTTGAAATACCTACTTAATAAGCCTGTGCTGGGGGGGAATATATGCCGCTGGTTACTTTTCTTTCAGGAGTTTGATTGTGAGGTAATCGTGAATCTTGGTCGCTTGAACACGGGGCTAGATCACTTATCGCGAATTGAGACAAGTGAAGAACCAACAAACATTGAAGACGGGTTTCCAGATGTGCAACTATTCAAAGTTGAGATGCCTAACGAATACTATGAAGACATCATTCAGTTTTTGGTGACGGGAACTGCACCAGAGGATTTTACCACAAATCAGAAGAAGCAGTTGGTGGCTAAGGCCACCAACTTCTAGTTGATTGATGGAAAACTTTATAAACTAGGACCGGATGAGCTCTTGAGGCAATGTGTCTTGCCTCATGAGCAAGGTAGGATATTGGCAGAGGCTCACATAGGAGTGGCTGGGGGACACTATGGAGGTCGCGCTACTGATAGGAAGGTGCTTCGCATAGGGCTTTGGTGGCCCACTCTTAACAATGATGCAACGGATTATGTGCGAACTTGTGATATCTATCAAAGAACCGGAAAAAATATCAAGGAGGGATGAGATGTCACTAGTACCTCAAGTGACATTGCAGCCATTTGATAAATGGGATGTGGATTTCATGGGACCAATCAACCCACCTGTAAAGAGAACTGGTGCATGATACATCATTACAACAAAAGATTACTTGACAAGGTGGGCGGAGGCCGCACCTGTTGTGGATTACACGACTGCGACAACAACTCACTTCTTGTTTGAAAATATTGTTACTTGGTTTGGATGCCCAAATATATTGATGAGGGGAGTCACTTCATCAATCGCACAGTCAGCGCATCGACAGAAGAGATTCAGATACAACATAAGAAGAGTACCTTATATCATTCGGAAACAAATGGAATAGTAGAGGCATTCGACAAAATGTTGGATCATGCGCTTACAAAGGTGTATAACGCGAACTGTGATGACTGTGATTTGAATATTCCAGCAGTCTTGTGGGCATATCACCCCACTTGTAAAATATTGACAGGACAAACACCGTTCAAATTGGTGTATGGGAAAGAGGCAGTCATGCCTATGGAGTACATTGTTCTGAGTTTGCGCATAGTGGTTGCGATAGGCATGGATGAAGAAGCAAGATTGGAAGACCGCCTGGTGTAGTTGGTGCGGCTTGAGGAAGACCATTTTGTTGCAGGTTTTCACCAACGCGTAGAAAAGGATCACCAAAAAGCGTGGCACGATCGACATATTAAAAACAAACAGTTTCAGCAAGGGGGTTTGGATGAACCAGTTGAGAAGCATCGCGGATGCTGCGAAAGGTCAAAGATGCCGCGCAAGGAGGAGAACTACGCACAAGTTGGAAATAATAGTATTTTATGTATTTTTGGGATCATTTTGGACCGCATTTTGCGGATTAGGGTCACTTTTTGTAGAGTTTGTTAATAAGTAGTTAGGTGGTTGTCTAAGTGGACCATAAATGTAAAGGCGCAAGCCTATAAATAGATGTAGAACTGGAAGTGTTAGAGGTACTGATGATCAGAGAAGAATGAGGTATGTTTTGTATTGGATATTGATCTTGGTCATTTGAATATGGGTATGCGACAGAAGAAATGTGTTGATGTATCTATGTTTTGTTGCAAAGATTAATATGATATGATGGATTTTTTAGCAGAATCATTGTGTCCCTTTCTATTTTCCTGCTATGAATGTGATATGCGACATGAATATGTGAATGATGCGATGTTTCCTTGTTCCAAATGATGTTTTACTACTAAATCTATTGCACATTAATGGTTTTATTGATAATGAGATCTGTTGAATGATGATGCGGTTATGTTTAAATGCATAAGTTGAAATGTTAGATATGGTAATTAATGGTGCTCTAAGTCAATAAGTAGATTCACAAGGGTCCTCCTTCATTCGTGTTAACACCCAAAAAGTGTTCACTACCTCATCTACCTCATTACATGGCTCATTTGTCCATTTTCCTACCATATTTCCCTTAGAAAACCCTGAAAATCCCACTAAAAAGCCTCCAAAAGGCCACAAAACCATCAAAAAAGCCTCAAAAAGGCTAAAAAACCCCTTTTTCCTCCAAAAATATCCAAAATTCCTCTAAAAATAGCAAAAACCCTCTAAAAAGGGAATAAAAAATATAAAATAATGAGGAAAAGGAGGAAAAAACCCTATACAGCTGCCCTAAACCATATGGTTCCCAAAACCATGGGCCAGCACTCCACCACCCAAAAACTATAAATAGGTGATGGAGACCCCTTATTTCACATCCACAATCATAAGCACCATTACTCTGCCAAAATCTCTCTTGAAACCCTAGCTCACCCTTGAGCTACTTTCACCTTGAGAGCCCCTTTTGGCCCATTCCCATCATTTGGAGAAAGAGAAGGAGCAAGTTGGAGCTTGGAGCAACCCTCTTGGACATTGCAAGAGCTTCACCAACCTTCACACTGGAGGTAAAATTAATACAAAAGCCATTCTTTACATCTTATTTGTTATGTTTCATGCACATGTTTAGAGTGAGTTATATTTCTGTTTTAGCATTTTAATTTACATTTACTGAACTGCTACTAAGGAGTCCCTTCTCCTTAGTAGGTGCTCATTTGCACAAGCTAGGGTGAAAACCCTAGCTACAATTCGGTGGAAACGTGGTTCCGTTAGCTCTCCCTCGAACATCTCAGGTGAGACTTCATCTGCTCTATAGGTGTTGCCGAGCGGGGTAAAACCTGTCTAGGCCGGTGCTTAGGGAGATCGCGGTGGATGGGGTGTCGACAGAGTGAGGAACCCCTGTCGACTGGGTTTTTGTCAACAAAATGGAATCATTAGAAGAAATAAATATAATTCGATTGCAATATAAAGTGGAGGTGTTGATCAATTGGAATTGAAAAAGCAAGAGAGCTTAAGACACTCAAAGACAAATGAAAAGTAGTATGAGTTGTTTGTTCGGTCTTTTGGTCTTCATATCATAGAATAAAAAATAGGACCGATGCTAAAATTTCTAAAATTCATTTCCCTAACTCCACAAGTAGAGGAAAATTCTAAAGATGGTGAGAACACAGAAACACCAATTATGTCCAAAGCCTAAGAATGTCCATGAGCAAATAGGGCATGCAATAATCTCATTGAGAGTATGTCTCAAAACAAACAAAGGGTTATTAGTTTAGAGAAAAGCATAGATTTATAAGTTGATGATTTGAGAGCCAAACGATTGATTCACTCTAAATCAACCTCCAAGACTATCCACCCGACAATTTTAAGTAGTGGGGAGACTACCACAATCTTTTTCCCAAATCAAGGCCCAACCTACTTGTGAGTCAATTTAGTGCAAGACAAATTTTTCCAGCAACCCACTAAGTTCATTAGCACATCAAAATTTCCTATTACAAATTCCTCCTTGCAAGAATCAAGGAGTCAAAGTACCTAATAGGTGTAGATCCATTGTCACCTCACTCTAAAATTGTCTCACTTCAAGTCGATACTTCCAAACCACAAGGGGGATTCCCTAAAGAGTACATGGTAATGAATTGTAAGTAAATAAGGGTAAATACAACCTCAAACTAGTAGTAAAATGTTGTTGTCCTGTAAAACGAGAAAATAGAAAAAGAAGATAGTAGGTTATTGTGCACAGAAAACAATGCAAATTTCTATGTATTTAAAATCAATATAAAGGAAAAGGAATTTTTTATGCTATGTGCTTGATTGATTGATTTTATAATACATAGACATCTCAAAAGAGGGGGGTTATTTCCCCCTAATTCGCTTAAGTACAATAGCATCTTGAGTTTTGGGTGATAATACATCATGAATGGGTCCACTGCGGGCAATTTGTTTGACCCTAGGGACTTAACATAATAACCATAACAAAAACCAAGTCTCAACCAAGTGAAATCGGCCCCAAGGGGGCGTCCTCCTCTATAGGGTGTGGTTTTCCCAAGAGGGGCCACATACAACAAGTGGGGCCCAAAACAATGTTATAAACATATGAAATGGTGTCTAATATGCATCCAAATAATAATAAAATCAACCAATGTCACTTTGATGCCAACATTTCACCCTTTGATAAACTTCATAAACTATGGTCACTTAATTATTTTAATTAAAATGTTGATAATGCCTATAAATGATCAAATATGCCCATAATGTGCTCTTCCTTTGCTCAAAAATATGATCTCAATGCATTAATGAAATCAAAGGTGTGAAATCCATATGGAATGACTACTCATACGCCACATATCCACTTGTGAAGTGATCTAGTATGAAATCCATGCCCCCATTAATTAAAATATATGACATGTTAAATAATAATAAATTTGTATATAGGACAAAATCCACTGACTGAAGCATGGGATGGTCCGACGGATATCCATACGCATCCATAAACATGAAATGAGTGTCCTTAGTCACACCTGCTCCCGGGGCTCGCCGGGTGACCAAGTGAAACTTGGTCAAATAGGTGAAAAATGATGACTGATTCAAAACCGAGTATCTATGCATGCATAAGGTATAAATAGTACTCTTCAAATTATATTAGTAGTGGAAAAAAATCATAAGTGTTCTATAGCAGTGTTGACCTTGAAAAACAATATAAAATATGGACCAAGTAATTGACAGTTTTCATAGTAATAATGAAGTCCTAAACATATGCTTAGGTTCACATTCACTCCCATGTATAAGTTAGGCCACCCCTCATTCACCTTGGGTGAGATGGAAGTAGTGAAAATCTAGGCCAAGTGAAGTTTGACTTATGTGGACAAGACTAGTGATCTCTCAGCGTACAAGGGGAAACAAGGACACAATGACATGTACTGGGTAGGAAAACACTGGGGAATGGTGGTGTCTCATAAATGGACAAAGTTGAGTGGGAGGCATTCATTCTACTCTAACAAGTTCCTTGATAAAATTTAATTTATACTTTCTTTTTTCAAGCCTTTGACTTTCATTTAGGCCTGCATCCTTTTAGATATAACATTAAGCACTTATGTGCTTTACATGACCTTTTCATTTGATGACCCTTTGTATTTTACATGTGCTAAAAATCACAAGTAACTGCATATTTCATCTAGGGTAATTTCATTTCATATGAGGGAAACTTGCTTAAAGTCTAGCTAATACCCCCTAGAAACTATCCAGCCTGATCTCATGTCACCACACTAGCGGGTACTCTCGGCCCAAAAGTGAATCATGGGGTCATCTAGCGGGAATCCTCCACAATCAGGACCAAACATTGGGGGAAACCGACCAAAAAGTTCAAGGATTGAGAAACCCAGCTTGTCTGATCTTAGGACCCAACACCGACAAGTTCCTTCAGCTCAGAAGGGTCAAGGTTTCAAAAAATTCTTGTAATAATATCCCTAATATGAAAATTTGTTCAATTTTGGGAAATTTCGAACCTTGGACTAGTGAAACCCCAAATTCTACCAAATGATTTCAAATTTTGTCTAGAAGGGTTTGAGGGGTCTTAGGAAATCTTAATACATCTACTGGACACTCATACAATTTCTAAATTCCTTTAGGACTTGCATTAATCAAGGAGGAATGCAAGGGAACAATACTAGCAATTTTCGATGTGTAATCCCCCACTAGTGACTGACTCTTTGGATTCCCAAACACTGTAATACCATCCCTAATTTATGAGAAGAGGATTGGAATAAGTAAAGGACTTCATTGAAAACCAAAATGCAACATTGATCATGATCTACAACTGGTTATTGCACCCATCAAATAGAGAGTTGTAACACCTAGACATTCCTTGGAAGTTGTGAACAATGGACATGTAAAATGTTGCATAAACTTTAATCAAATTCCCTAGGGGATTTCATAGTTTAGTTTGCACATATATAGTACATCATAGGCTTCTCGAACAACTGCAAAAACTCATAGAAATTCTAATACAAAATAGATACAAAACTACTCCAAAAAGTCCATAAGAAAGTAGAGGGGAAACTAGTTCGAATTAGTGGTTTTCTTGGAATTTTTACATGATAGACATAGGATTTCAAGCTATGGATCAGATATGCAACTCATAACAATTCCATACATCATATCTTATAACAATGGAGTCACAAAATCATCCTCCACAAGTTGTATACAACTATGAGTGCACCATCAACACTAGAACATGGACATTGAGAAGAATATGTGAGAAGAGAAATGAGAAGAAGATATATGAGAGGAACTCAAACTGAAGAGGACTTGAATCCACAGTAAACACATCCTTTAATCTCTAATAAGAGGTATGAATGACCTCTCCTCCAACCAACTTGGACAGGGATATTTCACCTTCAAAATTGGTTCAATAGCAGGGAGGGTAAACACCCACTGTGCAAGGACAAGCTAAGCTCTCCAAGAGTGCCAAAAAAAATGATCCAAAATACTCTCTCCTTCCTCATCCTCTCCTTTTATTAACCTCATGTGGACTCATGAGGTCGAATTTCCCTCCAATACACTCACTCAACTCAATTTAGTGTTTGCTTCCTTCATGAGACACTTGTCCTCCTCATTCTTGCACTCCTCTTTCCCCAATTCGAATTGGGAATATTGGCTGATCATAACTCCCTCTATGTGCCCTCTTGATGGCTATTTTTAGCCCTGATATGTCATATTTGTCATAGGTCTTCCATTGGATTTGAATTTTTCATATTTGTCATAGATTCCTTCATTATTGTTGTCATAGATGCCATTGAATATTGCTACAAGTGTCACAATTTGTCTATTATGCCTCTTCCACTTCATTGGGAGTTACTCTTCCACTCCAATTCTAGTCTCCATGATTTTTTCCATGAATATTGTCTATTCATCTACCCCAAGTACGTTACCCTCCACCTTGAACTCGAATCTGTGTGAGAATGATGCCAAGTGTGATGGGGAATCTTACCACATGTGGGTCCCACAACCTCTTATGTGCCCTCATGATCCAATGCCACCTTATTTTATTTTTTATTATTGTTTATTTGGCCCATTTAATGTGAATTTGTAAGTCTAAGGTCATTTTGGGTCTTGTAGCTCCCTTATCCCAAATTTTAATGCTTCCACCCGAATCTAGGGAACTAGTAGGTTAGTGGAGTCCTTCCTCCATGATCATTTATTTGAATGGGGACATTACAAACTTTGAATTGGGGATTTACTCTTCATGTGACCCATCTTGTCCATTTCGCTCTAATTTTTCATTATTACTAACTTGGACCAATTTGAAAAACTATCATGAACATGGCCAAGTGGCTTAGATCATTGTGATCCAATGCAAAATTTGGGGACATGACAATTTTGTAACATGTTGCACAACTTAAGGCTAAGACACACAAAAACATGGGGGCCATACCAGTACACAGGTCAAAGTGGGGAAGGTCTTTGATCTCACAAGTCTTATCCAAATCAAGGGGAAAGAGCTGCAAAACGGATAAATGGATGGGTAGAAGACAAGTGAAAAGGTGGTGACAGAGGTTAGTGGGAAATGGGCTAAGTTGTACAAAAGGTAACCCTACTACTGACCATATGCTTAAGCCTTAACATCATGCTTCTTAACCATTCAATTGTTAGTCCCAAAAGCAACCAATAGATAAATAATCACCACATTGCTACCACATATGACTAGTCACATCTACTAAGATAGTTAGGAAAGACAATAATATGTGCAAACCTCATGCCATATACTTGCTCAGTCATCTCTACATCTGGATCTAGATGTGCAAGGCCTCTGACTGTTTGAGGGAAAGGAAAATGTATATCAGATATATGCTATGTTATATGCTTTGTTCTATTGCTCAAGTAAACCATGGTCTAATAAGCATATCTCAGCGATCATGTGGGCTCAAAAGTGACAAGGAAAGTTGTCAATGCTACTATGGGGCTTTGGCTGTCTCTAAAAGTACTCTGCCACTAATCATCACTATGCTCAAAATAGGCTAATATTAGTAATGATTGGCTTAGGTATTAGACAAAACTACTCTGCAACATCATGGTAGCCAAACTACTATGGATGTGATAACATGTTTCTTCACTTATTTTGTGGTTTAACAACCTTCTTGTTTACTACAAGGCCTTGAAGGAGTGTCATTGCTATCGCAACCACTGTGTAGACATGCCTATCCAATATCCCTCTTTATTTGGAGATTTTATTGATGTAAGAGTACATTAGCAATGGTTTATGATGACTTATACCAAGAAAAAATGTCGTGGATATTGTTACATATAAACACACAAGAATGATTGTTATTGGATCTAAGATTTAGATTATAAGAACATAATGTTTAGATATTGGGTTTGTGAGAAAACTAAGCATTTAAAGATCGTTATTGGATCTAAGATTTAGATTATAAGAACACAATGTTTAAATATTGAATTTGTGAGAAAACTAAGTATTTAAATAATGCAATTTAACAAAGGAAAAAACTAAATTAATTAAGCTTAAATATTAGAATTTGAATAGTACAACAATTCCAAAAATGACATGTAACAAGTTAATAAACATAACATTTAAATATTAAATTTATGAAAAATTAATTATTTAAAAGATACAACTCTCGAAATTAAAATTTAACCCAAAAGAGAAATTAAACTAGAAGTGTTTGGCTCCATTTAAATATTAAATTTATGAAAATTTAGTTATTTAAAAGATGCATTTCCCAAAATCAAAATTTAACGGGAAAATCAAAATTTAAAGAAAAAGGGAAATTTAAATTAATTTAATTTAAACAAAAAGGGAAATTTAAATTAATTTAATTTAAGCATAAAGGGAAATTAAATTAATTTAATTTAAGCATAAAGGGAAATTAAATTAAGTGTTTGTGAATAAATTAACTATTTTAAAGGCTAAATGCCCCCAAATAGATGGGAATTTAAAATCAAAATTTAAACAAAAAGTAAAATTTAAATTAATTTAATTTAAACCAAAAAAGGAAATTAAATTAAGTGTTTGAATAAAATAACTATTTTGAAGGTTAAATGCTCCCAAATAGCTAAGGATTTGAATTGTAGAGCAATTTTAGGGGTAGTAGAGGCATTGAACTTCACCATTTACAAGACACAAGTGTTAATCGACTCATACCTTGATTCTGCAGAATATCAAGTATAGTATTAGTATTCTCCCCATAGATGTAGTCTTTTAATTTAAACAAAAAGAGAAATTAAATTAAGTGTTTTTGAATAAAATAACTATTTTAAAGGTTAAATGCCTCCAAATAGCTGGGAATTTGAATTGTAGAGCAATTTTAGGGGTAGTAGAGGCATTGGACTTCACCATTACAAGACACGAGTGTTAACCTACTCATACCTTGATTCTTCGGAATATCAAGTATTGACATTCTCCCTATAGATGTAGCCCTCTAACAAACGGTGAACCATCATAGAAAAAAGTGTTATGACTTTTGAGTTTTAAGAATGATTGCACCTAATGAAAAGAGGTGCTCTACAACTATGGGGGAGATGTTGTAACATGTGTGAGTATGTCATGTAACTTTTGTTACTAACAAAATAATTAAAAAAATTCAGGCTCATAAAATAAAAAATTAAATTATGGAAAGTATTTTAAAAAAATCCATGTTTATTCATAAAATAAAATATTATGAAAAGTAATTAAAAAATAAATATTCGTTTATAAAATAAAAATTTAAAACTTAAACCGGAATCCATCAATCAAGAGATCAATCAAGAGAGATCAAATTTCTTGAGTTGAAATTTAAAATAAAAATACACCTTAAAAAATTGGATCCATCTCGGTAATTGATAGATACAGGTTTAAGATGGATCTATGCTGGTCCAACAACAAATCAGACTGACCCATCACACTCACCAATCAACTCTTTTATTACAAATTCCAAGTCGACTACCATCTATAAATAAATCCGAGTTAAAGGTGCCACACACGAAAACGCATATGCCTCGCATTTTCTGTTCACAATGTATTAATTGGTGCAAAGCGAGCAGACTAAATCGATTAATGTGTAGTTGGGGGCGCGGGATCTGCTCTCTCGCTGGATACCTACTGGCCTTTCTCATTCTCTGTGCTTTCCAGTGGTGATTGCTCAGTTGTTTTTAGACCGCCAGCTTTCCAGTGGTGATTGCTCAGTTGTTTTTCTGTCATGCGATTGATTTTAGATCGTCAGCTTTTCATTCATATTATATAGATAATCCACTTCCACAGCCCCAACCACAGTGAGGCTTCAGCGACTCAACTCACCTGAAGCATCACAGAGCACACAGAGAGGCAGCAGCAGAAGAAGCCGATATAATCTCTCAAATTTCCTGCCATTGCAATCATTATCGACTGCATCATTATATCATCCGAAGGTAATTCATTATTCCCAACTTTCTCTGTTTTTCATATTTCTAATGAATGCGATCTGTCCTTGACATTCTGTAATATTTTCCCTGGATGCATAGCATATAGTAGTCCTCACCAGATCAATCAGTTTGGGGTTTCAGAAATGATTTCAGCTCATTCATGTCGCAGGGGCATTTGGGTTTGATGATTGCAATGGCATTGCATATAATTTTCGGGCATCGAATTTAGATGCCTGTATTCATAAAATACAATAGATGGGAATTCAATTTGGGATCCGGTGGTTCTGAACCTCATGTATCTTGTGGTTGCAGGTCGATCAAGAATGGCGTTCAACAGCAGACTGTATTTTGGCATTCTTCTGTGGTTATGCATTCAAGCTGCTTGTTGCAGAGCTCATGATAGAGTACTGATGAGAGATCGGGTTTTAGCAACTGAGACTGACATTGTGGGCGTGGCGTTGGCAGCAGCAAAAAGCCCCACGACTTCAGCAGCGCCAGGCGCCAGCCCTAAGCCCTTCGAGACCACAGCAGAAGCACCCAAGTCGTCACCCACCTCCAACGCTCCTCCTGCTCAATCTCCCACTACTGTTCCGCCGCCTCTAAGCTCAGCCTTGCCCCCATCTAAGCCCTCCACCCAGTCACCAACCAAAGCCTCACCTGCAGCTACGCCCGTTTCAGTTCCTTCCAAAGCTCCGTCCGTTTCTCCCCGTGCTCCACCTGTTTCTTCGCCGCCAAGCGAGGCTAAGTCGGCCCCGCCAGTGGAGGCAGCGGCTCCTCCAAAACAGGAAAAGGCCACAGAAGCTCCATCACCACCACCATCCAAGGCCAAAGAAGCCCCTGTTCCACCACCCTCCAAGGCCAAAGAGGCTCCTGCTCCGGCTCCTCCCAAACACAAAAGAGGTGTAGAAGCCCCGGCACCGGTTGTCGAGGAGGCTCCGACTCCAGCAAAGCAGAAAAAACCGAAGAAGAGTCAGAAACAGCGTCCTCATGAGGGTCCTGCTGCGGCCCCTGCATTGAGCCCCCATTCCACTTCCCTTTCTCCCGAGCCTTCTTCTAATTCCGACGATATCTTTGCCCCCGCCACTCCACCCGATTCAGAGGTTAGTAATATCTCCAATATCTCCCTCTAACTTCACCCAGTAAGTATTTATTTCTAATATTTACGACTGTACAGTCATTATCAACTAATGAATGCTTCGTTTTGTGATTGCAGAACGACGGAATAAAGAACTTCCAAGCAGGAGTTTGGCCGGCCGTGACCGTTGCGCTTACTTCCACCCTCGTCGTTTTCATGGCTTAGATCTGTTTCATTGTTTCACCGATTGGTGTTTTCGCTCAGTTTATTGTTTGTGTATTGAATATCACCAACGGTAGTTATTGTCTAGTAAAATAAGATTCTCTGGTGATTGGGATTTATTGTATTCTTCATGATAAATATTGAGCAATTCAATTAAAAAAAAAGTTATTTTGTGATGAAAAATGCATGGACACGTGGTTGAAGTTTTTTCACAATAGTGATATTTTCTTTCATGTCCTTAAAAGTTTCTGGTTAATATTTTTATTTTTCATGTGTATGTTAATTTTATTATAAATTCTCCATTATAAAATTTTATTTTATTTTTCTATTCTCCCGTAGGATTATGTGCATACAGTTTCTTGTAGGAGTTTGTTTATGTTTGTTCAGGTATATTAATTTGTAAATATTCATGTGAACCTTTGTAGATATTTTTGTACAAACAAATGGAGTATATATATATATATATATATTAGGTAATTGTTTTTATTTTTGAAAAGTATGTAAATGAAAAAGGAATATGGATGAAAAATGAAATCTAAGGTATGGAATGAGTAGAGTGTAATGCAAGTGTGAATGAGTATTTTGAAAATTATATTAACCATTGATGATATTTGCAGTCAATATTTGAAATTTGAAGGCAATGAAAAAGGAATATGAATGAAAAATGAAATCTAAGGTATGGAATGAGTGGAGTGTAATGCAAGTGTGAATGAGTACTTTGAAAATTATATCAACCATTGATGAGATTTGCAGCCAATATTTGGAAATTGAAGGCTTTGTAGTATGATTCAAACTTTGTAAACTTGTAACATGTAACGTGAATTTCCACAACTGAAGAATATCAAAAATTCTGATATGAATGTTTTTATGATTTCCTACTATTGTGATATAATTACGAAGGCATTTGATTTGCAATATTGATATTATTAACCATGGTATATGTAATATGGAAAAAATTGTTTTGTATATCACTTTGAAACCATCATAATTGTGCATGAATGAGAGGTCTCTTCATGATGTGCAATTTATTTCTGAATATAGCTTGTAACTAATGAGCCATGGGTTTTGTAGATGAGCTGCAATGCAAACATACAAGATTTTCTGAATATAGCTTGTAACTAGATTGAGCCATGGATTTTGTAGATGAGGTCTAATGAAAACATAGAAATCTTCTTTTCTCTTTGCAAAAATGATAATCTTGATGGTTATAAAACCTAATCCACCATCTTTGCCTGAATGCCAAGTTTTGAGATATGCTTTGAAAACTGCAAAGATAGTAAGCCTTAGATATTGATCTTGCAATTGTTGATCTTCAATGGAGTGAGCATTTGGGCTAGTGCAAGGTAATGATACCCACTTATGACGTGTTAGTTGCAATGGACTTTCTGGAAAACAAAAATCCGTCCATTAAAATGAATTTTTAGAGGTACCTACACAATTTTTTAGAACATGGTGTAAAAAGATGAAACGTAGAGAATCAGATCACCCTCCGAAATATATAACTTTTATTTATGTAAAATAGGTATAAATCCCCCAAAATGGCATTCTTTTATGATTGGTATGTTATTTTTTTTCAAAAACATAATGCATCTGTTTGCGTTAGGCCCCAGGTTTGGTATGTAAACTGTCTAAATTTGAAAAAAAATTATGTAGGTTTGTAGATAACAGGTGGATCTAGTGCAGCGCAATTTTTCCAAGCTAATTTTATATATTTTTTTAAATTAAGGAAGTCGGGAAATCCCTTAAAAGACAAGGTCGAGCGTTAGGCCCCGCTATCATGGTCTTAACAAAGTCAATTTTTTATTTTTTTTTTGGTGCATAGGTCTTTTAGTATACTTGTCCGGATTCTTTTTTGTTTTCAAAATAGGTGTGTCAGTCAAAAGTTATAGTTGAAATACATGACCTATGTTTTATGTAAATATGACATGGTTGCAAACAAAAATGAATAAAAAATAGAAAATATGAACAAATTTATTTAAAAAATAGATATTTGGAATCTACACAGAGATTTCTATAAGTGTGTGTAGTTTAAATGGCGATGGACAAGTGGAGCATATATAGATTCGAGGTTGAAAAACATGAAGTTATAGAACATGATGTGCTTTGTTATAATGTAGTCCAAGGCACAAGGTTCGACGATCCGAACCTAGAACCACACCTGCCAAGTCATTACACACGGTATGGAAAAAGGCAAGCACGCCAAGAAAAATTAAATTTTTAGCGTGTGCATGTTGGTAACATGCACACACTAAAAATGTGCATGTATTATTAGCGCGCACGCATTATTAGTGTGCACACACTATTAGTGTGCACGCGCTGATGTTACATATTTGTTTCACCCTCCTTCTAGCGATACCTCCCTTTCTCAATATAATCTCACGCCCCCTCCCTCTTTATAACCCCACCACCCTCATCTATCCCCTTACCATAGTGCATAATCCCTTGATTAAAAACATATACCATAAATTCCGAGCCCCCCATTTCTCTATTACCCTAATCCCTAACCCACTCTTTTCTCTATTTCTCTAACCCCCTACCACTAACCTTGCCCCCTCTCACTTAGTCCTACCAGTAACCATCACCCCCCATCTCTCTCTCTCTTTCTATCACTCTCTCTAAACCCCCAACCCCTCATCTATCTCTATATATCTCCTTCCCCAAACCCCCACTCTTCACCCTCATACCCCCACCCCCTCTCTCTTTCTATCTCTCTCACTTACCACTAACCATCTCTCCATCCCTTTCACTCTATCTATATCCCTCCTCAGCTACTCCCCCACTACCCTTAACCACCCACTCTCTCTCTTCCTTTTGGTCTCTCATCTACTCATACTACTAACCACCACCTCTCTCTCTCTCTCTCACTCTCTCTCTAAACCCCTGACCCCCAATATCTCTCGCTAAACCCATGAAACCAAATTTCTCTCTTTAATCCACTAACCACATCCCCATCTCTCTCTCGCTCTCTCCCTCTAAACTCCTAACCCTCTCTCTTTTTCTCAATATTTATCTCTCTCTATATCTCTGTAACCCACAATTTCCCTCTCTCTAGATCTCTCTAAACCCCTAACCCCCAGCCTCTCTCTCTCTCTCTCTCTCTCTCTCTCAACCTTTTCAATACTTCACACCCTCTCTCTCTCAACCCCTAACCCCCAATATATCACTCTCTAAACACCTAAGCGCTAATATGTCTCTTTCTCTCTAAATCCCTAACCCCCAACCTTTCTCTTTCTTTCTCTCTCTAAAATCCTAACCCCGAATCCATAAGACCCTTTCACGTTTTATACTCTCTCTCTCTCTCTCTCTTCAGGGCATCCAAAATTCAATAGTTGATATTGGTCAGCTTTTGCATCATTTCCTTCAATACTTCACACTCTTTCACATCTAATACTCTCCCTCTCTCTCACTCTAAACCCGTAAACCCCAATACCACTCTCCCTCAACCCCAAACAGGAATCCAAAACTTCATAGTACATATTGGTCAACTTCTGCATCTTTTCTTTCAATACTTCACACTCTTTCACATCCGATCTACTCTCTCTATCTCACTCAACCCCTAACCCTCTCTCTCTATATATATATGTATATATATGTAAACCCCTAAGCCACAATCTCTTTGTCTCTCTCCCTAAACCCTTAAAACCCAATCTCACTCTTTCTATATTTGGAAACCCCTAACCCTCAATCTTTCTCTAACTCTAAGCCCCCAACCCCCAATCACTCTCTCTCTCTCTCTCTCTCTATAAACTCCAAACCCTCTCTCTCTAAGCCACAATCTCTCTCTTGTTGATGTATATGTAACTTCGGAATGTATTTCATATATGAATATTGTACTCCTATAGAGATGGTATCATTCCTCTATACGGAAGTGTCGTCATTTACATTGTAAGTGTCATAACTTATACTTGATGGGTTATTAGACCACCTTGTTGGGGTCGGCCTTGTATAAATCATGTGGGTTGAAGGGTTATTAGACCGCCCTAGTGGGGGTCGGCCACGTGAGTCAAAGGGTTATTAGACCACCCTATTGGGTGTCGGCCTAGTCAGCATTGTGTTATGTAGTTAAGTTGAGGCCGACCTAGTAAAGGTTATTAGGCAAGTCAAGTCTAGTATAAATAGAGTGCGGGAGGTACTCTATTTCATCATTCTATTCTCACACACACTCTTTGGAGAGTGGAGCACTTGTGGAGAAGGAGAATCTACTGCTAGGGGATGTCTATCTCTTATGCTTGGGTTGTATCATTGCTCTATCTATCTCTGAGGAAGTTATTGGGGTTTTTCACCTTTATGGTTTTCCCCAAGTAAACTCTGTGTCTCTTGTGTGCTTGCATTATTGTGTCCATGATTGATATGCTGTAGATATGCTGTACATGTTGTTCTCTCAGTTAAGATCCTAGATCGGATTGAAGTAAATTCTGAAAATCTAACATGGTATCAGAGCTAGCCTGAAAGAAGGCATGGTATGGCATGTATGACACTTGTTGCACTTACGATGCTAGGGCTTGATATAGCAAAAACCAGTCATCGTAGCACTTTCGCTATAAATCCATTTTGACGATGTTTTCAGATCTGAAACTTTTACAGGTAGAAGATCAAATCCCCATGTACCTTGTGTCCAAAGGACAACTTCTAATTCGTTGTACTGTGTGTTTTATAATCTATACAATCTAGGGTTTTGGCATCTTTCAGATTTGAGTCATAAACAGGTGACCTAGGAAAAAAGGTCATAACTTGGGCTAGGAAGCTCCAAATGAAATTTCGTAAAATGTGACAGGTAGTGCACGGACTGTAATTTCTCAGGTAACCTTTTCAGAGGCCGAAAATGAACCAGTGACACATGTCACACTGTACAAGTTCGATCTCATTTTTTATCCCATAAACAGGTCACATTGCGACACTTGGAATAACGCTTTCTCAGAGAGTCCAATTGAGGTCAGACCTGTGGGGTTGGAAAGATGACAGGTCGATCTACCACAGGTAGAAGTTTCAGACCCTGTGGATTGGAAAGTTCGGAGTTACAATAGAAACATATTTCTATCAAAACATAATTATTTTTGAGCACCTTCATTCATGGCTTTGGGAATTTAGGGTTGCGCAAAAAGATGGAATTTTTGTAATTGAAGACCATGGATGAATGCTACTCATAAAAATAGAAATTTAGAGACCAACATCGGAATTTTTGGTTGGGCAGAAGGCCGGGATTTATCAGACCCTAGTTCGGGACTTTGATAAGAAAAGTGGAAAATTAGGGCTTCTGCAAAAATGGGAATTTTTGAAATCTGTGACCATGGCTAGAAGCTCCTAAGAAAAATAGAATCTTAGAGATTTGGATCAAACCTTTTGATTGGGAAAAAGGGAGAGCTTTATCAAACCCTAGTTCGGGGTCATGTTTCAAAGGCAAAATTGAGGGGTGAAACTTTGCAGTTTTCAAATTCTGAATATACTGGCTTGATCAACTCATCAAGGTGCATCTTTCTATCCTTTTAGAAGTTTGAAATTCAAAGTTTGAATTTTTAGGGTTTCTCTGACAAACCCTAATCCAACTCCAAATCTAGTTCCTGCAAATCAAGTTGATTGGGTTAATCCTAGAAGAGAATGGATTGGTCACCTGCATAAGTGAAGAAGTTCATGTTTCAGAGGGAGATGAGGCTGAGGCCTTACATAAGAAGATTACAAGCAATCTCGACAGGTATGACTCATTCAGGTATGTTTCGAATTCTGTTCATAATTAAGTTTATGATATGTTTGTCTTCATATTATTACGGTTAGTACAATCTTGGTTAATTTTAGACTTGTCGTATCACCTTAATAAAATTATGAATGCATGATAGAAGATATTCATTGATTAGGGTTTTTTACACTTATAATTGTACTAATGCATTGTGATGTTGTATGAGGTTGATGTTGTCCACTAACATGAAAGGTACATCAAGAAAGACAAATCGTGTTCTAGTTCAAGAACATATGACCATGGTGACATGAAGACAAAGGTTCATCCATTGTCATGGATCACATAGAAGATCTACTTACGAGGTATGTATAACTTGGTTAACCTATGAGATATGCAAGTTAGTAGCACAAGTCACTTAAGAGAACAAGAAGACATCATGTGGGTATGTTAGACAATAACCAACTAACATATTAATCCAGGTATATTTTTCCTATATGAAGTTAGAATCCTACCTTGTGTAAAGTATACATGGCATGATTGATAATGATTATTCATAGGTTTGAATAATCATGGGTGTATGCATATTATGTTTCTTAACTAGAAGAGTCATGAAAGTATAGGTTTGAGTAATCACGGGTGTAGACATATTATGTTTCTTACTTTAATTTATGATATGACTAACCACAAGAGTCCTTGAATACTAATGCTTATTATTTATGTTTGAAATGATCATGACTATACATGCTTAAGATTATTGTGTTTTGATAGTATTGAGAATATACTAATAAATGTATGATTATGTATGAGATCTCAAGGATATCACAATAATGATACTTGTAAGCATGAATAGTGATCGAGGATGGATATAAGTTCAAGGACAGGTAATCCAGGAAGCAAAGATCAAGAGGGAGCACACTCCAGTAGTTTCTGCAAGGATGCAGATATTCAGAGGGAGTTGACCATTTCTCACAATCCACATCATAATGGAGTTACAGAAAGGAAGCAAAGACTGAGAGGGAGTCAACCCAACAAACAAACAAATATAAGTATTTGAATTATCATTTCTTGCATATTTTATTGTTTAAATAATACTGTTCAATAATGTATATAGTGATGTTCCTAGAATTATGTTGTGCATAGTTGCATTGATGAACAGTATACTACTAATATACATGGGTAAGTGGCATATGGCACTGTACAACATTCCATTGCTACTTATCTAGAATGAAACCTCTTTGCTGACATGTTGGGAGTTGTGCACACTCTTAACAATGTTCTGGTAGAGATTGGAAGGCATCTAGAAAGTTACGGGATATGGATAAATGTTGTATTAAAGCATTGGCTAAGATAATTGCATGACTGTATGACATATTTATTTATGTGTAAGAATTTGTTCTGAAAACTATGAGATGTTTTATAATCATGCAATTTAACTTGTTTTGTAGGAAAGATCGTATACCATCACCTATAAAAGAAGGACTACAACATTTGTTCAACAACAAAGTTATCTATTGAAGGTATTAAAACATTGAAGTTCCCAGGATTCGGGAATAATGCCATGATCTAGGAGTACCAGTCGATCATGAAGAATGATGGTCAGGATGCAGTCCCAAGACTTGAAGGGAAGTCTGCTATGACTTCCAAATGAATCTATAAGATCATGCATGCTGCAGATGGTAGCATAGAGAAATACAAAGTGGATTTGTAGCTCGTGGCTTCTCCCAGAAAGAGGAATTGATTATGAAGAGACTTTTGCTCCTATAGCCAGATACACTTCCATTAGTACTTGCTCTGACTGCAGTGATAAAATGGAAGATACACTAGATGGATTTCAAGACAACTTTCTTGAATGGTGTAGTCGAAGAGGAAGTGTATGTGGAGCAGCCACTTGGGTTTGAGTCATATATGTGCATAACTTGGTATGGTAGGATAGACATATTTCTATCTAGTTTGGGCTTTACCAAGAGTAAAGTGGGTTCCAACCTTTACTACATGGTTTAGGAAGGCAATCCAATGATACTACTTTTGTATGCAGAAAACCTGTTTGTTATAGGTGAGGATAGATTGATTTCCAACTCGCAGCGGAAGCTTGCTGCCAAGTTCAAGATGAAGGACTTGGGGATGATGCACTACCTTCTAGGTATGGAGGTGTGGCAGAGTGCAGATGGAATCTTCCTTGGACAAGGGAAGTATGCAGTAGAGATCCTAAAGAGGTTCGGGATGATGGACTGCAAGGCCATGGCCACACCTATGGCATCGAACCTGAAGCTTCTATGTGATGCTTCATCTGATCCGGTTGATGTCACTGTGTATCATTAGATGATTGGGTCCTTGATGTACCTGACGAACACGAGACCAAATATTTTCTTTGCGGTGAGCACATTGGGCCAGTTCTTGACGGATCCGAGGAGTGTTCACCTGGTTGCTGTAAAGCATATTCTGAGGTACTAGAAGGGTACAGTTGATTATGGGCTCAAGTATGATGCGAATCAAAAGCTTAACCTACAGGGTTATGTTGATTCAGATTGGGCAGGCAGTGCTGCAGATAGGAAGAGCACTTCTGGGTGCTGCTTCAGTATGGGATCAGGTGTGATCTCTTGGTTTAGCAGGAAGCAGTCCTGCGTAGCACTGAGTACAACTGAAGCAGAGTATATTGCAGCTTGTTCAACTAGTTGTGAGGCAGTATGGCTTCGGAAGCTACTGTCTGAGTTATTTAATCTCCCGCTGGAGGCTACTGGTATCTTTTGTGAGAACCAGAGTTGTGTGAAGCTATCTAAGAATCCAATGTTCCATGACAGGTCGAAACACATAGAGATCAAATATCACTATATCAGGGATATGGTGTAGAGGGGAGTAGTGAAGCTCCTGTATGTTGCAATGGATGAGCAGATTGCAGATGTGTTGGTGAAGCCACTAGCCAAAGTGAAGTTCGAGTACTTCAGAGAGAGGCTTGGTGTTCTTTAGATCGATGACACTTCGAGGAAGAAGTGATGGAGACATTTTCTAAATCCATTCCAAGCATGGTCGAAGGAGGATCCTTCACATGGCTATGGATGTAAGCGTTGGATGATGAGCATCAAGATGATGTTCTAGTTTCTGCTCGATATGATCAATTGGATCATTTATGTATGTATGCATCATGTTGGATGCTGGATATGATCAGTTGGATCATTTATGTATATGTGCATCATGTTGGATGTTGGATATGATCAATTGGATCATTTATGTATGTATGCATCATGTTGGATGCTGGATATGATCAGTTGGATCATTTATGTATGTATGCATCATGTTGGATGATGGATATGATCAATTGGATCATTTATGTATGTATGCATCATGTTGGATGCTGGATATGATCAGGATGATCATGTGTGATGAGTATCAGGACGATACTTTGGATGATATGCATCAGGATGATGCTATGATGATGATCAGGATGATCATATGTGATGACATGTATCAAGTGGATACATTACATAATCAGTTGGATTATGTGTGATGAGTTCCGAAGACACAGATGCACATGAGCTTTTCGGACATGGTTGTAGATGTGTTCTCCCATGGTCACGATGTAATTGTTGGGCTTTTCTGACATGGTGGTAGATGTGTTCTCTCATGGTCGTGATGTAATTTCCAGGGCCATTTGAGCATGGTTGTAGACGTGTTCTCCCATGGCTGCGATATAAGTGTTGGGGCCATTCGAGCATGGTTGTAGATATGTTCACCCATGGATGCCATATAAGTGTTGGGGCCATTCGAGGATGGTTGTAGATATGTTCTCCCATGGCTGCGATATAAGTGTTGGGGCCATTCAAGCATGGTCGCAGATGTGTTCTCCCATGGCTATGATATAAGTGCTAAGCCATTCGAGCATGGTTGTAGATGTGTTCTCCCATGGCTGCGATATAAGTGCTGGGGCCATTCGAGCATGGTTGTAGATGTGTTCTCCCATAGCTGCGATATAAGTGCTGGGCCATTTGAGCATGGTTGTAGATGTGTTCTCCCATGGCTGCAATATAAGTGTTGTGCCATTCCGACATGGTGGTAGGTTGGTCCTCCCATGGTCATTGATGTAAGTGTTGTGAGCCTTTCACGGATGGTGGTAGGTTGGTCCTCCCATGCCGGTGAGTGTAAGTGTTGTGTGTGTGCATCTAGGTTGTGCTTCATGATACTCTGTGGCTGTGGACAGGTTGTGTAGTAGCATGTAAAAGGTCCCGGGAGATCTGATAGGTTGAGATGTGTGCTCGTAATCAGTCCTGGGATGCTCTTTCGAGGTTTTGTTGACTCACATAATAAGTCCTGAGGATTCCATAGTATGGCCGGTGATGATGAAGACTTGCAGGTGGTGGGCCTACATCCAGTATGAAAAAGGATTGGCTTTGTAGAACTTTCTATGATGAGTAGATTCAGAGATTCATTGAGATAGCAGCAGCAGTGACGATGACGATGATTCAAGGATGGTGATTCGCTAATGTTGATCCAGAGAAGAAGACTTGTGCTAGCAGATCTGTGTCGAGAAATACCTTCCTAGTTAAGAGGGAGTGTTGATGTATATGTAACTTCGGAATGTATTTCATATATGTATATTGTACTCCTATAGAGATGGTATTATTCCTCTATACGGAAGTGTCGTCATTTATATTGTAAGTGTCGTAACTTATACTTGATGGGTTGTTAGACCACCTTGTTGGGGTCATCCCTGTATAAGTCATGTGGGTCAAAGCATTATTAGAACACCATAGTGGGGGTCAGCCATTGTTAAGTTTAAACCAAATAGACTAGCAAGATCACTGAAAGAAACATAATCACAAGATAGACACAGAATATACCCTGGGAAACCCTCATGGGGTAGAAAACCCAGCAAAGCTTTCCTCAATAAGATGATCAACCAAAATACAAGATGTGCTCCCTCCTTATCTACCTCCTTATCAGATCTCCCAGACAAGTGCGCTACTTTTCTGTATTGTACAAGTGTGTCTAATGAGGAGTTCACCTCCTCTATTTATACTAACTCCCGACTGACCAAAATACCTAATGGGGCCGACCTCTCTTGGAGAAGCCTAATAACCCCAAAAATATAACAACAGGGCCGACCCCCACATGGTGGGTCTAATAACCCTAGTTCCCACAAACCCCCAGAGGAATAATCATCTCCGGATACATGATAGGGTTACCTCGGAGGGATGAAACATCTCCAGAATAATAATGTACAAATTATAATATTCTTAGAAGTTATAATATTCAACACTCCCCCTTAACGAGAAGGATATTATAACAACATTTGCAGGAGCAAGGAGTCATTGACTACATCATACATGATACATCTATAAATCATCCGAAGCTTTCTTCAATTCATCATCATCAGTAATATCACCAGTTACTGGAACACTAACATCATCAGCATCATCGTCACACGATCATCAACATCGTTATCAGCATCGTCATCACACGATCATCAACATCATCACACGATCATTAGCATCGTCATCACACGATCATCAGCATCATCATCACATGATCATCAGCATCGTCACACGATCATCAGCATCGTCATCATACGATCATCAACATCGTCATCATACGATCATCAGCATTGTCACACGATCATTAGCATCGTCATCACACAATCATCAGTATCGTCATCACACGATCATTAGCATCGTCATCACACGATCATCAACATCGTCACACGATCATCAGCATCATCATCACACGATCATCAGTATCATCACCAGCATCGTCATCACATGATCATCAGCATCGTCACACGATCATCAACATCGTCATCATCAAACAATCATATTACAGGATGATCAATCCTGCTCTCTTTAGGACATAGGTCCATGGATGATACAATCCGATCTTTAGTTTTTGAAGACATCAGTCTACGGATCAATTTTGGGACTAAAGTCCGGGGAAGATACAATCCCCTACCTGTTCATTCAGGATTTTATTATCGGAGTCCCAGTCTATGGCTCAATTCTGGGACCTCAGTCCGGGGAAGATACAATCCCCTACCTGTTCATTCAGGACTTAATTATCGGAGACCCAGTCTATGGCTCAATTCTGGGACCTCAGTCCGGGGAAGATACAATCCCCTACCTGTTCATTTAGGACTTAATTATCGGAGACCCAGGCTACGGCTCAATTCTGGGACCTCAGTCCGGGGAAGATACAATCCCCTACCTGTTCAATCAGGACTTAATTATCGGAGACCCAGTCTATGGCTCAATTCTGGGACCTCGGTCCGGGGAAGATACAATCCCCTACCTGTTCATTCAGGACTTCATTATCGGAGACATCATGTCTACGGCTCAATTCTGGGACCTCAGTCTGGGAAAGATACAATCCCCTACCTGTTCATTCAGGACTTAATTATCGGAGACATCATGTCTACGTCTCACTTTAGAACATGTGTTCAAGGATGATACAATCCCTCTTCTTTCTCGGAGACACCTGTCTACGGCTCACTTTAGAACATGTGTTCAAGGATGATACAATCCTTCTTCTTTCTTGGAGACACCTGTCTACGACTCACTTTAGAACATGTGTTCAAGGATGATACAATCCCTCTTCTTTCTCGGAGACACCTGTCTACGGCTCACTTTAGAACATATGTTCAAGGATGATGCAATCCCTACATGTATTCTTATCAATACATCTATCATCAAAAGCATGTATTCTCACCAATACATCTATCATCAAAAGCATGTATTCTCACCCATACATCTATCATCAAAAGCGTGTATTCTCACCAATACATCTAACATCAAAAGCATGTATTCTCACTAATACATCTATCATCAAAAGCATGTATAAGTAAAACTGAGTATTCTAAGTATAAGAGTCCTAAATCTAAATATTTATAAGTAACTAGGTGTAGTAACTAGGTAACCTCATCATTGATGAGACAAACTTGTCATCAGAGATCATACTACTCCCCCTTTCGAGGAGGGTCCTTTTGAACTATACCAAGCTTGTCTCGAAAGTATTCAAATTTCACTCGAGACAGAGGTTTGGTCAAGATATCAGCAATTTGATCCTTAGTGCTCACATACTCGAGCTTGATAGCTCCTCTCTACACCATATCTCGTATATAAAAGTATCGGATCTCTATGTGTTTTGACTTATCATGGAACACAAGATTTTCTGTCATCTTGATGTAGCTTTGATTATCACACATAATCACAGTGGGATCCATTTCTAAGTCAAACACTTCAGATAATAGTTTTCGAAGCCATACTGCTTCACAACTGGCAGAGCAGGCAGCTATATATTCTGCTTCAGCAGTACTGAGAGCCACACTGGTTTGTTTCTTGCTGAACCATGAGATCATGGAAGATCCAAGACCATAACATCCACCTGATGTACTCTTTCTGTCTGAGACACTTCCTGTCCAATCAAAATCTGAGTAACCATGTAATCTGAGCTCATGACCTCCAAGATAATATAGACCAAAATCTAATGTACCTTTTAGGTACCTCATTACATGCTTTGCAGCTATTAAATGAACCTTTCTGGGTTCTACAAGATACTGACTTAGGGTATTTACAGCAAAGCATATATCTGGCCTAGTATTTGTCAAGTACATCAATGACCCAATGATTTGTCTATATAGAGTTAGGTCCACTAGGTCCGATGAATCATTAACCAATAACTTTAAGTTGGAGTCCATGGGAGTGGCCATGGATTTACACTCCAACATATCAAACCTTTTTAAAATTTCCACAGCATACTTTCCTTGATTTAAAAAGATTCCTTTTGGTTCTTGCCATACTTCTAGACTTAAGAAGTAGTGCATTAATCCGAGATCTTTCATCTCGAATTCTGAAGAAAGCTTCTTCTTGCTTTCAATAATCTGTTTCTCATTTCCGGTTAGAAATAGATCGTCTACATATAACAACAGTATAACTGGTTCATCATCCATTACTTTGAGATAAAGATTTGGATCAGCTTTACTCTTGGTAAAACCCATGCTAGTTAAGAATTTGTCAATCCTTCCGTACCAAGCCCTGGGAGCTTGCTTCAACCCATATAATTCCTTTTTCAATTTGCATACATGAGTTCTTTCGTATTTATCCTCAAACCCTTGTGGTTGTTCTATGTATACTTCTTCTTCAATTACACCATTTAGAAAAGCTGTCTTAACATCCATTTGGTGTAATTTCCACTTCATCATAGTTGCAAGTGCCATGATAGTTCTTATTGAAGTATATCTAGCAACTGGTGCAAATGTTTTTTCGTAGTCAATTCCCTCCTTCTGAGAGAATCCTCTGGCTACAAATCTTGCCTTATATTTTTCAATGCTACCATCTGCAGCATGTTTTATCTTGAAAATCCATTTGGAAGAAACCACACTTTTATCTTTTGGTTTGGGAACTATATCCCAAACATCATTTTTCATTATTGACTGATATTCTTCTGTCATTGCTTCTACCCATTCTTTCTTCTGAGATGCCTCTTCATAGCTAGTAGGTTGTTGATCCACAAGATCACACATCAAGGCCATATAGTTGGACACTAGCTTTGGTTTCTTTCTTTCTCTAGTGGAACCTTCAGGAGCTCCATATCTTTCAGCTCCTTGAATAATATCTCTAGCCCATGCTGGCCTTCTTTTCTTAGATAAATCTGAGATAGGAAGTTCTTGTGGTTCCAACATGTCATGATCCTCTGGTGAATCATCTTCAGGGATATGCACAGCCTCTGTGGTCCTAGGAGATGTATCTTCTTCATAGATTTCTTCAAGTTGGCACTTCCTGGATTTCTTGAGAGCCGATTCTTCATCAAATGATACATCCCTACTTATTTCTATATGATGAAAACTTGGTATGTAGATTCTGAAGGCTTTGGATGATTCACAATAACCAACAAATATTCCCTTCTTACCAGAAGGATCTAACTTGGTTCTCTTTTCTTTTGGAATGTGGATATACACAGGACACCCAAATATTTTAAGATGAATTACCTCAGGCTTCTTTCCCGTAAACACCTCTTCTGGAGTTTTGAAATCAAGAGCACTATGAGATAGTCTATTTTTCACATATACTGTTGTTTTAGCTGCTTTAGCCCATAGATACATGTGAAGATATTGGTCATGTATCATAGTCTTCACAGCTTCCATGATAGTTCTATTTTTCCTCTCAGCCACCCCATTTTGTTGGGGATTGTAGGGAGTGGTTAGTTCTCTCTTAATTCCAGCTTCTTTACAAAAGTCTTCAAAGTCCTTTGAAGTGTATTCTCCACCATTATCTGTTCTAAGAATCTTGATTCTCTTTTCTGAGAGATTTTCTATTAGAGCCTTGAACTCTTTGAATTTTCCAAGGACTTCATTCTTACCTTTTAGGAAGTATATCCAAGTTTTCCTTGAATAGTCATCAATGAATGAAAGATAGTATTCAAACCCACTTAGAGAAGTGGCGGGCATTGGTCCACATACATCTGAGTGTATTAGCTCCAAAATGTTTTTAGTCTTTGTTTCACTCTTTGGAAAGGGGTTCTTGACATTCTTCCCTTTCTTACATCCTTTACATGAGCCATCATGATCAGCCTTCAAATTTGGTAATCCTATGACCACCTTTCTTACATAGGGTAAGGATTTGTAGTTAATGTGAGCTAATCTTCTATGCCATAACTCACTGGGGATAAAAACTTCATGAGCAAGGGCAGCTTCTGGATGACCCTTGAGTTTATAGAGACCTCCTTCTTCTTCACCAATGATAACTACATCTTTAATTGATTTTCCTTTGGACCACATGAGTACTTGTCCATCTATGAAAGCCACTCTAAAACATTTCTTATCGAGTGCTGAGATAGAGAGTAGGTTCTTCTTTAAACCTGGTACATATAAAATTTCTTTCATTTTCAAGGGTGTTCCAGAATCAAGCTTCTAGCTTGCTTCACCAATTCCCTTGATGGGATATTGATAATCATCTCCTAGAGATACCTTTTGAGGTGAAGACTTTTCTTCGATCCTGGAGAGAGTTTCCTTATGACCTATCATGTGCTTTGAAGCACCACTGTCAATGAGCCATGTGCCTTCACCAGGAGACACAGATCCAGAGAGTGCAGAAAATAGGACATATTCTTCTGGATCTTCTTTCTTCACTTTAGATATTTTATTTTGAGGCCTTTCCTCTACTTCTTCTTCTTTTTCTTCTCCTTCTTCTTCTTCACTATCATCTTCTGCCATATGTGCATGATGTCTTTTGTGGACAAACCTTTTCTTCTTCTTTTCTGGAAGGGTACAGTCTCTAGCATAGTGTCCTAGTTTAAGACAATTAAAACATTGGACTGTGGAGATGTCTCTTTTTGAGTTTGATCCTCCTTTCCATTTGAATCTATGAGAGGGTTGAGGCCTTTTGTGGTTCACTTTCCTGAAGTGACCCCTTCTTTTGGTGTGGGTGGCCAAAGCTTGGTCATCCTCTTTGAGAAGGGATTCTTTGTTGGTTACCCTAGCTTCTTCTTGAACACAATCCTCCCATACTATATCATACTTCATGCTTTCTTTTCTGGCACACATGGTTTGAATGAATGATTCCCAAGGTCTAGTGAGACCATTTAGAGCAGTCATCACAAGTTCATCTTCATCAAGAGTATCACCAATGGCATCTAGTTGCTCCTTGATTAGAGAGACCCTTGAGAAGTAGTCTTGAATGGACTCTCCTTTGTGCATCTTGGTGTTCTTCAACTGAGTCCTTAGATTCATCTTCCTATTGATGTTCTTTCCTTCATACATTCTTCCTAGGGCATCATACATTTCCTTTGGAGTCTTCTTGGAGGCCAATTGGGGAATCAAGTGGTCTTTAATAGAATCAGCTATGATTCTCTTTGCCCTAATCAAATCCTTCCTATGCTTCTCTTTGGCTTCATCTCCTTCTGGTTCTGCAACTTCATCCTTGATATAATGAGCAAGATCATTCTCTTCAAGTATGAGACCAATTCTGTATTTCCATGCCTAGAAATTCTCTATACCTTTTAGCTTGTCTTCAAGCTTAGTATTTGGAGCCATCTTCTATTGGGGGAGTCCAAGAGATAGAGTAGTACTTACCTAGAAATATTACCTTTTTACTTTTCCGAATCATGGGACAGAATTTCTGGTTTATCGCACTTTTGGTAGAATTAGGGTTTGACTTTCCCTGAGTTCTACCCAACCAAAAAGTTCGATATAGGGCTCAAAAGAATGGTCTTGAGAAGGGTTATCCAGCCATGTAATCAGATTTCAACAATACCAACTTTTTCCTGAAACCAATTTCTAACTTATCGCACTTTTGGTAGAATTAGGGTTTGACTTTCCCAGAGTTCTACCAAACCAAAAAGTTAGATCTAGGGCTTAAAAGAATGGTCTTGAGAAGGGCTATCCAGCCATGTAATCAGAATTCAACAATACCAACTTTTTGATGAAACCCTAAACTTCACTGGAGAGAGAGAGAGAGATTCTTACCTTGTGAAAGATGTCCTATTCAGTCTAGCTCTGATACCATGTTAAGTTTAAACCAAATAGACTAGCAAGATCACTGAAAGAAACATAATCACAAGATAGACACAGAATATACCCTGGGAAACCCTCATGGGGTAGAAAACTCAGCAAAGCTTTCCTCAATAAGATGATCAACCAAAATACAAGATGTGCTCCCTCCTTCTCTACCTCCTTAGCAGATCTCCCAGACAAGTGCGCTACTTTTCTGTATTGTGCAAGTGTGTCTAATGAGGAGTTCACCTCCTCTATTTATACTAACTCCCGACTGACCAAAATACCTAATGGGGCCGACCTCTCCTGGAGAAGCCTAATAACCCCAAAAATATAACAACAGGGCCGACCCCCACATGGTGGGTCTAATAACCCTAGTTCCCACAAACCCCCGGAGGAATAATCATCTCCGGATACATGATAGGGTTACCTCGGAGGGATGAAACATCTCCAGAATAATAATGTACAAATTATAATATTCTTAGAATTTACAATATTCAACAGCCATGTGGGTCAAAGGTTTATTAGACCACCCTATTGGGCGTCGTCCTAGTCAGCATTGTGTTATGTGGTTAAGTTGAGGCTGACCTAGTAAGGGTTATTAGGCAAGTCAAGTCAAGTATAAATAGAGTGCGGGAGGCACTCTATTTCATCATTCTATTCTCACACACACTCTTTGGAGAGTGGATCACTTGTGGAGGAGGACAAGTTGCTGCTAGGAGATGTCTATCTCTTATGCTTGGGTTGTATCATTGCTCTATCTATCTCTGAGGAAGTTATTGGGGTTTTTCACCTTTATGGTTTTCCCCAAGTAAACTCTGTGTCTCTTGTGTGCTTGCATTATTGAGTCCATGATTGATATGATGTAGATATGCTGTACATGTTGTTCTCTCAGTTAAGATCCTAGATCAGATTGAAGTAAATTCTGAAAATCTAACATCTCTTTCTCTAAACCCCTAACCCTCAATACCCCTCTCTCTCTTTAAATCCCTAACCTCTCTCTCTCTCTAACCCATAAACCCCAATATCTCTCTCTCTATAAATCCCTAAACTCCAATCTCTATCTCTATCTCTAAACCCCTAACAATATCTCTCTCTCTCAACCCCTAACCCTCTCTCTCTCTTTCTCAATAATTCTCTCTCTATATCCCTGACCCACAATCTCCCTCTCTCTAGATCTCTCTAAACCCCTAACCCCCAACCTCTCTCTCTCTCAACCCCTAAACCATAATCTCTCTCTCTCTCTCTCTCTAAACCCCTAACCCTCTCTCTCTTTCTCAATATTTCCCTCTCTATCGCCCTAACCCACAATCTCCCTCTCTAGATCTCTCTAAACCCTACCCCCAACTTCTATCTCTCTTTCTCAACCCCTAAGCCACAATCTCTCTCTCTCTCTCTCAACTCCTAACCCTCTCTCTCTTTCTCAATATTTCTCTCTCTATCTCCCTAACCCATAATATACCACTCTCTATATCTCTATAAACCCCTAACCTCTCTCTCTCTCAATCGCTAAGCCACAATCTCTTGCTCTCACTCACTCTCTCACTCTCTAAACACCTAAGCCCCAATATCTCTCTATATAAATCCCTAACCTCCAATCTCTCTCTCTCTCTCTCTAAACCCCTAACCCTCTTTCTCTTTCTCAATATTTATCTCTCTATCCCCTTAACCCACATTCTCCATCTGTCTATATCTCTATAAACCCCCAACCCCCCTCTCTCTCTCAATCCCTAAGCCACAATCTCTCTCTCTTTAAACCCCTAACCCTCTCTCTCTTTCCTAATATTTTTCTCTGTCTATCTCCCTAACCCACAATCTCTCACTCTCTAGATATTGGTTAGCTTATGCATCTTTTCCTCCAAGACTTCACTCTTTCACATCTCTATCTCCCTCAATTCCTAACCCCCAGTCTCTCTCGATCTCTAGATCCCGAAGTCACAATATCTCTCTCTCTCTCTCTCTACATTCCTAACCCCCGATATCTCTGTCCCTACCTCTTTCTAAATCCCTAATCCCCAATCTTTCTCTTTCTTTTTCTCTCTCTAAACCCCTAACTCCCAATCCCTAAGACCCTTTCACCTTTGATACTCTCTCTCTCTCTATAAATTCCTAACCCCCGATATCTCTCCCCCCCTCTTTCTAATCCCTAGCCCCCAATCTCTCTCTTTCTTTTTCTCTCTCTAAACCCCTAACCCCCAATCCTTAAGACCCTTTCACCTTTGATACTCTCTCTCTCTCTCTCTCTCTCTCTCTCTTCGGGGAATCCAAAACTTCATAGTAAATATTGGTTATCTTATGCATCTTTTCCTTGAATAGTTCACACTCTTTCACATCCAATGTAATATCTCTATCTCACTCAACGCATAACCTGCAATCTCTCTCGCTCTCTAAACCCCTAAGCCACAATCTCTCTATCTCTCTAAATTCCTAGCCCCCGATATCTCTCTCCCTCCCTCTTTCCAAATCCATAACCCCCAATATTTATCTTTCTTTTTCTCTCTTTAAACCCCTAACCCCCAATCCTTGATATCATGGTAATTCTTAGGGGAGAAATTTAGCCATTTGGCTATTTTTCAGGCTTTTTTTCAAAAAATAAATTCTCTATTTGGTCAATTTTAGTCTCTAATATCGCCTATATTTACAGACTTCACACTCTTTCATATCCGATACTCTCCCTCTCTCTCACTATAAACCTATAAACCCCAATATCATTATCCCTCAATGCTTCAGAGGCATCCAAAACTTCATAGTAGATATTGGTCAACTTCTCCATCTTTTCCTTCAAGACTTCACACTCTTTCACATCTGACGTAATATCTCTATCTCCCTCAATGCCTAACCCGCAGTCTCTCTCACTCTATCTAAATTCCTAATCCAAAATCTCTCTCTCTCTCTCTCTCTCTCTCTCTCTCTCTCTAAATTCCTAACCCCTAATATCTCTCTCCCTCCCTCTTTCCAAATCCTTGACCCCCAATCTCTCTCTTTCTTTTTCTCTCTCTAAACCCCTAACCCCCAATCCTTGAGACCCTTTCATGTTTGATACTCTCTCTCTTTCTCTCTTGTTATTTTTTACTTGTTTAGCATATAACATTAAAAAATATATGACTGAAAGAAGAACAAGCATAGCAAGAACACAATGAACACAATATTTCTCTCGGGGAAACCACAAGGGAGAAAACCCCAGAAAAATATTCCTCAATATAGAATTCACAAAGTACAGAGATAAACCCCAAGACAAAATCAGCTACTGCCCCACTTGTGCGAACTTCTCTCTCTCTTATGCGAACTTGCGAGAGTGAATGAGTGAATATAAATGAGAGAGACATCTTCTATTTATATTCTTTCGTTGGGGTGACTTTTCCCCAACAATGCCGACTTCTCCTAACTGACTGGGCTGACTTGTCAAATACATAATATAATAATCTCTTTTGGGTTCTTCTAGGCCGACACAAGACCTAGGGTTTACATTGATTCTTTCAATGAATCTTACATTATTAATTACATCAATGACGTCTCCCAAAGGAGGAATACAATAGTACAATAGACAAGTATCAAATAGAATATCTTCTGCAGTTACATTCTTTTAACACTCCCTCTTAACTAGGAAGGTATTATGCGGATAACATGAACAACTGCACAATTGATTTGTGAATCTCTATATATCGTAGGAATATTTTGGATCATCATATGTCTGGGGTATCACCTGTTGGAGTAGCATCATCATCATCTGTTGGAATATCACCATCATCAACATCCTCATCATCAGCAATATTCTCTGCTGGAACATCCTCTACTAGATCAGCAACATTGTCAGCTGGAACATCCTCATCAGCAGTACCATCAGTTGGAACATCCTCTGTTGTAACAACAACATCATCAGCTGGAACATCATCTACTGGAACATCCTCATCAGCAACACCATCAACTGGAATATCATTTGCTGCTACATCCTTGTCAGCAACATCATCAGCTGGAACACTATCTACTGGAACATCCTCATCAACAATCATCATCAGCTGGAACACTATCAGTCAACAAGTATTGATATTCAGCCCCCAGTACTGGCATCAGTTCCTAAGAACTGGAATACTATCAATCAACCAGTACTAGTCTTCATCCCCCAGGACTGGCATCACTTCCTAAGAACTAGAACACTATTCATTCATCCAGTACTGATCTTCAGCCCCCAGGACTGACATCAGTTCCGAAGAATTGGAACACTATCATTCAACCAGTACTGATATTCATCCCCCAAGACTGGCATCAGTTCCAAAGAACTGGAACACTATCAGTCAGCCAGTACTGATCTTCAGCCCCCAAGACTGGCATCATTTTCGAAGAACTGGAACACTATCAGTCAGCCAATATTGATCTTCAACCCCCAGGACTGGCATCAGTTCCAAAGAATTGGAACACTATTAGTCAACCAGTACTAATATTCATACCTTAGGACTGGCATCAGTTTCGAAGAACTGGAACACTATTAGTCAGCCAGTACTGATATTCTACCCCCAGGGCAGGCATCTATCCTTAAGGATAGGAACTCTATCAGTCTCTCTTTCGAGAGAGGTCCCTCTGGACCACACCAAGCTTGTCTTGAAAGTATTCAAACTTATGCGAGACAAAGGCTTAGTTAGCACATCAGCAACTTGTTCCTCTATAGGAACATACTTGAGCTTCACCGCTCGCTTCTGCACCATATCACGGATATAGTGGAACTTGATCTTGATGTGCTTCAATCTATCATGGAACACAGGATTCTTTGTCATTTTGATGCAACTCTGGTTGTCACAGAGTATATCTGTTGCATTAATCTCTGCATTGAACAATCCTACCAGCATCTTGCGAAGCCACACTGCTTCACTACAGGTTGAACAAGCTGCTACATATTCAGCTTCTAATGTACTGAGTGCACCACAGGGATTCTTTATACCGATCCATGATATCATACCTGATCCCAAACTAAAGCAACATCCTGAAGTGCTTTTTCTATTTTCTACACTTCCATCCCAATCTGAGTCTGTGTACCCGTACAACCTGAACTCACTATTTGAAGCATATTTGAGTCCATAGTCCAATGTACCCTTTAGGTACCTCATCACATGTTTTGTTGCAATCAGGTGAACACTCCTGGGATCCACCATATATTGGCTCAATGTGTTCATAGCAAAACATATATATGGTCGAGTATTGGTCAAGTACATCAATTACCCAATAATCTGTCTATACATGGTGACATCTACTATCTCTGATGAAGCGTCATTTAGGAGCTTCAAGTGTGTCACCATCGGAGTATTCATGGCCTTACAATCCAACACCCCAAATCTATTTAGGATCTCTACTGTGTATTTTCCTTGACTCAGGAAAATCTCATCTGGAAACTGCCATACTTCAAGACCTAGAAAGTAATTGATGTACTCAGGAAAATCTCATCATGCCAAGGTCTTTCATCTCAAATTATGCTGCAATCCTTCTCTTTCATTCAGTGATGGGCTTGTCTTCTCCTGTCAAGAACAAATCATCAACATATAGTAGTAGTATCATAGGTTCATCATTCATAATCTTATAATAAATATTAGAATCTTCTTTATTCTTGGTAAATCCCAAACCCATCAGGAAGCTATCAATTCTTCCATACCATGCTCTGGATGGTTGCTTCAACCCATACAATTCTTTCTTCAATCTACATACATGTGACTTTCTATCTTCTATTTCAAATCCTTCTGGCTGCTCGATATATACTTCTTCGTCTATCTTCCCATTCAGGAACATCGCCTTTACATCCATCTAATGTAACTTCCATTTCATCTTAGCTGCCATGGCAAGAATGGTTCTAATTGAAGTATATCTAGCCACATGAGCAAAAGTCTCCTCATAGTCAATTCCTTCCTTTTTGCGAGAATCCTCGAGCTACAAATCTTGCCTTGTACTTTTCAATGCTTCCATTTGCTGAGAGTTTTTTTTTTAAGATCTATTTTGATAATACAATTGATTTATCCTTTGGTCTTTGTACCACATCCCAAGCATCATTCTTGATTATGGATTGGTATTATTCATTCATAGCATCCAACCAATCCTTGTTCTTCATTGCATCTTCAAAACAGGTTGGTTCCTCTTCAACAATGTTACACATCAAGGATACATAATTGGAGTATGCCCTTGGTCTCTTGATCTCTCTACTGGTTCCTTCTGGGGCACCATACCTTCCTGCATCTTGAATTAATTCTCATGCCCATGCTGGTCTTCTCTTCTGAGAAATCTCCTCATGAGGTGTCTCCTCAAGTCTCTAAGGTTCTGCCATGTCATGATCCTCTGGAATAGGATCTTCTTCAATATTTATGTCTGATACTTTGTTTTTTTCTGTAAATCTAGGAGCTTCCTGCTCCCCTTCATCCTCATGAGTCTTCTTAGATTTGTTCAAATTTGTGTCTTCATCAAATGTAACATCTCGACTGAGCTCAATCGGGTGGAATCCTGGGATGTAGATACGGTAAGCCTTTGATTGATCACTATAGCCCACAAATATTCCCTTCTTCCCTGAAGGTTCCAATTTTGATATCTTTTCCTTTGGAATGTGAATAAACACTGGACATCCAAATATCTTTAGATGAATAACTTTAGGCTTCTTACTGGTGATCATCTCTTCTGGGGTCGTGTTTCCAAGAGCACTGTGAGATATTTTGTTATGTACATATATTGTGGTTTTGGTTGCTTCTTCCCATAGATTCATGGGTAATTCTTGATCATGGATCATATCCTTCACTGCTTCTATGATCGTTCTATTATTCCTTTCATCTACACCATTCTGCTATGGATTATAGGGAATAGTAAACTCCCTCTTAATCCCTGCTTGTTTATAGAAATATTTGAAATCGCGTGAAGTGTATCCCCCTCCATCATCTAAACTTAGAATCTTTATCTTTTTCTCATAGAGGTTTTCTACAAGATTCTTGAACTCTTTAAACTTTTCAAAGACTTCATTCTTATTCTTCAGAAAATAAATCCATGTTTTGCGAGAGTAATCGTCAATAAAAGAAGCATAGTATACATACATGCTTAGAGAAGTTGTGGACACTGGTCCACAGATATCTGAGTGAATAATATCCAGAATACCTTTCGCTTTACTATCGCTACTTGGAAATGGGTTCTTCCTACTCTTCCCTTGAGCACATCCTTTGCATACTCCTTCATGATCAACCTGGATTTCTAGTAGTCCAGTCACCACCTTACTTACTATTGGTAAGGCTTTGTAATGTACATGAGCTAGTATTCTATGCCATATCTCACAAGGGATCATGGTACTGATCATCAACGTTGTATCTACATGAACCTTTAGTTTGTAAAGTCCTCCTTCTTCTACTCCAATGACTACTGCATCATCAATAGTCTTTCCTTTTGGCCACATAATAACTTCACCATCTATAAATGCAATTCAAAGACCTTTCTTATCTAATGCAGAAATGGATAGAAGGTTCTTCTTCAAACCTGGTACATAAAGTATATCTTTCATATTCATGGACTTTCCAGAGTCCAATTTATAAGAGGCTTCTTCCATTCTTTTGATGGGGTATTGATAATCATCTCCAAGTTTTACCTTGTGTGGAGATTCCTTCTGAATGAGATGTGAGAGGGATTCTTTGTATCCCAACATGTTTTTTGAAGCTCCACTATCCACTAGCCAAGTATCACTCCCATGAGATACTGAACCAATGAGTGCTGGGATTAGAAAATATTCTTCATTGGAGTCTTCGTTATCTCTAGTTTTGTCTTCGTCATCATACTCAATATATTTTGTTGCATGAGAATGAAACCTCTTCTTCTGCTTCTTATGATGTCCAGATTTGAATAGACAATTTGTTTCTAGATGTCATGTCTTGTGACAAGAGTAACACTCAACGGAGGAGAGGTATTTCTTGAACTTCTTCTTGTTCTTTTTATATCCTTGAGATATTTTGGGAGAGTGGGTAAGTGTATCACTCTTCCTTTTCCTTCCACCTTTGGCATGAGTTGCAAGAGCTTGATCTTCATTATCGTTTAGTTTCTCCTCTCTCACTGCTATCCTTTCTTCCTCTTGCACACACTTTTCCCATAGTTGTCTGAACTGTATCAATTTCTTTCTAGCACAAATTCCACGAACAAATGGTTCCCAATCTCTAGGAATACCATTCAAAGTGGTCATCACTACTTCTGCATCCTCTATCATGTCTCCAATAGCTTTTAGTTGTTCTTTTATCTGGGATACTCTAGAGAAGTATGAGTGCATGGACTCAGACTTCAAGTTCTTCACACCCTTGAGTTGATTTCTCAAGGTCATTATTGGGCACAACCCAAATGGAGCAGTTTTGTTGAGCGAGGCTCAAGCGCAGTAACTTTGATGGTGAAAGTACAAGTTAGGTGAGGCCTAGTATTGGATTATTTTGGGAGAAGCAACTCCGCAAATACCGGGAGCAAGGTATGGAGCAATGCGAGTATGGTGGATAAGGACCTGTCGCCTTAGTAAAGACAAAGTACTAAAGATGGTCGGAGTAGTTGGAGCAGTTATGGAAGGAGCGGCCGACTGAAAGCTAAAAGAACAACGGTAAATAGGCAGAATGGTGTAAAGGACACACCATGGTACAGTCAAAGCCGCGCAATCAGAACTGCGACTGTCAGAAGAAGTGACAGAACCAGGGAAGTGGTGCAAAAGGATGGTCGAGGACAAGTGAAGTAAATGAGAAGTTATGACAAAGCATGGTTATCAGGAGAACCACGCCAGTTTGGGTTAAGGGTACTATGGGTTTTTGGCCCATAACTATTGTAAAGATGTGACCTTCGGGCACAATCTATAAAAAAGGGAAAATTTTGTATAGGGAAGGGCTGGTTGATTTTGTGTTAGCTATTGTTGAGTTTTGTTAATATAAAAGAGAGAAAGAGGCTCTGCAGCTGAGTTCGCAGAGACCCATTGTCGAGAAGAGTCTGCGGCTGTGTGCGCAGACTGGAACTATTAACCCTTCCTGTTAATATAAAGAACAGTTCCCGTGGACGTAGCTCCCATCTTGGGGGGTGAACCATGTAAATATCTGTGTTGTCTGATTGGATCTCTAATTTATTTTCATGTTCAGGAATAATTATGCTTTATATGTATTTTCATGTGTATGTTAATGAGAATAATAGGCTAAGTAGTGAACACACACATATCTGAATATGCGAAGTTATAAGGAATGTGATAAATGCTTAGTTACATAGATAACACTAAATCAACGGAGTCTGTATTGTGGTAACTACGAAGTGCGTAGTCACATAATTGCGCTGTGGAATTTGAAGTATACACGAAGTAGGAGTGACTATTCTAGAGGATCCATTCCATATCTGCACATCACCAAGGTTACCGAAACCTTCTTCTGTAATCACCCCATAACTTCACCTGGGTGAGACCTTAGCATGTTCGCAGGTTGTTGCCGAAAGGGCCGGTGAGAAGGGGTTTTGTTGGGTCTCTAATTATACAAAACCCAGGTCAGCTTAGGAGAAAGAAGGCGAGACCAAAAAATGGTTTTGTTGTCGCGCTTGAACTGGTGATGTGCTCTGATAACTAGAATCCTGAGAGGACAGAGATACAGAACTGGGAAACTCAAACAGAAAAGGAGTTTGTGAAGAAGGAAAACAAACATTCGCGCTTGTCTACGAAAGAATTGTTACAAAAATATCTATTTTCTGACTTGCACGTAGTTTTCTTTGCATTTTTCGCTAACGAGCTACACAAGTGGATATCAAGACTCAGATAACAAAAGAATTTTTTTTAGGGTGGAGAACCTACAGTTTGGACTCCAGAATTGATTCAGAGGCTTAAAGAGGTTGATAATCCAATTGCAAGAGCAGTATACTTTTGGCTGGATAGCATGCTAGAAGCCTATGTTACAGAGTTCATTGTGGACACTCTGAATTCTTACAGCGCAGCAGAAGGATATTTCTTCAAAGTATTTAGAGGTAAGTACCTAAAAAATATCAGTTTATACATTAAAATGTTGTTAGCAAAAATAGGTGTTTTAAGAATGCAATCAAATTCCTAGGATTTGAGTATGTGATGTTCAGTAACACAGATAGTGACATAGAGGAAGACATTGGTATTTTGCGAAGTGGAAAAAGATATAAACTTAGCACTAGAAAGAGGCATCGTGAAGCCGAACCTCGCACATTCCTATAAACTGAGTTAGGAAGTGATCGAAACTCATATCAGGTTGAGTATGAGAGTGAAACAAAGCCTAGACAGATTGGCTATCAGCCTATCACTCTGCAGAAACCTCTAGTTGATGAGAGAAATATTGCTAGTTCGCAAAACACTAGTAGCAGTAACATCGTAGGAGCAAATACTCAGAATTTTCCAAGTAGTAGTATACCTCCTTCATCACATAATACTACACTTCCTATAAGAAGAATGATAGACAACATTAAGCTACCTATTTTTAAAGGAACTGGTCTAGAAGAACCAGAGCAACATTAGTTTCTCTGTGAAGTTGTTTGGAATGTTAAGCAAGTACATGATGATGCCATAAAACAAGCTCAGCTAGTTACTACATTTAGAGATAGAGCTTTGACATGGTTCATGAAATATTCTGGGGGACAGAATAGGACGTTAGCAGAGATCAGAACTGCGTTGGTTAGAGAATTTAAGAAACCTAAGTCAGAATCTCAGTGTATCACAGAGCTAAAATAAATCAAACAAAAACCTAATGAGACTGTATGGGAATTTGATAAAAAATTCAAAGTACTGTTAGATCAAGTAAGTTTTGATATAGCACTGCAAAAGCACCAGGAGTGGTTCATAGTTGCATTGTTTCCAAAAATTATATTACCACTGATGCAACAGAAGGTTGCTTTGCAGACAGAGGCTTTAGAAATTGCGATGAAACTAGAGGCTTCACCCATTGTAGAAACTAGCGCATGAATGGTTCAAACACAGACACAACTAGCAAAGTTGACATTAAAGTTAAAAGATATGAAGAAAGGAAAAGAAACCCGAGAAGAGGTTTGGTGTACTAAATGTAAAGGAGAAGGACATTCCAAGGAACAATGCCCTGTATTCATAGATTACATCACTAGTGGAGAACTGAATCCATTGAATCAACAATAAGGACCATGGTGTGAGATTTTTCGATGTAGAGGACATCGCCCAGAGGATTGTTACCTACTTCAGAAATATGTACAAACACCAAAGAACCTGTACTGCACATTTTGTAAGTCAGTTGGCCATGACGATAGCAACTGTAGAGCATATGATCTCCTGATAGAAAGAAAACATGATGTATACAGAGTTCAAGGATAAATGCAGAATAATAATGAAAATGCGCAGTATGATCAAGGCACATACAGAGGACGTGGTGGATTCAAAGGAAGAGGATGAAACACTGGCCAAGGATGAGGAAGAGGTCAGATTGTATGCTATAATTGTGCTCAACCAAGATACTTAGTCCGAGACTGTCATAATCCTTGTACTAATTGTAAATATTGTAAGTCATTTGACCATGTCATTGAGGCATGTCCCATTTTGCAAGGAAAAATGCAAGAGATAAGACCAGAAGCGCAGAATCAGAACATACAGATGATTGCAGCAGAAGGACGAAACAAATATCACAACATTCATGTTGTGACGTGAAGTGGAGCCACGACAGGCAGTGAACAGAAAAGTGAAGCTTCAACTTCTGAAGACCATATAAATAGACAAAATCCTACTGAAGGGGATTGGATAAGAAAAGCACCTGCCTTCAATCTTAACAAAAAAAAGAAGCCTTCATGGAAGCAAGAGAAACCTTTAAGGGTCCAAAACCTTTGACTAAAAGAATACAATCGTGAAGTAAACCATCTCCTATGATCGATATGCAAACTTCGTATGATGATCACGCACTTCATCAGAGCCCATAAGTCTTATTGCATAGTTCCTATAGAGCTGCATGAAGCTGTTAAGACATGAAAATTCCTTAATAGAATTACAAAGCCTATTAGGTCATTACGAGCAGCGTAATGTCGTAAATGAAGCACATAGAGCAGTTCATCATATCAAGAATCATAGAAGAACTGGAAGAGAAATGAGACTAAGTGTGCAGATTGGAGATTTCAAATTGGACCAGATAATTATTTACTTAGGCTCATAGGTGAATGTCTTGACAAAGCAAACATGGTAACATATGGGAAAGCCGAAGTTATCATGGTCACCAATACAGTTGAGACTATCAAATCAGCCAAAGGTTTTACTTTTTGGGAGATTATCAAATGTCCTTGTTGACATTGATGGCGTGCGAAGTAAAGCAGACTTCGAGGTTATTGAGATCATAGATGATAGCAATCCATATCCTGTACTATTGGGTATTTATTGGGAAATTGATAACCTCGCGATCATCAACTTGAAGAAGAAACAAATTATATTTGAAGGACCAAATATCAGGTTCATCGCACCCTTGGATCCTTTACAAGGACCTAGATATGTCGAACTAGTACGCGAAGAATGCATAGCTCAATACCTTGATAATATCTACAAGATGACAGTGAACCAAGTAGATTACATTAATCCTACTGATGATGGAACATTGAGTTGGCAATGTGACAGTTCTTTCATATCATAATCAGATGCAGGACTCGAGAACTGATAAAACAGAATGAATGAAGTATCAGCAAGACAATGTGCACAGATAACAAAGTCACTAGGTTGGATGGGAACATAGGTAAGTTAAATTCATACTTATGATGGATTAGGTAATATCCATGCATTTCTCCAATAATATCTTGTATCAGTTTCAGATGAACATAAGTTAGCAGCTTTGGATACAGCACTGTGGGCTACACCTGCTAGATGGTGGGATGCACATAAGAAGAACTTGACCACATGGGAAGAATGTAAGCACATGATGGAGATCATATTTACAGAATAGACTAAGATTGTACAAGTAAAATACAATGGACAGACTAATCCTGGAGATCATATAGAACTTTGTTTGAAAGCGTGGACACACATACCATAAGTAGAGTGGTTCCATCTATATGTGCACACATTGGAGCAAATTCCAAACAACTGGTACATGGAAACAGAACTCTGTAGAGGAACGACAGAATGGTCCAGTATGATAAAGAACTTCCAAACAAATTTCATCTTTGAAGATGATTTTCCAAGTATCAATGAGGCTTTACTGATCATTAAAGAGAATATATTTAATGATGCACCATCACCTATGTATAAACAACCAGATTGGGCAACATAGTTGGAACATGCACTGGAATGTTACAACTTCGCATTAGATGAAGATCCACGTGATGTAGAAGGACATGATTTAGAAATTCCATATCTAAGTAATCCTGTAAAAACTAGAAAAATAAATATTGGTGTTATCGGATAATCTACCAAAGACAGATCTAAGGCGTGATCTCGCTAGCTTAATGTAAGTCTAGAACAAATCAAATAGAATATAGATCTACTTTCATATATCAATAGAAGTGCAAACTAGTAGATAGATAACTTACCATAGATTTGCAGATCCCTTTGCTCTTTGTTGATCCAATGCTCCAGTGTCATCAGATCTCAAGTTGCAAGACCCTGTTGAACATATAGATACTAACAAACAGTGAAAGAATACATTTCATATGATTGATCTAAGTTAATAGTTAAGGAAGAAAACTCTAAACATTATCAATGAGACAATAGTTTATGAAAAGAGATTATATTGATTGTATAAAAGTGGGAATTACATAGAAAGGATGAAGCTACAACCAAATCCTCAACGTCGCATCCTCCATCCAACATGTCCAAGCCAAGCCTCTAAGGTGGTACAAGCTTCTCAATCACCAATATGGGTTCTACCAGCATAAGGGTACCATAGACCTTCCCCCCTCTCATGGAGAGAGTGGGTGTTTATATAGGGCTAAAGAGATAGGGTAGGTTGAGGATTAGGGGGAGATGGTTAAGGGGTCCTCCCATTAGGTTAGGAACTGAAATGCCACCTCACCTAGAGTCTATGGATAGGTCTCCACCTCAACAAACTTCTAGAAAGACCTCGAGACTCCCCAAAATAGCCTTTAACCAACATTGCCGCACCCCGGTAGAGGACACAGAGCGACAAAGAGGGGTCATCGCACTCTGTAGGAAGACAAAGTGCGACAGTGTCTCACCCTAGCTGACCATAAACTGCGACGTCGCACCCTAGATGAAGGAGAAGTGCGACAGCCTACTCAAAGAGGTCAACTAGGTAGGAAAAATCTCTCAATTGGATGCGTTTTAGCCCAGAATGAGTTTAGGGGTTAGAGCATAGATTTTACACAATGGTCAAGATGACAACTTTATCACAACGGTCATGATGACGACACTTGGTAATAAGGATGATACTTGCAATGGCCATGGTGACGACACTAAGTCAGGATGATGACACTTGCAACACTTGTGACACTTGCAACATTTGCACAAGGGTGACGACATTTTGGTGTAACAGAATGCCCCCCAAAGCATGAAGCTGACGGAATGAGACTAGTGAAATGCTTTGTAGTAAGAAAAATGGCAAGGACTTGCTGGTTGGAAGGAGTTGCTGCATAAATGACCTGAGATCCACAAGTCTCATACAACACAAAACATGGTTGTCGACCAATACATTGCAGATCCATGATAGTAAAGACCGACTGAACACAATCATGGCTACTAGACACAATCATATATCCAAGATGAGATGATAACACAGCCATGACCAATACAAAAGTTGATCTGTGTAACTCTGAACTGACAACACAGCCACGACCAATACAAAGTGGATCTGTGCGTCCCAAGCAATCTCCATCGCAACCTGGGTAGGCAAGAACTTCCCCAGGGTCTTCAAGCTGAACCCGCAATGATACGAATCTATCCATGTGATTACAATGTTTTGGAGTCGAACATGGTAGAAACCACTTGATTACCGGTCATTAATGTATACCGTTAACGAGTGCGAGGGGAATCACCATTAATGTCAATGATCCCGAAGGTATCACAGTTGTTACACAGAAATATTCCACCCTGTGAGCATCAGCATTCTTTGGCCTGTAGGATCCATTTTAGTGACTCAGATCCATTTTCATCCTTCAGTGATACCAGTTTACCCTATTTTTGTTCCTATCCACATGTTGCATCACTATAGCATGCGTACCCACGAGTTGCATCCCTATAGCCCGCGGGTATCAATTAAAATGGTAAAAACCACTATGTTATTACTTTTTACTCCCTAAAAGTGGTCATTGGGTGACCTTTGGCTCTCCATCTTCCCAAGTAACGTATCGATGAGTCCTTTAACCTACCTTTAAGAGGACTATATATTGAGCACATATGGATTATGGACGGGAGGAAGAAGAGAATAGTAAAGGCACTCTAGTGGATTTTTTCCCTGCAGACTCAAGATAGGGAAAAAATCCACTAGAGTGCCTTTACTATTCTCTTCTTCCTCCCATCCATAATCCATATGTGCTCAATATATAGTCCTCTCAAAGGTAGGTGAAAGGACTCATCGAGACGTTACTTGGGCAGATGGAGAGCCAAAGGTCACCCAATGATCGCTTTTTGGGAGTAAAAAGTAATAACATAGTGGTTTTTACCATTTTACTTGATACCTGCGGGCTATAGGGATGCAACTCCTGGGTACGCATGCTATAGTGATGCAACATGTGGGTAGGAACAAAAATAGGGTAAAATGGTATCACTGAAGGATGAAAATGGATCTGAGTCACTGAAATGGATCCTACAGGCCAAAGAATGCTGATGCTCATAGGGTGGAAGATTTCTGTGTAACAACAATACATACCATCAAGCGTGAATTAATGAGATGAAGTCGAACGCCTAATGGAATATTTCAATCAAGAGTCAATGAGGTGAACTCATGTTGAAAGCAAGGTAACCTGCCATTGAGGCATGCAAGTTGAAGGTACTTGGTTGGTTTCTAAGTTCAATCCTCGGATGATGATTTGAATTCGACGAGGATGAACCCATCAAAGGAGGGCCATGATGAATCCCCCATCATTGACATGAAACTCGATAGCAGATGTTTGGAGTAAATCAGACGATAGAATGACATGCAAGACTGACTCAAGGTAGACCGACATGATCGAAGGTACACTGACTGCAGATAATAAGCAATGGACATCTCTTGAACATGGGCATGGCATGACTTGGCAATATTGACATGACGAGAACGATACCAACCCCTAATGCAACTGATGGTCGAAAAATTCTTTGGAGGACCTAAAGGAGTGACAAGACTCATGGAATTGACAGGAATCGAAGACAAATAGATTACCCAAGTACTTAATGCAAATGCAAACAAGTGCCATGTTCAAGAGTGCCTATGTACTGCCAAAATTAAAGTGTAACACAAAATCTTCCCTTTTTCCCCATCACAAATGATGAGTGCCTCATGTGTTTTTTATGAGCTTGATGAGGGTAACCAGATGCTCGGTATAGCTCATCTCATAGATGAGTCCAATCCCAAACGTTTTACGAACCTGGGAAATGAGGGGTTCATCCCATAATGGGCCCTTCAATGTTTAAAATTTAACGAGTCCAAAGAAGGAAAACTCGGCATCATTTCATGTTTAGAGAGTCTGAAAAGAACTAAAGGAGACTCCAATGGTCCTTTTTCGTAAAGTTAGCCTCACTACCCGAAAAAGGGTAAAACAACGCGGGAGAGGACTCTTCCAGCCATGGTTGGTTGGAGTATTCCTTTTTCGTAAATAGTGCTTCCTGGTCCGAAAAAGGGGTAAATTATCACCAGAAAGATGATCATTCAAATGCTTTTACAAGCGTGAAAGCATCAAGTTCACTTGGCAATATTTTCCTATTTAGAGATTCGGGAAAGAGCTTAAAAAGGACTCATGAACAACTTTGTCATGGTTGATGACCGAGTATGACAAAGGAAAAGTAAACTCGGCACAATTCCTATTCCGTAAATAGTCTAGCGAGGCCAGTTAAAGTGATAAACCTATACTTGTTAGACTCACCTTTTTACTCAAATTTTTAACGAGCACAATAATGGTATCAAAAGCACTCAGAATATTTTTCATGTTTGAACCAGAGCACGAAAAAGTAAAAAGTAATCTCAAACCACTTTTCATGTTTTAACCAGAGCATGAAAAAAGTGAAAAGTAAGCTCAAATTCCACCTTACTGTTTTTAATGAGCTCGAATATAGGTTGGAAGAATGCTCATGATGTCTGCTTCATTTTTTAGCGAGCTTGTAACAGAAAATGAACTATGCTCGGGATAATTTTCATGGTTTAATGAGCTCGAAAAAAAGGAAAGTATGCTTGAAAATGTTCCCAATGGTGAACTTTTCCCCAACATGGCATCCAGAGGTTGGTCCATGCCCCCAGCATGATTGCTAGAAGTAAACAACTTAGCTCCAACGTGACGTGGAGAGGTGATCGAGTTGGATTCAACTTAACTTCCAGAGGTTGAAGACATGCCCCCAAGCTTCATTTCATTCGCCTAAGGCATAGGCGGGTGAAAAGTAGGTTCAAGCACTAAGTCTACGAGGAAACTCGACTCAAAGGGAAAGGATATGTTTCATTTTTTAATGAGCTTGACACAGGAATAGAAATCTTCTCATGGGAACCTATTTCATTTTTGAAGGAGCTTGACATAGAAAGGGAACTATGCTCACAGGAACCTATTTCATTTTTTAGCGAGCTTGACATAGAAAGGGAACTATGCTCATAGGTTAAGGCCGATTGATGGGTTCCTTCCCAACATGATGCCCAGAGGTTGGTAAATGCCCCCAGCATGATTGCTAGCGGCTTATCATGTTGGTGTTCCCTCAACATGATTGCTGATGGTACGACATGTGGCATGCCCCCCACGCTTCATTTCGTTTGAAAATGATGCTTGCTAACCCAACTACCAACCTGGCTACTAATATGAAAATGTTCACCAAGGGGGGAAAACGAGAATCAGATGAAATGAAGGTTCATGTTCTAACTCTAGAGAGAGACTCGAACTGATGGGAGGGAGATCTATTTCATTTTTACACAAGCTTTAAATAGACAACAACTATGCTTGAGGGGGCCCATCTTATTTTTTAATGACCTTGAAATGGAATAAAACTATGCTCGAGTGGATGGTTTTATTTTTATGAAAGCTTGAAACCAAAGGTAAACTATGCTTAGAGGGGTCTATCTCATTTTTTAATGAGCTTGAAATAGAATAAAACTGTGCTCTAATGGATGGTTTCATTTTTATGCAAGCTTGAAACCAAAGGTAAACTATGCTAGAGTGTTCGGTCTCATTTTTTAACGATCTTGAAACATAACATAAACCATGCTCATACCCCCCATCCTCAAGGGGAAGAAACCACTAAAACATGTGGAACATTCAGGGAAGTCTGATGACTGGCATTCATGCAATGATTGGGTGTCACAAAGGAAAGTTGATCAACGGTAACAATCCTCCCATCATAGGGAAAATACATCACTCGAAAGAGTGTGGACACCACGGCTTTCATAGCATAGACATAATCACGTCCAAGGAGTAGATTGAAATCTAAGGGACCTTGGACAACCATGACATCAACATAAATAGTTTTACCTCTCAAAGTGACAGGTAACTGCGGAAGAATCCCTAGAGGTCCGGTAGGCCTTCTATTAAAATCCAAAATATGGTCAGTTACTGGCACAAGCTGAGGGGAACCTATAGCTTGCCAAGCAGTTGAGGATAAAATACTAACAGAAGCTCCTTCATCAACTATCATATGAAAAATTTATTTATAGGAAACTCCTACAGATATTTGAAAGGGAATACTCGAAGGAAGACGAGATTCTGTTAGACCATTCCAATCAAAGGAAATGACCTCAGTACTTGGGAGGGGTCCTGTAGGAATGGACAGGGTTTCCCCCAGCCCAGGACATTATGAGCTGACTAGGAAAACATCAGCGGTTTCCAATTCACTCTCACTTGGAAGATAAGAATGAGACGAAGATTGTGTCATGGTGACTGCTTTAGTCTGGACTTTCTCCAATGAAAGAGAGGGATCGAGTGGAGATGACAGCAACTCGATCACTTCACTCTCAGAAGGAAGAGTGGGATCAACTACAGATGAAACTGAATTGATCACTTGGTCAACTAGCAGGGGGTCGAGGGACAACTTAAATTTAAACGATGCCTCGCTGGATCGATTTCCTACTCCATTTACAGACGAATTGCTATATAATTTTGAATGAAATGAAGCATACTCATTCATTGATGGATTTTTTGGATATCATCAGATCAGAATTGCTATAGAAGAAAGACACAAGACAACTTTTGCTACTGAATGGGGATCATTTCAGTATACAGTTATGCCCTTTTCGTTTGAAAAATGTGTTGGTTTTGGAGCCAGATCTTCCAATCTCATAGATGATATTGTCTCAGTCGTGCACCATAGAGGACTGTACACTCATTCCCCTACCTTGGGTTTTGGGGGGAGCGCCCTCGAGAAAAAATTTTGGGGCTGTTTTCACCAACAGTTTTCGGGCCCATGGTTTTGGGTATCCTGTGGTATTTTCCCATTGTATTTCCCTCATAAAAGAAAGGCATTGTAACACGGCTAGGGTTGATGTATTAGGTTTTATGCATTGTACAGATCTCTGAGATCGTGAAGAGTGACTGTGAGGCAGTGAAGAGGAAGTGTAGCGGTTGTGCTGCAGGTTGTATCCCTTCACTTTGCTGGACGACATAATAATAAGGACTGGCAAATTTTAGTGTGGACGTAGCCCAAGTTGGGGTGAACCACGATATATTTGTGTCTCTGTTGTAATGTGTGTGTGATTATATTTTCATTTCTATTTATTGTTATTGCTCTGCGATCCTATTTTTTCTAACAAAATGCACCTGCTATTTTTTCAAGAGTTGTTGTTGCTGCATTTAAATATTTTATCCATAAATACTTAGAAGTTTATTTTGAAAACTGGACAGTATTTGGTTTACTGAATAACCATTATGCAAACTTAAGAATGATGTTAGAGAAGTGTAGACAACATCAGATCTCCTTGAACCTAAAGAAAATCATCTTCTATGTCCCTTATGGTATTCTATTGGGCCACATTGTATTTAAACAGGGACTGATGGTTGATCCAATGAATATCACAGTTACAGTGAATCTTCTAGCACCTAGTTCAGTAAAATAGCTACGCACTACATTGGGACACACATGATACTATAGGAATTTCATCAAAGGATATGCGGAGATCACTACACCTATGGAAAAACTATTGAAAAAAGAATCGAAGTACACTTGGACTGCATATTGTCAAAAAGGATTGGATACATTGAAAGAAAAAATGGTTACAACACCTATTTTAGTCTTTCCTGACTAGAATAAACCATTTCATGTACATGTAGATGCTTCATCTATTATGCTTTTCATTGTGCTAGCTCAACCAGGTGAGGGAGGCATCGACCATCCCATCGCATTTACTACGCAGCAAAAGAAACAGTTAGTGGTAAAAGCAATTGATTTTACTCTAATCGCAGAACAATTATACAAGCTAGGACCAGATGAAGTATTGCGAATATGTGTATTGGAACACGAAAAACCCATGATACTTGCTGAAGCACACTCAAGAATATCGATAGGACACTACGCAGGAAGGGCTACTGTGTAGAAAATTTTAAGATCGGGACTATGGTGGCCTACAATACACAAGGATTCCAAAGAACATTGCCAAAGTTGCGATATATGCTAAAGAACAGGAAAGCCATCTCGTAGAGATGAAATGCCATTTATGCCACAACTGACCTTCCAAGCATTTGATAAGTGGGCTATTGAATTTGTGGGTCCTATTAACCCACCGGGAAAACGAACTGGTTCGAGATATATCATCACAGCTACATATTATCTAACCAGATGGGCATAAGCAAAACCAGTGAAGGACTGTATCGCAGTCACTGCCGCACAGTTCATTTTTGAGAACATATTAACAAGGTTTGGATGTCTGAAGATCCTAATGAGCAATCAAGGAACTCATTTCTTGAACAAAACTATTGAATCCCTAACCGAAGAATTTCAGATCTACCATCAGAAAAGCACACCATTGTAATATTTAAGAAGTAGGATCACTTAGCAGTAGCAGACCTCACTAGAATTTACTCATGTAGTGCAGAAAGAAGAAGAAGAAATGATGAATCAATTAACACTCATCACACAAAAAATGGAGAAAAGTTTTTGTATCATACATTAGCTGTAAGCTGGCACTCTATAATGTAAATAATAACTGAATACAATCAATGAGATTCAAATACCACTGAGGTCATTCTAATTCTCCTCAAAGTGTGGCTTGGATAACATTGGAGACATCATCCAAACCAGTGGCAGTGGTCATAAAGGTAAACTAGTCAGTCAAATGAGTCTAACTGAGTGCATAGGCACTGATGTAGGGAAGGAGACTCCAATGTGGGTGCATGAGGAGCTGTCAGTGGTCAGTGGAGCTCAAACTAGTCTCAGTAGGTGCCTCTCTAAGTGCTTCAATCAGTTAACTAATCAATCATCCCCTGAATCAAGGAACTGAGTCATCAACCAACTCACTAACTAAAGTAACTCCTAAATAGGTGGAAGAAGGTGCACATGTTATCTAGTGATGAAAACAAGGGCGCATCAGTGGCTAGGAGGTATAGAACTGAGCAAAAACAGGCTCCTGGGGGCTGCAAAATAAGGACTAGGTGCTAGAGACTACCATACTGATGAGTGGATGCATGCATTTGCATGCAAATGACTGGATGCATGCAGAATTGCATGCAGGGATGCAAAATACAAAAATGATGGTGAGAATATTCAAACACCCCCCTGCAAGCTATACTATGAGGTAGTAACTGAAAACTAAAAAGTAGGGCCCTGGTGACTGAGACCAAAGGCCACCCCGGACAATCAATCTAAATAAACAAAGTGAGGAAAGAGGGAAAACCCAGTGGGAAGAAATACCTCCCTCAAAAATAGACTGAAGGATGCTAATGTAGCATATCATTACTCACCCCGGAAGGAGACAAGTGTCCTTCATTCCCAAAGAAGAATCAATTGGTCTAAAATGGATCAGTAATGTGAGAAGGATGAAACCTTTCATTCTGATAATTTGATATGGTTCTCCATCAATCAGTTGGATCATTAACAAGATCTTTGACAGATCTGAGAGTATTGGCTACCGATCCTGGAAGAGGCGGATCATTAGTTGAGAGATCATCAGGTTCTTGTGGAACTGGATCTCCCATTCACTCATATTCTGAATCATTTGCTAGATCTTCAAGTTCTTGTGGATCTGAATCTAGAATTCGCTCTTCATCATCATCACTCTCATACTCTGAATCTGAACTATCATGTGATGAATGTTCGCTTTATTGGAGCTCATCAAGCAATGGAGGTGTGGTAGGCAAGCTCTCTTGCTCAACTGGATGAGCATCATGAAGAAGCCATTCCTCAAACTATACACTCCTATCAAGGAATGTGGTCATAATAGAAGGATCAAGAATCTTGTAGGCCTTTGCATTCAATGCATAACCCACCATGATACACTCTCTGCTTTGTGTATCTAGGGCTCTCCTTTTCTCATTTGGAATCCTTTCACATGCTCTGGATCCAAATACTCTAAGATGAGATACATCAGGTTTGTATCCCATCCATGATTCGAAAGGAGTCATGTCTTTGAGTCCTTTGTGAGGAACTCTGTTCTGAAGATAGGAGGCATAGTTAATGGCTTCTTCCCAAAGACTAGGGTGCAACCCATGTGACTTTAGCATGCAGGTGGCCATTTCTTTCAATGTTCTGTTCTTCCTTTTAGCAACACCATTCTGTTTTGGTGTATAGGGAACAGTATGTTGCATCTCAATGCCCTCTTCAGCACAAAAGGTTTGAAATTCACCCTTGATGTACTCACCTCCATTGTCAGTGCGAATGGCCTTGATCTTTCTATCTGAAACGTTTTCTGCAGAAGACTTGAAAAAATTAAAGAATCCAAATACTTCTGACTTCAATCTAAGAAAATATACCCATGTAAATCTGGAATAATCATCAATAAAAGTGAGTATATACCTTGATTTGTTCAAAGATAGATCTGGAAATGGCCGTGCAACATCACTATGAATCATATCTAGAGGATGAGAGGCTCTCCTTGCCTTCCCCTTCTCAAATTTCTTCTCAGGATGCTTTCCAATCAAACAACCATGACAGTTGCCCTTAGCAAACTTGATCTTGGGTATCCCTTCAACCATCTCTTTAGTATGCATGTATTGCAAGTATTGATAGTTATGCTAAGATGCCCAAATCTTTCATGCCAAAATCTACTCTCTTTATTGGCATGAGTGTGAAGAGAAGATTGATTTGAGAGAGGTAAGAAGTGGGAGAACTCATACAGTTTTTGCTGGTTGTGGAGCCTGATCTCCAGATTCAGAGATATTATTATCCAGCCGTGTCCGTACCCCAGGTTTGGTTATGATCCCGGCACGATCCCCAGGGGGTCCGGGGGGCATAGCCCCCGATAAAAAATTTTGGGGCTTTTTTCGCCACCAATTTTCGGGCCCATGGTTTTGGGTAACCCGTGGTATTTTCCCATTGTATTTCCCTTATAAAAGAAAGTCATTGTAACACGTCTAGGGTTGATGTATTAGGTTTTATGCATTGTAAATATCTCTGAGATCAGGAAGAGAGACTGTGAGACAGTCAAGAGGAAGTGAAACGGTTGTGCTGCAGGTTGTATCCCTTCACTTTGCTGGACAAAATAATAATAAGGACTGGCAACATCAGTGTGGACGTAGCCCAAGTTGGGGTGAACCACGATATATCTGTGTCTCTTTTGTAATGTGTGTGTGATTATATTTGCATTTCTGTTTATTGTTATTGCTCTGCGATCCTGTTTTTTTAACAGTTTTGACTTATGATTTGCGACACTTTTTGCAATGGTAGAACCTGATACCATGTCTTGGATTTCGACCTCCTTTGGAGAGAAGATCACTCTCTTGGGATTTCCAGTATGGGTCATCTGATATACTGAAATTAGATTAGCAGTGAGAGTGTGAACATAAAGTACATCCGAGAAGTATCCATGATCTAGTTTGATTCTTCCAATCCCCTTAGAGGAGACCTCAGAATCATTCCCCAACATAATGGATGGTCCAACAGTAGCTTTGAATCCAGTGAAGAGATTCTTGGAGGAATACATATGCATAGATGCTCTAGAATCTATGATGATGGAGGATTGAGTTGATGCACCTACCATGAGGGCAGGACATCTCTCTTTGTTCTCAGATCCAGATGGTTCACTCTCTTTCTTCCTAGCACATGCAGGTACTGGGATATTATTCCTCTCAAGGAGTGAGGCCATGAGATCTATGGTCTTATTCATGCATGAAATTTCAAGGTGATATCCTCGATTATAGTATGTGCACTTGGATTTTCCCTTCTTAGTGTGCTTGTCCTTCTTAGGATTAGAGGCTCCATCTGACTGTATGGGAGCCTCCTTCTGCTTTGTAGCATTTGACTTTCTATCAGAATTTTTTTCATTTCCCTTTGACATTCGCTCTTTGTGAAAATCTTCACAGCAGATCTAAGAGCTGGTGTATACCTCACAATGAAAGAATTTAGGAATAAGATTAAGAGTGGTCAGTGCAGTAAAATGAGCAATAGAATAATACAGTAGCACTCGGATAGAAGCAAAATAACTTCACACACACTAATTCATTAATCACAAATGGACAAATAAATAATACAATGCATGAGGATTCAAATGCCAAGGTGGCAATTCAAATTAGCCTTCATGGAGAGATCAAAAGATCACTGGAGTGTCATTGGAGCACAACTAGAAGTCTTCATCATCATCAGTGGAGTCATCAATGCTCAAGAAACTATCAACCATCAGTCAAACTGAGTCTAACTGAGTGTAATTAGCACTAAGTGAATGAAGGAGGCTCAGTGGAGGGCACATGAGGAGCTAACTGGAGTTAGAATGGGCAGTTCAGTCTCATTGGAGGTCTATCGGAGTGATACAGTCAGTTAAGAGTCAATCTAGCCTTAAATCAAGGAAATAACTGATGATGACTCAACTAATTGAACTACAACTGAATGGTAGGTGAGAGAGGGCGAGTGGCTTCCTTAAATCAAGGAGGAAGGGCGAACTAAGATCTAGGAGGGCTAAAAATGATCTGAGAGAAGCTCCCGGGGGCTGGATAACTGAGGCTAGGTGCTGGGACTAATGACTGGGATGCATGCATGCATGGCTGAAAATGAAAATAATGAAAATCCTAGTAGGACTAGGATGGAGTATAGGAATATCCTAACACCCCCCCTTAATCCATCCTAGGACCTGGAAACTGAGACCAAAGGTCACCCAATACAATGAATAATAATAACAGTCAATAAACCGAGGAAATGGGGAAAACCTCATGGGAAAAATAACCCCCCTCAAAATAGACTGTAAGGCACACACAAGAATAAATGCTCCAAACTCAAGCAGGTGTGATTCTTGGTCATATGTATGGAGGTATCTTCTTCTTGGGAAGAAGTGGATCAGGCTCAGAAAGCATGTGCTTGTACTTTCTCTTCAGATCGAATGTGATGAGAAAAAATCCAAAAGTATGAGGATGATCCTTGAACCTGTGATTCGAATTAATTGAGGTAGGGTCAAATCCATGAATGTGCAGATAGTATTTTGTATTCTCCTTTGAACCATCATGGCTGAGATTGTGCCCAAAAGAACCATCAAATATCAATGATTTCTTGGAATCCAAATCAGATCCAAGACTTGAATCATGGTTTCTTAAGATCTCCTTTGAACCATTTGAGGTGAGATCTAAACCAGTAAATGCATGAGAAATTATCCCAAGCGAATGTCAATGGCCACCATCTTCAATAACCTTCTGAGAGCATGAAATAATGATCTTACAGTAGTAAATAAGAGGTGAGTGATCAAGGAAAGCGAATGCATTACCTCCAATGGCTTATTTGACCTCTAAAACATTCAGTAGATCATGATGCAAACCAATAGACTCTAGTGCAAGAGAGGATTTAGGAACCTCTGCAATTTCTAGAGTCTGAGCTGGCACAAAATTTGAAATAGAAGGAATTTGGAGCATGAGTGTAGAATCTGCAAGTTCTTCTTCTTTTTGGACAACTTCAATATGAGATATTTTTGATACTGATTCATGATCTGAGAGACCATTAAGGGGAGCGAATGCATCACTAGGCTTGCTCTCGAAAGGGTTTGGACCAATCCCTTCATTCTGTCTGCCAAATCTTTCATCCAAGTGGGCCCATAGCTCTTTTGGAGATTCAACATCATCAATGAATTGGTGTACCCAGCATCGAGACATAGCAAACATCATTGTTCCAAGGACACTGTCACCTTTATTTAACTAGTCAATCTCTTCTTCAGAGGATTCGAACTCTCTTTCAAAACAATAATCAAAGAGACCATTTCTCTTCAAATGTGCTATCATCTTTGGTTTCCATTCATCATAGTTGAATGGAGAAAGAGGATCATAGTTGAATGGAGGAGGATAGATTTCTTTTGAATACATGGAATATGTAGAAGACCTACAAAAACAATAAAAAGTCCACAACTGCTATTGCTGCAAAAGTGCAGAAACTGCTGCAACTGCTGCACTCGAAATCTTGATAATAACCTGCAAAAAACTCTCAGCAATGGAGATAGAAAATACTCTCAACATGCTCTAATACCATGTGAAAATATTCACAGCAGATCTAAGAGCTGATGTATACCTCACAATGAAAGAATTTAGTAATAAGATTAAGGGTGGTCAATGCAGTAAAATGAGCAACAGAATAATACAGTAGAAATCGGATAGAAGCAAAATAACTTCACACACACTAATTCATTAATCACAAATGGACAAATAAATAATACAATGCATGAGGATTCGAATTCCAAGGTGGCAATTTGAATTAGCCTTCATGGAGAGATCAAAAGATCACTAGAGTGTCATCGGAGCACAACTAGAAGTCTTCATCATCATCAGTGGAGTCATCAATGATCAAGTAACTGTTAACCATCAAAAAAACTGAGTCTAACTGAGTGTGGTAGGTGTAAATGAGTGTAACTGACACTAACTGAATGAAGGAGGCTCAGTGGAGGGCGCATGAGGAGCTAACTACAGTCAGAATGGGCAGTTTAGTCTCACTAGAGGTCTATCTGAGTGATACAGTCAGTTGAGAGTTAGTCTAGCCTTAAATCAAGGAAATAACTGATTATAACTCAACTAACTGAAGTACAACTGAATGGTAGGTGAGAGAGGGTTAGTGGCTTCCTTAAATCAAGGAGGAAGGGTGCACTAAGCTCTAGGAGGGCTAAAATGGATCTGAGAGAAGCTCCCGGGGGTTGGCTAACTAAGGCTAGGTGTTGGGACTGATGACTGGGATGCATGCATGCATGCTGCATGCAAGAATGCATGCATGGCTGAAAATGAAAATAATGAAAATGCTGGTAGGACTAAGATGGAGTATAGGAATATCCTAACACTCTTCTCATCTCAGTGGCTACAAGAGCTAAATCCAGCTTGGTTTTTATCACTCCCATGTGTACTAGCTTCTCCTCCTCAAGAGTTAGAGATTGGATGAAGTCTTCAAGCGGAGGGAATTTCCATTTTGGAATGGACAATATTTTTGACTAGAAGGTCGAAAAAAACACTGAATAATTAGGGCCGAGCTTCGACAGGATGGCAAGGATGAGTTGTTTTTCTTCCTTCTCAATCCCATACCTCTTCAACTTTGAAATCAAGTTCTTGAGTTTGTTGAGAAACTCAGTGATAATTTCGAAACTACTTGGGCTCATGGAGATGAGCTCATTTTCTAGTTTATGCCCCTTCAAATAATCTTTCTGGCCAAGGAGGGATTAGAGCTTGTCCCAAACCTCCTTTGGAGTCTTCAAATCGATAACATGAAAGTGCAAATATTCATAAATGTTTAGTAGCAACAGTCCTTCTGCTTCATCAAGCTTGTCTAAGTACTTGGATTTCTCTATTGCACTAATGGGCTCAACTATAGAGCCATTCACCACTCTGGAAAGACTCTTCGAATTCAAGAATATGTCCATTTTAGCCTTCCATTCGAAGTAGTTGAATGAATTCAACTTGAGATCCATAATGCTAAAGAATTCGAAGCTGAGAGAGGGAGATTCCTGCAAAACAAATGAGAATTATGAAAAGAATATCTTTTGCAATTCGAATTGAACACAACCTTAGGAAACTGAGCACTTGTGACTAATTCCTTCACACCTAGATAGACCTCACTAGATTACTCCAGTGAATTCAAGGCAATAGCACTAAGATTTGTTGTGGAAACTCAAAGGCTTATGTTGCAACTATTGCTGCTGCAATTCGAATAGCTGCTATCAGCTCTGATACCATGTAATATTTAAGAAGTAGGATCACTCAGCAGTAGCATACCTCACTAGAATTTACTCATGTAGTGCAGAAAGAAAAAGAAGAAATGCTAAATCAATTAACACTCATTACACAGAAATTGGAGAAAAATTGTTGTATCATACATCAGCTGTAAGTTGGCACTCTGTAATGTGAATAATAACTTAATACAATCAATGAGATTCGAATACCACTAAGGTCATTCGAATTCTCCTCAAAATGTGGGTTGGATAGCATTGGAGACATCATCCAAACCAGTGGCAGTGGTCATACAGGTCAACTAGTTAGTTAAATGAGTCTAATTGAGTCTAACTAAGTGCATGGGCACTGATGCAGGGAAGGAGACTCCAATGTGGGTGCATGAGGAGCTATCAGTGTTTAGTGGCGCTCAAACTAGTCTCAGTAGGTGCCTATCTAAGTGCTTTAGCCAGTTAACTGATCAATCATCCCCTGAATCAAGGAACTGATTCATCAACCAACTAACTAACTGAAGTAACTCCTAACTAGGTGGAAGAAGGTGCACATGTTCTCCAGTGATGAAAGCAAGGGCACATCAGTGGCTAGGAGGGATAGAACTGAGCAGAAACAGGCTGTTGGGGGCTGCAAAATAAGGACTAGGTGTTGGGAGACTACCATACTGATGACTGGATGCATGCAGAATTGCATGTAGGTATACAAAATACAAAAATGATGGTGAGAATATTCCAACAACCCTATCTTCCACAAGCTAATGGCATTGTCGAAGCTTTTAACAAAGTGTTGGAAAATGCACTGACCAAGATATGCAATACAAAAATGGATGATTGGGATCTAAGAATACCAGCAATGTTATGGGCATATAGGACAACTTGTAAGAAGTAGACAGGTTACACGCCTTTCATATTAGCATATGGACAAGAAGTGGTCATGCCCATGGAATACATAGTACAAAATTTGAGAATTGTAGCATTCACAGATATGGTTGATAAAGATACAATGCAAGAAAGGCTATTACACTTAGTTGGGCTAGAGAAATATCGCTTCATCATAGGTTTTCACCAACAAGTGCAGAAAGATAGATAAAAAGAATGGCATGATAGGCACATCAAGTACAAATTCTTCCAGGTAGGAGACCTTGTCCTCCTCTATGATAATAAATTTATGAAATTTCCTGGAAAATTTAAAATGCATTGCCTAGGACCTTATGTTGTCAAATATGTTACTAATGGTGGTGCAGTTCAGTTAGCCATATTACTGGGAGAAAACCTACCATCACTTGTTAATGGAAGTAGACTAAATCCCTACAGGGATATTCATACTCCTCTAGACATCAATTGATCAACAAAAAGAAAAAATTTAAGTGTCAAGTACAGTTGAAATTGGACAGTAAAAATTGAGCATAGAGTCTATACACAGTTTTGGTAAAAAGCGAAGTCCCATGAAAAAGAAACATATGATGTGAAGTACATATCGCAAGCTATGATGCGGAGTACAAGTAGGAAGCCTAGATGCAAAGTTCAGAATGAAAAAGAGGAAATGCACAATTAACTTCGCGGATTCATCTAATCGTGAGCGAAGTTAGGGAAAACCTAACCGTTACAGCTTTTTGATGAAAAAGTAGTTGTTATACAGTGTTTTTTGGAACCGTTTGTTTCCGCATTTAAGGCATATTCATCTATTTCAGGCACATTCAATGAAGGAAAGGACCAATATCTCAGCGAGATTTGGCCAACGGACATGGAATTTAATGTCTGGTTAGCCATGTTTGGGTGCGTCTCAGTGTTGTTTCTCCTATAAATAGGGACAACCGCATACTTACCGTCTTTACCACGATTTTCAATTTTTTGTGCCTGTAAATTCCAAGTTTTTACCACTTAGAATATAAGAGGGATATGTAAGTGAATGTATGAGCAGTAGAACTTCGACAATATTTTGAGAGACTTCAACCAGTCAGGGCTCGAGGGATTCATGAAAACACCCGTGAAGAAGGTCGTACCAGAAAGAAGTGCCTCATCTAGAAGCTCACCACACCGCACAACATGGATGAAGCAAAAGGATAAGCAGCTGGCCACAGAGCCAGAGAGGCCGAGAGCCAGAAGAATTCCAAAGCCAGGTCTGCAAGAACCACCTCGTGACAGGATAATCCTCCTTATACTGGAGTATATCCCTTCACAAAGAGCCGATGCACCACCTGTCTGACTTATGAATAATCCGCAATATGAAATTCCATTACCACCGATGTCAAGTCATGTGCGCATTCAAGAGAAATTGCTAGGCATAATTCTTGAATGTAAATTTGCGGATCATGACTTGTTGCAAGAAGGGAAGTACCCTCAATTTCATCCTGATCAATATATTTTCCGCAACATGAGTGAAACCACAAAGCAATCCACTCTTCACGCACAGGATTGGCTTACGCTGCTAGTACCGTCCATCTTGTTGAACCTTCTACGCATCCCGCACTTTGTCGTGCATGCATCAAGGATACTTGTGGATAGACCGCAATATCGATATAAACATCGATCTAATCTACAAGATCACACATCTCAGTAACTGAGGTGTTGATCCTACAACGAAGTTCGTAGGTAAAACCAAAGATAAGGAGTTTGCGAAGAGAATGAAGGAAGAATTCAGCTTGCTCAAGGGAATTCGTGGTTATATTACAGTTGGAATCAAAGATCAAGATACGCAGTTTACAGTCTAGCTACTAGCAGGGAAAGTTTTGAGAAAATGCACACCAACCGATGTGCCGGCCGCTGCAATTTCCTTAGCTACGAAGGATAAGGATGGAATTTTGTACAATTGGTCAAGTTATCTGTTGAATTATTTCTTGGACAATGTCAGCAAAGCATAAGAGATTGGGGTTGCCTTCCACTATAGCTGGCTACTGGTGTTGATCGCATTCGTGGGCTAGAAAGAACCTCTATACCAGCAGAATGTCCCAGTCATAATTATAGGAGATTGCAGAGGGACTAGATTTGCGAACATGTGGGAAAACACGAGGTCAGAGAGGAAATGTATTACTAATGAACAGTTGTTTACCTACTATGAGCAGCTATGCGAAGTGATTCAGCGCACTCCGTCGGCTACCAAGGAACTAACAACTGTGTATATTCACAAGTTAATATTCAAAGCTGACCTTCACTTCATATATGTTTAGCCAAGAGCAGAAAAGTAGAACCCAGAGTGGTTTGAAGGACTATATTAATCGGATGCATAAAAAAAATGAATTGATCATGGAAGACTGGCCACCAGAAAGGAAGGTTGATTCATTAGAGACGATCAACACTACATCAGAAGAAAGTGAAGCTGGAAATGCGCAGAACCAAGAAGAAGAAACGACCAGCGTGCAAGTCAAAGACCCAAATCAAGAAGAAGTTCAGCAAGACACTGCTGGGGTGTCAGTAGGAGAAAAGCGCAAGGGCCCTGACACCACCGTACCAAAAAAAGGGAAAAAGAAGAAGCATAAGGAAACTAGATCACTGCTCGATGCGCAGTTACACACGGATGATTATGAAAGAATCGCAATGTGAGGCAACAAGCACCTAGAAGAAGTACTCACCCTTAAGAAAAGCAAAAGCGAAGAAGTCCAAGCGAGCCTGATGGAGAACCTTGCAGAGCTAAAAAGCATGCTAGCGAAGATAGAGCAAGTTCAGCAGGACTTGGTACGTGAATTTGACTCTGAAGGTAGTTCAGGCGAGTCAAGCCAAAGGAAGAGAAGGACGCTTGCCTTGAAAACGAGACCTTGCTTAATCCGAATTGAACCCATCAATGTCATATTCCTGAGGGACGAACTTGCTGAAGGTGCGAAGAATCCCACACATGTGGATATTAATGTCGGCATGTTACCCCTCGAAGAATTACATAATCTTCATCTGCAGGTTGTGGAATGAATTTAGGATAGAGACATTGTTTCTCATAACCAGCATCTGCAGCTAGAGGAAAGCTATAAAGAGATGAAGGATGAATCCATGGAGAAAAGCAGAGAGCTAGTCAACATTCAAGAGAAGCACTGCAGGCTGAAAGAAACAGTTGCAGCAGTTTGTGCGAAGATACCTAAATGCGAATAGGAACCAAAGGTAGAAGCAACTATACTCAATATTAGTGCCGTTGTGTACAATCTTAAGGAAGAAATGATGTATATGGATATTTCCTATAAAGAGAAGATTACTACCTTAGAATCTCAACAACAACCTGGCACTCCACAGAATGTGAAAGAAGACAGAACCCAAGAGTTGAAGGCTTCAACAGAAAACATCTCCGCAGAAGTGGCGAGATGTTAAGACCTTCTCGAAGAAGTCACCAGAGTTTAGGATACGCTGCAAGAAGACCGTGATTTGCAGAAAATATAGGATTAACTACAGCAATAGTAGAAAGAGCTTGACTCTGTGAACATGGCTATGAAGGATTTTCCGCCAAGGAAAAAGATCCAGAAGTTCGCAGAGACAAAAGAATTGCAGAAAGAGTTGAAAGCATTGAAGATAAATGAAGCTGACACTTCAGCGAAGCTACAACCCATGCAGGAAGAAGCGCTCGCTCTTTCAGAGGAGATTGAAGAGAATCTATAAGAAATATGCACAATGAAAAACACAATAAAAGAGAAAGCTCAAGAATTCATCTCAGAGGAGATGTTGGAAACAATTAAGGAGTTTGAACAAGAGGCTAAAGACACAGTTGCGAAGGTGAGCATGACTTACCAAACATTCGCTGTGAAGTTGAACATCCTAGGGGATGCACAGCCGAAGCAGCCTAGTGGAAGTGGCTCGGGGGCGAGCCACATGTGAGTGTTAGGGGCCTATTGGTAGCAGCCCAAGTGGAGTAGTTTTGCTTGAGCGAGGCTCAAGCGTAGTAACTTTGATGGTGAAAGTACAAGTTAGGTGAGGCCTAGTATTGGCCTATTTTGGGAGAAGCAACTCTACAAATCTCTGGAGTAGGGTATGGAGCAATGTGAGGATGGCAGATAAGGACATGTCACCTTAGTAAAGAAAAATTACTAAGGACGGTTGGGGTATTTGGATCAGTTATGGAAGGAGCATCGAAATGACAGCTATAGGAACAATGGTAACGAGGTGGAATGGTGTAAAGGACCAACCATGGTACAATCAGAGCCGCACAGTCAGAACTGCGACTGTCAAAAGAAGTGACAAAACCAGGGAAGTGATGCAAAAGGACGACCGAGGACAAGCGAAGTAGTTAAGAAGTTATGACAAAGTGTGGTTAGCAGGAGAACCACGCCAGTTTGGGTTAAGGGTACTATGGGTTTTTGGCCCATAAATATTGTAAAGATGTGACCTTCAGGCACAATCTATAAAAAAGGGAAAATTTTGTATAGGGAAGGGTTGGTTTATTTTGGGTTATCTATTGTTGAGTTTTGTTAAGATAAAAGAGAGAAAGAGGCTCCGCAGCTAAGTGCGCAGAGACCCATTGTAGAGAAGAGTCTGCAGCTGTGTGCATAGACTGGAACTGTTAACCCTTCCCGTTAATATAAATAACAGTTCTCGTGGACGTAGCTCCCATCATGGGGGGTGAATCACGTAAATATCTGTGTTATGTGATTGGATCTCTAATTTATTTTCATGTTCATGAATGCTTATGCTTTATATGTATTTCCATGTGTATGTTAATGAGAATAATAAGCTAAGTAGTGAACACAAACATATCTAAATATGCGAAGTTATAAGGAATGTGATAAATGCATAGTTACATAGATAACACTAAATCAGTGGAGTCTGTATTGTGGTAACTACGCAGTGCGCAATCACATAATTGCGTTGTGGTATTTGAATTGTACGCGAAGTAGGAGTGACTGTGCTAGAGGATCCATTCCATATCTGCGCATCACCAAGGTTACAGAAACCTGCTTCTGTAATCACCCAATAACTTCACCTCGGGTGAGACCTCAACCTGTTTGCAGGTTGTTGCCGAAAGGCCTGGTGAAAATGGGATTTTTTGGGTCTCTAATTATATAGAACTTGGGTCATCTTAGGAGAAAGAAAGTATACCAACAGTCATCCTCCTATTGATATTCTTTCCTTCAAACAAGTTGTTCAAGGCATCAAACATTTCTTTTGGGGTCTTCTTGGAAGACACATGGGGGATCAAGTGATCTTTGATGGAATCAGCAATGATCCTCTTTTACTTGACCATATTCTTCTTATGCATTTCTTTGGCTTCATCTCCCTCTGGTTCTATAAGTCCTTCCTTTACATAGTTTTCTAGGTCATGTTCTTCAAGGATGAGCATGACTCTATACTTCCATGCCCTGAAGTTCTAAGCTCCCTCATGCTTGTCATCAAACTTGGTATTGCTTGTCATCTTCATATAATGAGTACTTCAAATGGAAATATAATATATTTGGGACTTACCAAAAAAGTTGTTCTTCTGAAAGTTGCTTCCTCCTTGACCTAGGGTATGTTAGAGAAACCCTAATTTTTCAACTTCAAGATTTTGTAAATCTGAATGGATGAGCAAATTTGCCTCCTCAAGGTGAGTTGAGCAATGTACTCCTTCTTCCAATTCTGTGAGTAGATGATTCAAAGACTTGATGCCCTAATTCTCCCGGGATGTAGTGAGGGACCAAAAAATGAAAAATATCAGAATGAAAATATGCTTCAACAGAAAGATGCGCCCTATTAAGGCAAGTTAGATGCACTATCATTTTCAGTTGATCTGTGGAGGGAGCTCCCATAACAAGAATCCCTAGTTTCTGTAGTTACAGAGGGTGTACAATGTTTTCTTTCAGGCCTGCTCTGATACCATGTTAGTTTTTACTTATTTAGAATATAAATTAACCAATCTATCACTGAAAGAATAAAAAGCACAGCAAGAAAACAATGACCACAATATTTCTCCAGGGGAAACCACCAGGGATAAAACCCCGCAAAATCTTCCGCAATATAGAATTCACAAAGTACAAAGATAAACCCCAAGACAAAATCAGTTACTCCTCCACTTGTGCGAACTTCTCTCTCTCTCTTATGAGAACTTGTGAGAGTGAATGAGTGAATACAAATGAGAGATACATATTCTATTTATATTCTTCTGTTGTGGTGAATTTTCCCCAATAGGACCAACTTCTCCTAACTGACTGGGATGACTTGTCAAATACATAATATAGTAATCTCTTTTGGGTTTGTCTAGGCCAACACAATACCTTGGTTTACATTGACTCTTTCAATGACTCTTACATTATTACTTACATCAATAACATCTCCTGAATGAGGAATACAATAGTACAATAGACAAGTATCAAATAGAATATCTTTCATAGTTACATTCTTTTAACATCTCTCTCTCTCTCTTTTGGGCATCCAAAACTTAATAGTAGATATTGGTCAACTTATGCATCTTTTCCTTCAATACTTCACACTCTTTCGCATCCAATACTCTCCCTCTATCTCACTCTAAACCAGTAAACCCCAATTTCACTATCCCTCAACCCCTAACAAGAATCCAAAACTTCATGGTATATATTGGTCAGCTTCTGCATCTTTTCCTTCAATACTTCACACTCTTTCACATCTGATGTAATATCTCTATCTCCCTCAACACCTAACCTGTGGTCTCTCTCTCTCTAAACCCCTAAGCCACAATCTCTCTCTCTCTCTCTCTCTAAATTCCTAACCCTTGATATCTCTCTCCCTCCCTCTTTCCAAATCCTAACCCCCAATATTTATTTTTATTTTTCTCTCTCTAAACCCCTAACCCCCAATCCCTAAGACCCCTTAAAGTTTGATACTCTCTCTCTCTCTTTGTCTCTCTCTTCCGGGAATCTAAAAATTAGTAGATATTGTTAAGCTTCAGCATCGTTTCTCTCTCTATAAGTCCCTAACCTCTCTCTCTCTCTCTCTCAACCCCTAACTCCCAATATTTGTCTCTCTATAAATCCCTAACCTCCAATCTCTCTCTCTCTCTCTCTCTCTCTATGTATGTATATATATATATAAACCCCTAACGCTCTCTCTCTTTCTCAATATTTCTCTCTCTCTATCTCCCTAACCCACAATATCCCTCTCTCTAGATCTCTCTTAACCGCTAACCCCCAACCTCTCTCTCTCTCTCTCTCAACCCATAACCCTCTCTCTCTCTCTCTCTCAATCCCTAACCCTCTCTCTCTTTATCAATATTTCTCTCTCTCTATCTCCCTAACCCACAATATCCCTCTCTCTATATCTCTCTAAACCCCTAACCCCAAACTCTATCTCTCTCTCTCAACCCCTAAGACACAATTTATCTAACTCCTAACCCTCTCTCTTTCTCAATATTTCTCTCTCTCTATCTCCCTAACCCACAATATCCCACTCTCTAGATATCTCTAACTCCCAACCCTCTCTCTTTCTCAATATTTCTCTCTCTCTATCTCCCTAACCCACAATCTCCCACTCTCTAGATCTCTCTAAACCCCTAACCCCTAGCCTCTCCCTCTCTCTCTCTCTCTCAATCTCTAAGCCACAATATATTGCTCTCACTCACTCTCTCTCTAAACCCATAACCCCCAATATATCTCTCTATATAAATCCCTTACCTCCAATATCTCTCTCTCTCTCTCTAAACCCCTAACCCTCTTTCTTTTTCTCAATATTTCTCTCTCTTTATATCCCTAACCCACATTCTCCCTCTCTCTATATCTTTATAAACCCCCAACCCCTCTCTCTCTCTCGACCCCTAAGCCACAATCTATCTCTCTCTCTCTCTCTCTAAACCCCTAACCCTCTCTCTCTTTCTCAATCTTTCTCTCTGTCTATCTCCCTAACCCACAATCTCTCACTCTCTAGATATTGGTTAGCTTATGATCAATCATCTAGATATTGGTTAGCTTCTGTATATTTTCCCCCAAGACTTCACACTCTTTCACATCCGATGTAATATCTCTATCTCCCTCAATGCCTAACCCCCAGTCTCTCTCTCTCTCTCTCTCTCTCTCTCTCTCTCTCTCTCTAAATTACTAACCCCTGATATCTCTCTCCCTCCCTCTTTCTAAATCCCTAACCCCCAATCTCTCTCTTTCTTTTTCTCTCTCCAAACCCCTAACCCCCAATCCCTAAGACCCTTTAACCTTTGATACGCTCTCTCTATCTCTCTCTCTCTGATACGCGCTCCCTCTCTCTCTCTCTCTCTCTCTCTCTCTCTCTCTAAATTCCTAACCCCTGATATATCTCTCCCTCCATCTTTATAAATCCCTAACCCCCAATCTCTCTCTTCCTTTTTCTCTTTCTAAACCCCTAACCCCCCAATCCCTAAGACTCTTTCACCTTTGATACTCTCTCTCTCTCTCTCTCTCTCTCTCTCTCTCTCTTTGGGCATCCAAAGCTTCATAGTAGATATTGGTGAGCTTCTACTTCTTTTCCTTCAATACTTCACACTCTTTAACATTTGATGTATATCTTTATCTCCCTCAAAGCCTAAAACATAGTCTCTCTCGCTCTCTAAACCCCTAAGCCACAATCTCTCTCTCTCTCTCTCTCTAATAATCTTGCTAGGTCAGGGAGGTTGAGACTAGCCATAAATGGAAAACTGGAAGAAGAATATGACATGGTTGTTGGGGCATATGTGTTGGTGGTAGAATTATTGATCAGGCCGCTCCACCCAAAGGGAATATGAGCCGTGACAGGGATGTGACCCCCAAACAGAGGTGTGGGGTTGGTGTGGGAGGGTCCTGCGCCTCCAAGTGTAACATGGGTCACAGATGGGGTGGGATTGAGTGCAGTAGCTATTGGAATTGGAATAGTGACGGGGATGGTAGGTGTGGGTCCCATTAAGGGCATACCCAAGGTAGTTGTTGTAGTGGTGGCTAATGTGGTGGTTGGGGTGGTGGTGGATGATCCACCAGCAATCCCTAAAATAATGGGTTAGAAGTCATGCCAACCATGGGGCTAGTCGGTGTTGTGTATGTAGGGTTTTCTGATTTTGCCTCAGAGTCAGATGTGAAATGAGGGGCGTCCGAATCGGGTGACGAGGCTCTATGCCAGTGATGAGTGGAGTCAAGTGACAAGGGGACTCAATGGTGACAGACGGATAGTAAAACTAGTAGGTAGTGGCTGTCAAAGGTGTAGAAAAATTTGGGCCAAAAATGGGAAAGAAAACTCAGAAAACATATCGCAGGTTTCAGGCCGAAACTTGGGATCTGGATCACGGGTATCAGGCCAAATATCACGCTCTGGTTCGCGGCTAAGAGGTTGACATAGGCGACCTGGGTCGGAGCTGTGAGGCGACAAGCTGCAATCTAGATCGCAGCTATGAGGCTAAATGGCACGATCGGAACTCAGAAGCCGAGTGTTAGATTGCAGGTTTGGGGAAAACAGACGTGATCGGAGTTGCGGTCTTGGACTGGACAGTCGCAATCGGGTTGTGCAGATCTGGTTTGCAGATTGTGGGTTTGAGATGAATAAGCGCGATCTGGGTCACGGGTTTAGGTTATGTAGGCACGATCTAATTCGCAGTTCAGTTGTGCAGATCCGGCTAATAGATCACGTGTTAAGGGCGAATAGGCATGATCGGATCGTGATTTTAGGCTCAGCAGGCACGATCTGGATCGCAGCTCTGGGGGAAAAACCTGTGATCGATGGCACAAAAACGGTCGCCGAAAACGAAAGCTGAAACTAAAAAATGGGGTTTACAGGCCTTGTAGAAATGACAATGGGCTTGGGATACAAGGTGCAGGATTAAGGGTTGATCATATCTACAATATTAAAGTAAAATAACAACAAAAACAAGAACAAATCTAAAACTAACCAGAGATTCAAAGAAAAGCGGAGTCTTCAAAAAATGTTGCTTGGGTTTTCACCCAAGCTTGTGCAAATGGGCACCTACTAATTTGGTAGTAGCAGTTTCAGTAAAACAGTAAAAAAAATAATGCAAATAGTAAAAACTAATCTAACATGTGCATAATAAACTTGCAGTAAACAGGAAATAATTCAGATCTTCCATGTAAAACAAATTTTATTCATAAAAAATAGATTTACAAATGAAAGATTACCTCGATGGTGAGGTTGGTTGAGCTTGAGCAGCTGCAGGGTGAGTTACTCCAATGCTCCAATGGTTCCTTCTCTTCTCCAATTGCAAATGGGGATTGGCCAAAATGGTTCACTCCAATGGTGGATCTAAGCACAAATGATGGGCTCATGATCTCAAGAATGAATTTGGTAGCATAAGGATAGGCAAGAATGTGGATGAATAATGGGGAGCCTATATCACCTTTTTATAGCTTTTGGGTGATGGATAATACAACCATGGTTTAAGGTAACCAATGGTATTGGTGAAAATGGTTTAGGGTTTCTTTTCCTCCTTTTCCCTCTTTTTTCCCTTTTTGAATATATTTTTGAATTTTATTCCATTTTAATTGATTTTTGGGGGTTTTGAACCCCTTTGGAGGGTTTTTGGTATTTTTTGAGGAAATTTAATTATTTTGAGGAGAAAACGATGGATTTTGGCCTTTTTGGTGGCCATTTGAGAGTTTTTTGAGGTTTTAGAGGCTAATATGGTAGGAAAAGTGGACAAATAGGTCATGTGACTAGGAAGATGAGCTAGTGAGCATTTTTTGGGTGTTAACACTAACCCCCAATCTTTCTCTCTTTAAACCGCTAACCACTAATCCCAAGACGCTTTCGCATTTGATGCTCTCTCTCTCTCACGGGAATCAAAAACTTAATAGTGGATATTGGTCAGCTTCTGCATCCTTTCCTTCAATACTTCATACTCTTTCGCATTCGATACTCTCCCTCTCTCTCACTCTAAACTAGTAAACCCCAATATCGCTATCCCTCAACCCCTAACATGCATCCAAAACTTCATAGTAGATATTGGTCAGCTTCTACATCTTTTCCTTCAATACTTCATACCCTTTCGCATCTGATACTCTCCCTCTCCCTGAATATAAACCTGTAAACCCTGATATCGCTATCCCTCAACGCTTAACAAGCATCCAAAACTTCATAGTAGATATTGGTCAGCTTCTGCATCTTTTCCTTCAAGACTTCATACTCTTTCACATCCGACCTAATATCTCTTTCTCCCTCAATTCCTAACCCGCAGTCTCTCTCACTCTGTAAACCCCTAAGCCACAATCTCTCTCTCTCTCTCTCTCTCTCTCTCTCTCTCTCTAAATTCCTAACCCCCGATATCTCTCTCCCTCCGTCTTTCCAAATCCCTAAGCCCCAATCTCTCTATTTATTTTTCTCTCTCTAAACTCCTAACCCCCAATCCCTGAGACCCATTCAAGTTTGATACTCTCTCTCTCTTCCGAGCATCCAAAACTTAATAGTAGATATTGGTTAGCTTATGCATCTTTTCCTTCAATACTTCACACTCTTTCGCATTTGATACTCTCCCTCTCTCTCACCCTAAACCCGTAAACCCCAATATCGCTATCCCTCAACCCCTAACAGGCATCCAAAACTTCATAGTAGATATTGGTAAGCTTCTGCATCTTTTCCTTCAAGAATTCACACTCTTTCACATCTGAAGTAATATCTCTATCTCCCTCAATGCCTAACCCGCAGTATCTCTCTCTCTAAACCCCTAAGCCAAAAAATTTCTCTCTCTCTAAATTCCTAACCCTTGATATCTCTCTCCCTCCCTCTTTCCAAATCCCTAACCCCCCAATATTTATTTTTCTCTCTCTAAACCCATAACCCCCAATCCTTGAGACCCTTTCACATTTGATACTCTCTCTCTCTCTCTCTCTCTCTCTCTCTCTATTCCAGGCATACAAAACTTAATAGTAGATATTGGTAAGCTTCATCATATGTTCTCTCTCTATAAATCCCTAACCTCCAATCTCTCTCTCTCTCTCTAAACCCATAACTCTCTCTCTCTTTATCAATCTTTCTCTCTCTCTATCTCCCTAACCCACAATCTCCCTCTCTCTAGATATCTCTAAACCCCTAACCCCCAATCTCTCTCCCTCTCTCAAACCCTAAGTCATAATATCTCTCTCTAAACTCCTAACCCTCTCTCTCTTTCTCTCTCTCTCTATCTCCCTAACCCAAAATATCCCTCTATCTCTCTAAACCCCTAACCCCAACCTCTCTCTCAACCCATAAGCCACAATCTCTCTCTCTAAACTCCTAACCCTCTCTCTCTTTCTCAATCTTTCTCTCTCTCTATCTCCCTAACCCACAATATCCCACTCTCTAGATCTCTCTAAACCCATAACCCCTAACCTCTTTCTCTCTCAATCGCTAAGCCACAATCTCTCTCTCACACACTCTTTCTTTCTAAACCCCTAACCCCCAATATCTCTCTCTATATAAATCCCTAACCTCCACTCTCTCTCTAAACCCATAACTCTCTTTCTCTTTCTAAATCTCTCTCTCTCTCTCTCTCTCTCTCTCTCTCTCTCTCTCTCCCTAACCCACATTCTCCCTCTCTTTAGATCTCTCTAAACCCCTAACCCCTCTCTCTCTCAACCCCTAAGCCACAATCTATCTCTCTTTATCTCTCTCTCTCTTGCTCTCTCTCTCTCTCTAAACCCCTAACCCTCTCTCTCTTTCTCAATCTTTCTCTCTCTCTATCTCCTTAACCCATAATCTCTCACTCTCTAGATATTGGTTAGCTTATGATAAATAATCTAGATATTGGTCAGCTACTGCATCTTTTCTTTCAATACTTCACACTCTTTCACATCCGATGTAATATCTCTATCTCGCTCAACGCCTAACCCCTAGTCTCTCGTTCTCTCTAAACCCCTAAGGCACAATCTCTCTCTCTCTCTCTCTCTCTCTCTCTCTCTCTCCGTGTATATATTTATATAAACCCCTAACCCTCTTTCTCTTTCTCAATATCTCTCTCTCTCTATCTCCATAACCCACATTCTCCCTCTCTTTAGATATTTCTAAACCCCTAAACCCCAACCCCCACCCTCTCTTTATCTCTCTCTCTCTCTCAACCCCTAAGCCACAATCTCTCTCTCTCTCTCCCTCAACCCCTAACCTTCTCTCTCTTTCTCAATATTTCTCTCTCTCTATCTCCCTAACCCACAATCTCTCACTCTCTATTTATTGGTTAGCTTCTGATCAATCATCTAGATATTGGTCAGCTTCTACATATTTTCCTTCACGACTTCACACTCTTTCACATCCAATGTAATATCTCTATCTCCCTCAATGCCTAACCACCGGTCTCTCTCGCTCTCTAAACCCCTAAGCCAAAAACTCTCTCTCTCTCTCTCTCTCTCTTACTCTCTCTCTCTCTCTCTCTCTCTCTCTCTCTCTCTATTTATCTATCTAAATTCCTAACCCCCAATATATATCTCCCTCCCTCTCTCTAAATCCCTAACTCCCAATCTCTCTCTTTCTTTTTCTCTCTATAAATCGCTAACCCCCAATCCCTAAGGACCTTATGGGATATGAGTGCCTATAATAGATTTTTTGTACTGGTGACGAATCTTGGGATCATTACTATGGTCGAGTGAGGAAAAAAGGCTATATGACCTAAGTTAAGCTTCTAGGGTGCATGGGACAAATGATTCCTTCAACCACAACACATGTAATGTAGAGGGGATCTTTAACCACCAATTGGGATACACATTCTATTAAGATATTTTATTCACCAAGGATGTGTATCAAGGCCTTGACCATTGTCATATGGGAACCATTACAATGCTTTCTACACTAGATTGTGTCTATATTATACTTGTGGGATAAAGATTCCATTTATAGGGTTTGTGTGGTGTTTTTGGACCATATGCATGGTCCATAAACCATAAAAACATATTTTTATTCCCTGAGATATTAGTTTTTATCCTTGTCCCATTGGTAGTGTATCAAGAATCATCTACTATGGGAAACCTCCCAAAGGCTCGCATATTACCATGAATAAGGCCTCGAGACCCATCCTTGGTATGAAAAACCTCTCCTAGTATGACAAAACCTCCTATAAGTTCCCACATCCAACTTGTATATCAAAGATCCTTCATCCCATCTATTTTGTCTAAAAATTTCCAATTAGATCCCCATATCTCATGCAAAGGCCAAAGTTTATGAGCCCTAGAAGAATAATCTTGATCATAATGACCTTTTTTTCTTCATCAACCATGGTCAAAACCCTAGAATCCACATTAAGTATATAAAATATTTTAAATATACACATATCCCACCAAAAGGCTAATGATATTGGTTCGTATGATGCTTTAAGGCCTATTCCAGGGACCGAGACCCTAGAAGCTCCATTTTGGGACAAAGTCCCAAAATCCATCTCTTGTGTGCAAAACCTCCTAATAGTACCCATATTTGACTTAAGGACAAAGGAACTTTGTAGATGTGTTTTGTGGTGGTTTAAGGAATATTTCATGTCCATAAGACCTCTGGGATTAATTTAAGGATGAAGGACCTTATTTTTCTCCCCCCGTCATGTCCAGGGCCCATAGACCCATTCCTACTACATTAAAACTCCTAATGACACTCCTATACCACTTTTATGTAAAAAAATAATTTTAGATGGCCTATGTTGTAGTTCAAGGCCTTAATCATGGCCTGTTAGTATAAGGATATTCATTTAGGATCTAATTCCCTAGATTTATCTCCCAACCATTTTAATTACCTCGCACTCTCTTTGTCTCACAATCTCTCTCTTTCTCTGACACTCACCATCTCTTTGTATCTCTCCCTAAACCCCTATCCCCCCTTGTTCCATCTTTCTCCACCCCTAACTACCAATATATATCTCTCTCAACCCCTGACCCCCAATCTCCCTCTCTCTCAACCCCTAACTAGGTTCTACACAGCTTCTCATGCCCATAATCTTAGAATTAAAGCATGGTTAATGTCGAAGCTTATCGCTTATCTAGGGGTGACTTCAAGAAGAAAGGTTGTATTTGATTAAAATTTACATGGATATCAAATGCCTTCTTCGAGATCAATAATAAATTGTGAAGTTAATGTTCGTGCGACACGGCTTCAAATGTACAACCATTTTAATTACCTCTCACTCTCTTCGTCTCACAACCTCTCTCTCTATGTCACTCATTATCTCTCTATATCTCTCCCTAGACCCCTATCCCCCTTGATTTCTCTCCCTAAACCCATACCCCCCTTGTTTCATCTCTCTCCACCCCTAACCCCCAATCTCTATCTCTCTCAACACCTAAACCACAATCTCCCTCTGTCTCTCAACCCCTGACCAGGTTCTATGCAGCCTCTCATTCCCCTAATATCATAGTTAAATCATGGTTAATGTCGAATCCCTAACCCCTATTTGTCTCTCTCCATAAACCCTTAACCCACAATCTCCCCCCGCTATCCCCCCCTTAAACCCATAACCCACAATGTACCCCTCTCTCTCCCCTAAAGCCACAACCCACAATCCCCCCCTAAACCCATAACCCACTACCCCCCTCCCCCTCTTTCTCTCCTTACACCCATAACCCACAATCCCCCTATAACGTGCAATTAATGTTAAAAAAAAAATTATACCCGAAATACAATACATCAACGTTCACCAACCAAATTAATGAAACAAGAGCGCGCATGCACTATTAACGCGCGTGTGCTCCGTGAGTAGCCGACATCTTACCAAATTCCACCACGGTCGTACCCTGTATGTTGGTGGCGAACGTTGATTAGTTAATGCACGGAGGAGCACACACGCACTAATATTGTGTGCACGCTCCTCTGTTTGAAAAAGACAGAGTAACATTTCTTGTGCATCATCCAAATTTTCAATTTTCACTCTTACGCAGTAAAATGAGCTCAACTCTGCATGATTTCACTTTTGTAACTCTTGCACTCACATTGAACTTGCATTCTTTGGAAGATTGGAACCCTCTCAACCATCTTGCACACAACATTTACTCTCAACAATTCTCAGAGTTCTGTTTGGAACATTGGACCATTTGATTACAATTGTTGGACACATTGGAGTTCACTTCTTTTGCAATGCAAGTAACAAGTGTGTAAAGAAAGGCTTGAATTTGATTAGAATGAAAATTTTGATATACAAGTTCTTCCACAAATATGTTAACATGAGGGAAAAAATTTAAACTCTCTCCTAATGTATGAATTAAATTGGAGATGTCACAATCATTCTCAAGTTAAGGGAATATATCACTCGGTGGTACCTCTTCCCCTTAAACATAGTATGTGGTCCAAAATGGCTCATTGCATACATTTTACATACAACTATGAAGCTCAAAACCAATGAACTCTATAAACCAAACTTTCCAAACTTGATCAACATGCATGCCTTGGGCCTAATCATTGATACACATAGTAGAATCCATCATAGTGCTCTATCCTTGTTAGCCTTCAATAGGTCCAAACTCAAAATCCATCACTATGAACTCCAACCCCTTTTCCATCAACATGAAATCCAACATATAGTAGACTCCATCACTATGAATTCCAACCCCTTTTCCATCACTATAAACTCCAACATATAGTAGAATCCATCATAGTGCTCTATCCTTGTTAGCCTTCAATAGGACAAACTTCAAAATCCATCACTATTTGTGATCAATCACTATGAAATCCAACCCCTTTTCCATCACCATGAACTCCAACACATAGTAAACTCCATCACTATGAACTCCAACCCCTTTTCCATCGCTGTGAACTCCAACACATAGTAGAATCCATCATAGTGCTTTATCCTTGTTAGCCTTCAATGGGTCCAAACTCAAAATCCATCACTATTTGTGATCCATCACTATGAACTCCAACCCCTTTTCCATCACCATGAACTCCAACACATAGTAGACTCCATCACTATGAACTCCAACCCCTTTTCCATCACTATGAACTCCAACGCATAGTAGAATCCATCATAGTGCTCTATCCTTGTTATCCTTCAATAGGTCCAAATTCAAAATCCATCACTATTTGTGATCAATCACTATGAACTCCAAACCCCTTTCCATCACCATGAACTCCAGCACATAGTAGGCTATGTCACTATGAACTCCAACCCTTTTCCATCACTATGAAGTCCAACACATAGTAGAATCCATCATAGTGCTCTATCCTTGTTAGCCTTCAATAGGTCCAAACTCAAAATCCATCACTATGAACTCCAACCCCTTTTCCATCACCATGAACTCCAACAAATAGAAGAGTCCGTCACTATGAATGCCAACCTCTTTTCCATCACTATGAACTCCAACACATAGTAGAATCCATCAAAGTGCTCTATCCTTGTTATCCTTCAACATGTCCAAACTCAAAATCCATCACTATGAACTCCAACCCCTTTTCCATCACCATGAATTGCAACACGTAGTAGAAGGATTCGATGACCAATTGCAACTCCTTTGATAAGACTTATTTCATACAAAGTAGAGATTAAAAAGTCTTCTTGCTTTTAGAATGTCTTCTTGCATACAAAGTAGAGATTATAAGATCACTCACGTAAGCATTCAATGGATAATATGGAATGATACTCACCATCTTATTGCAAATGTTATTTATTCTGGCAAGGACAATAAACTTGTTTTCTAAAAAAAATTGTTGGAGATGGGAAACAAATGGAATAGAACAAAAAATTCTATATGGAAGGATCTATGACTTGAAAAGCTCCATGATCTAAGAGAAAAAGCAAGGTTGGGCATGGAAATACATAGACATGCAATGCCACTGCATCAAATACTAGCAAAACAAACAACACAATGACTTCTAGTTCAGCTCCACAAGTGAAGCGGATGCACCCAATGGATCCCATTCAAATTCCATCGGCAAGTCATCCTCCAACCAATATTCCATCACCAACCAACGATGAAGTGCTTCAGGACATTCAAATATTGGCAGAAGCTAAGTATGCATAACTGGATGTGCATCAAGTTGTGGATTTGCAGTCTCCCCAAGAAGACCACACACATGTCAAACACACTCCCAATCTAGAACAACATGTGAATGAAGTGCCACAACAAAGCAGTGGTGGGACTCATACTTCTCCTACACCTACTTTACCTTGATTGTCCAGTGCATGATGAAGAAGAACTCCTAGATGTATTCATGTGAATGAAAGTGCCTTAACAATTCTTGAAGGTAAGTTACCTAAACAAACTATTGATTGGCAATGTAGCAAAATTGTCAAAGAATTTTTTGAATCTAAGAATGATGCATCGAAATGTCAATTATTTATAGATTTGTTAAAATCGCATTGTTTATCCACTGTTAGGGAAATCTTAGGCATAAAGTTAGTTATAATTTTAGAGGCTAATAGCCTTGTTGCTAGAAATCTCCAATCTGCATTTAATTTAATTGGAAAGACGTATCGCACAAAAGATCTTAATGTGGCCCATCGTGTACTATCTGAATCGATTGTAAGCAAAATCACAAGGCGTAGTTGCCTTATGTCACACACATCTCACCTCTTTAATGTAGATAGAAATACACTCCATAAGTATTCTGCGATTAGAGAAAGATTAGACACTCCAGGACAAAAATATTGTTGGGCATTCATTGGTAGGTTTCCTCGTTCAGACATGAAGCTAATTGTTGCAGTTAAAGACCTAGTGCACAAGTTTTAGCATGATAACACTAGACCTTCATCCAATCAAAAAGATGTTTTGAAGTTCAGAAAAGGTACTAATGAGGATGAACCCCACATCAAACACTTCCTTGACATGACACAAACGGAACTCTACGAGAGATTCAGGACTGAGCACACACAATTGAACCTGGTCCAATGGTCATTTGAAAAATGAAAGCCCTGGTATGTTAGAATTTGCATTGACCACAACACATGTGTCTGCAGATACCATGTAGAGTTTGAATATTATTATGAGACATATAAACATATATTTCGTGATTTGCATACTAACATTGTGCAGGAATGCTCTTTCGTACTACCATCAAATGCATCAATAGATTTTATCCACAGCATAATGTGGCCTGCAAGAGTTGAAGGTGAAAAATATTATGCAAAGTCATGTCTTTATGGGACATGTTCCAGGTGCAGTGGATTTGCATTATTGGGACGTTGCACCCATGTAAGTGAAGAGCACGAATTTGGGAACACGACCATAGAAATGCAAAGCTTCAAATATGTAACGTATCAAATAGACAGTGTGAAAGAGGGAAAAGAGATTGCATTGGTCAAGTCAAAGTACATAATGATAACATAGTTTCAAAATGTGCATTCAATTTCTATGTACATTTATTTCAAAGGTCACGTTGTACTAATGCCCTTGTTTTCATGGAACTAGGTATGGATATGGGATTTCATGGAGAAATTTTACAAACAAACCGAGCAGTATGTTCAACATGTGCATGTGGCCCGGTGGCAGGATGAGCAATATAAAATATGCATGGATAGCTTCCTCGTTGGAACCATATTTTCAGTGGTGGATTTTGTTGAGAACCACACTCTTTAGCCGTAGAATGAGATTCATAGTCAATACTACCATTCGGACCAAGTTAGTATAATGGTTCATATCACATACAGGCACGCGACAGAGAGCAGCAATGACCAGAGGACAATATTGAAGCAGACAAACTTCTACATCAGTGACGATAGGTGCCATGACTTGCATTATGTACAAAACTGCTTTCAAATTTTCTATGATCAGCTGAAAGGTAGATATATACAAATGGATCAACATTGGATATGGTCAGATGGTTGTGCAGGCCAATTCAAAAATGCACGTGTATTCCAGTAGTTAAGTATTTTGCACAAGACTTATGGTGTGCCGCATATATGAAACTATTATGAGACCGAGCACGGGAAGGGCGAGCATGATGGGGCTGGAGCATGTATCAAAACCGCGCTACGAAGGGAGGATATGAGGTGCATGACAAACCCTCATATCCAAGATGCAGAATCCATAGTTCAATGGTGCTCTGCAAAAATGCCATATCAATCTTGCGAGCAACAGACATCCAAAGGTAGAGGACATGTGGTGAGAAATTTTTGGCAAGTGGTTGATATAAATCAATCGCGATCTTATAGTTGCAGTATTGTACAAGGGACCCATGGATTTCATTCGGTTTGAAGCTCAAACAACCCTTTATTTGAAACATGGATGTGGAAACTTGCTTTCTTTTGTGGGCATTGTAGCAGCGGTGAGTGGGATTAGTGTGAATCAATGGAATACAATTGATGATTGGGATCATGTATCACTTGCAGTAGACCCACGTGTAGTTGTTGAAATAATCTAGTTAGAGGAAGGACATTCCTCTATTTCGAATGACTATGATCATATATTTGATCTTGTACAACCAGGTAGATATTTCTGCAACCATATCTCGGTGTCCTTCTTCATTTTTTATTTAACCATGTTATCAAACCCCTACATGTTTGAATTTGACCATGAAATGCATTTTTGCAGGATACATCTACGCAGTTGTCTCCCCGAAAGACAATGAATGACGCATGAATTATTGGTTGGCACGGTGCATCCAAGGGAAGCAAACCATCCTCACATCATCCATTGATAGTGAGGGCAATGATTTTCTGACTGGATCGATGGTTTTTCAAAGTGAATATCTTACAATAGATGGAAAGTCACCAACAACCGATGGGTATGTATACATGGATTACAAACCAAGTTCACGGGTGTATCACTACATGCACTTGATCGTTGGTACATACATCCAACTACAAGCAATGTCAACAAAGAGATCAAACAGGCTACGCTATCGCCTACCTCACCCCGATCACGAGAGATTGTTGGAGACAATTAGAAACAGAGAGGATCCAAATGGCTTAATTGAATGAGGTAAGTATCTCCATACTATGTACATAGATTAGTCATGTAATTATTTATTCATGCATTTCTAACGTTATTCATCTTATGTTAGATAGTTCATTTCATGTTTTATAGATCTTGTTACCTTAGTTTCTTTATTTCATTTTTATGTCATGTTTAATTTCATATTACCGTACATTGATGTATTCTTGATACCTGTTAGAGGGGACCCTTCGAGATCCTTAGTTGTCATTAGTTACTATGTAATAATCTAGTTAAAGAAGCCGTTGGAGCCGGTGCAACCACTCCAACCACATGTAAGATTTATAAATATACCTATCAAGATGAATATAACCAGTTGGATGCATTCGACTCATCTCTTGTCTTGAATATATCTCTGTGTATGCATTTACTCTCTGCTTGAATACAACATCTGCCGCCGTTGCCGTTCTCTTTTGGCTGGGTGACAGCAGCAGCAAAAGAGGAGCAGTTCGAACCTGAAGGGGATCGTGAGGAGAAAGAATCCCTGCAAGAAATGCTCAGAAATGATAATGCTGCGTGATCAATCAGGATAAAATCGTGCAATGATTCGTTGAAGAAACCTGCAAGAAATACTTCCCGTGCAAAATGGCGTGAAGATGGAAGAAACCTCACAAAGAAAGATAGGAGGGGAGATGCTACCCAGCGTGGACAAAAACGCATTGCTTGGAAGGAGCTCGTGAAAGCATGACGAAGTTGTTGCTGATGCGATCCAAGGATTGCTGGCTCATCTGGTATTTCCATCGACCATTTCGTCAGATTTCTGTGGAAACTCGACAGACTATGGAGCCGTCTTTTATCATCCCATAGACTACCGGAATAATTGAAGAAGCGGCCTGCAAAAAGAATTAAACATTTCTTATATCCTAGTTCTATTCGGGGATCAAATATGAGGAACAGTCGTGCAACTCTCTACAATACCAGTCGGTGGATTCAACCCATTTTGCACAAAATCTTGCTGCCATCGACATAATAATCACACCATAAATTTCAAGTCGACCAGTTTGTCAATAGATCGCTCGGCTTGCCAAAGTGGGCGATGATGTGTTCTAGTTGGTAATTATATGCACGTCATATTGAGCATTTCCGACTGGGTGAATGCATGTCGAATGTTACTCCAAGTGACTCTAGGCTAAACGCTGTAAGGATCCGATTTGTAGTGCACCGTCCTGTCAACAGAGTGACGCCCAGCGATTAAAGATATGGACGAGTGCAAATATTCTTCTGCATATATTTATCAAGTACTTGAAGGGTTCCAAGTGACTAGAGATGTTCCATCGACCAACATATCATATACCTTTCCTACACTTGGTTCTGGTGATTTCAAATCGATCAATTCTGGAAGATCAACTCGTGGAGGAGTACCGCCGACCGAACTAACAACTGAATTAATCAATCTGTCGACCACAGATTGGGAGAAGTCTTGACCACAGATTGGGAAATGTCGATTCGCCGACCGTGATAGTCGCTCAAGTATCTACCGTCGACTAGCACCCTATCATCGAGATAAGTGTAGTTTACCACTGAAGACCAAAACTGTCGTTCAAACTATCTATATACGAGGTATTACATGCTGGTGACGCATTGCATTACAAAGTTATTTTAAACCCTGGCCGTCATATAACCTTGGCTCACAAGAAAACTTCTTTTTATTTTGATGAGTCATATGGAAAATGATCGATATATATTTTTTGGTCCAGCCATGTTCAAGTTTATAGTCATGTCGAACAAAAGTATTGTTGGTCGATTGGTGGGATCGGTGATATTACATGCTATAAAATATGGTCGATGTTGTAATTAGTGGATGATTCATTTTATGGTAAATATGGTCGATATAATGCGGTCAATAGAATTGTATTGTTTTGGTCGGTTGTATATAGTCAGTACTAAAAGTAGTACTAAAAGTAGTCGAAACTCAAAATTGTCGAGTCATTGGTCGATATTGTAAGTGGTCAAGTCTTTTTATGAAGTCATGGTCGAGAGTCGACCTTTTTGTATTATAATTTTGTAATTCAGTCAGTCTCTAGCCAACTTAGTAAGTCATGTTGACTCAAGTAAGTCATGTCGAGTCGCGTGGAGTCAAGTCGACCAATATCAGTTTGTATCGACCACAAACAGCAGCTACACATTTGGAACTTGCACGAAGCCTCACGACAGCTGAGTCTATGAAAAGCATGTACTCAAGCAGAAGACATCTATACCACACAGAGAAAGCACTTCACGTTAATAATGACAAAAGAAGACTTAAATTGATCAAGCCTCCCGGTACTAACACACATAAACATCTATTCAATGTCATTTCAGACGTTTTTCCGGAAGTTGGTGAGTTGGTGCAATAGCAGAGTGTGGAAGCCCAGATGCTCCTGGACCGTGGAAGAGAATCCCGCAGGAAGGTGAAAGGGGTAAGCGACACGATTGGCCACTACTCGACTGCTGACAGAGACTAAAGGAGTCGCAGTTCGTGGTTGTTCATGTTTCTTCGGGACGAAGAAATATTTTGAGGTGGGGGAGATGTTAGAGGGGACCCTTCGGGATCCTTAGTTGTCATTAGTTACTATGTAATAATATAGTTAAAGAAGTAGTTGGAGCGGGTGCAACCGCTCCAACCACATGTAAGATGTATAAATATACCTATCAAGATGAATATAACCAGTTGGATGCATTCGACTCATCTCCTGTCTTGAATATATCTCTATGTATGCATTTACTCTCTGCTTGAATACAACAATACCGTTATATGATTTATATCATTACATGTTTTAAACCATGTTCATTTTCCAATCACCATCGTGCTTCATCGACAAAATTACCATTGCCACCATCCTCCCCATGCCCATGTTGTCACCGTCGTCATCCTTATTATTCCCAATGTCATGATCATGGCCATCAAATGCCATCCCCATTCCCATTGTCACCATCATCCTCCTCATGCCCACGTTGTCACCATCTCCATCCTCATCATCCCCATCATCACCATCAAATGCCCTTGAAGGCTCATGCTTGAATGGCTTGATTCACTTACATGTTCATGTTCTTGTTTGAATTATGCCCTAAGTATGCCTTCGAAGACTAACTTTAGCAAAACTATTTTTATCATGTGTTCGTCACCCACATGGCCCACTTTCTTTTGTAAACTCTCCCTATTAGTGTGTATTCTGCATATATTCAGTCAAAGGAAGTATTTTTTCACAAAATTGAAATTTCATGCAAATAAAAAAGTTATTAACTAAATAAAAATTGAAGAGTTGAATAATAGACAGTTAAAAAAATTAGGTGTTCTCCTCCAAGTGCTTCAAAGATGAATAAAAAAGCTGCTTTCAACTCCAACATTCATGTATGCTATGTGGCTCTACTCACATGCAATATAAACACCTATGCGGCTCTAGTTTCATGCAACCCAACCCAAGCCACACAACTTCAAATAGAACAAGACACCCACCATAATTAATTTCAACGGGTATCTCACCCATCCAACAATTTCTCTCAACCATATGCAACAAAATATTAAGACTTTCCCTTCACTCCTAACGAGTCCCTCACGACATCTATCTCTTCTAGTGCGCTAGTGTGGTCATCAAGAATAAGATCCAATGACTTAAATCTATAAACCTAGAGTGGTATACCATTATGTCAATAATATCACCACTACTTGTCTTCTATCCACCCTTGTTATATTTGACAAACTTAAAGCAAAAATACCCTAATTCAAATTGTTGCTAAACTTGCTCAAGCATAAAAGTATGTGAGATATTCGGGAACCCCAAGTAAAATGCCTCACAAAGGGAAATTCCAAGTAATTTTGAGAAATTGACAAATTAGGTTCAAAGTAGGGCATATTGTTCTAACACTACTTGGTCACAAGTCTAGTAGGAGACATGGAGAGTGGAGCTAACACCTAACATGATTTTGGATGCTAGCAATACAATTGTCTCTCCATGTACTTGTGTGATGTAACATGGCTAGGGTTTGAAAACCCTAAGAAAGACAATCATGCTATTGGCGACAGCTCAAATGACATAAGGTTCTTGTTGAATCCAATTAGGACTTCCTACCTATCCTTGATATTATAGGGTGCCTTAGGAAACCCTAGGACTTAGATGTTAGGGATCACAAAGTTATAACCAGTGGAGAAGATAAGGGTAAGAGAGACATATTAGATGATCCTGGAGAGATTGCTCTTGTGTGACGCTAGATTATAAAAAATAGGGTTTGAGGATTGAAATACTAGGATGGACATGTAGAATTGGATGCTAGAATTTAAGTTCTCTAGTGGTGTACTTGTGTGATGTTACATGGGTATGGTTTTCAACCCCTAAGAAAATACTATGTCCTTTATTTAATAGCATGTGTACTTCTCATCATGAATGTGTCATAATGTATAAGAGTAATATTCCATAACTGTGAAAAAATCCAACATAACCTTACATAGAAAAATAGAAGGTAGGATTTTATCTCTAACATAACCTTACACTCAATGGGTAGAAGTTATCTCTCATCCATTACATATATATGATTCCATGTTTGTTGCCACCACTTTTGTTTTATTTTTTATATGAACAAATTGACAAAACAATTCCCTACTTGATATAATAAAATCGTATATTCAATAAACTTCTCACATTGTTTCTTTTAATGTCTCTCACTGAGAGAAACCATAGATTCCAAAATCACCAAAATGGAGGGGCTTTGGGCCATGGACCCACGGGAGAGAGGCACCCCTAGCATTATTTTGGAATCCTAATTCCAACGGATTTGACGGTTCCTCGATCTGAGCCACAGTCACCACTCTATGGCCACTTGAAACTCGCCTCCTGGAGGCTTTCAGGGACACATGTTGAATTGGTCCCAAGGGCATAGGATTTTATCCAAAAAGCATAATTGAGTTATGTGAGATGTTGTAAGTGTGTTTGGGAAAGTTTGATGTGTGAACATTGTCACCGGGTTCATGATCGAGTCATTTCCAAAGTTGACCCCCTTGTGCAAGAATTGCATTTTCTTTCACTGAAGAAACTCTAGATTCCAAAATTTTCGAAATTGATGGGCTCTGGGTCGTGGACTCACGGGAGAGAGAAACCCCTAGCATTATTCTGGCATCCTTATTCCAACGTAGTTGAAGGTTCATCGATCTGAGCCACGATCATGGTTCTATGGTCACTTAAAACTCGCCTCCTAGAGGCTTTCAGGGACACATGTTGAATTGGTCCCGAGGGCATAGGATTTGATCTCGGTAATAGAATTGAGTTTCGTTAGATGCTGCAAGTGTGTTTGGAAATTTTTTACATGTGAATGTTGGCCACGGGTTCATGATTGATTCATTTCCAATGTTGACCCCCTTGTTCAAGAATTTCATTTTCTCTCACTAAGAGAAACCCTAGATTCTAAAATTGCCGAAATGGAGGGGCTCTGTGTCGTGGACCCATGGGAGAGAGGCACCCCTAGAATTATTTTTTCATTTTGATTCCAACGGAGTCGATAGTTTGTCAATCTGATCCACGGTCACCATTCTATGGCCACTTGAAACTTGCCTCGTGGAGGCTTTCATGACACATGTTGAATTGGTCCCGAGAGCATAGGATTTTATCCGAGCAGCAGAATTAAGTTTTGTGAGATGCTGGAAGTGTGTTTGGGCATGTTTTGTGTGTGAACGTTGGCCACGATTTCACAATCGATTCATTTCCAAAGTTGACCCCCTTATGCAAGAATTGCATTGTGTCTCACTGAGAGAAACCCTAGATTCCAAAATCGTTAAAATGGAGGGGCTCTGGGTCATGGACCCATCGGAGAGAGGCACCCCTAACATTATTCTGGCATCTCGATTCCAATGGATTCGACTGTTCTTAGATCCAATCCACGGTCACTTTTCTATTGCCACTTGAAACTCGCCTCCTGGAGGGTTTTAGGGACACATGTTGAATTGGTCCTGAGGGCTCGATCCGGGAAGCAGAATTGCGTTTCATGAGATGCTACAAGTGTGTTTGGGCATGTTTGACATGTGAACGTTGGCTACAGGTTCACAATCAATTCATTTCCAATGTTGACCCCCTTGTGCAAGAATTGCATTGTCGCTCACTGAGAGAAACCATAGATTCCAAAATCGTCGAAATGGAGGGGCTTTGAGATGTGGACCCACGGGAGAGAGGCGCCTCTAAAATTATCCCGGCGTCCTGATTCCAATGGATTCTACGGTTCATAAATCTGAGCCATGGTCACCATTCTATGGCCACTTGAAACTCGCTTCCTGGAGGCTTTCAGGGACACATGTTGAATTGCTCTCGAGGGAAAAGGATTTGATCCGGGTAGCAGAATTGAGTTCCGTGAGATGTTGCAAGTGAGTTTGGGCATTTTGTATGTCTGACCATTGACCATGTGTTCATGATCGATTCATTTACAATGTTGACCCCCTTGTGCAAAAATTGCATTGTCTCTCAATGAGAGAAACCCTAGATTCCAAAATTTCCCAAGTGGAGGGGCTCTGGGTCGTGGACCCAGGGGAGAGAGGAACCCCTAGCATTATTATGGCATCTTGATTCCAACGGTTTTGATGGTTCATCGATCTGAGCCACATCATTATTCTATGGCCACTTGAAACTCGCCTCCTGGAGGCTTTCAGGGACACATGTTGAATTGGTCCCGAGGGCATAGGATTTGATCCGGGAAGCAGAATTGAGTTCTGTGAGATTCTTCAAGTGTGTTTGGAAATTTTTGAGGTTCGAACATTGGCCACAGGTTCACAATTGATTCATTTCCAAATTTGACCCCCTTGTGCAATAATTGCATTGTCTCTCACTGAGATAAACTCTAGATTCCAAAATCGTCGAAATGGAGGGGCTCTGGGCCATCGACCCAAGGGAGAGAGGAACCCCTAGAATTATTCTGACGTCCTTATTCCAATGGATTCAATGGTTCGTCGATCCGAGCCATAGTCACCGTTGTATGGCCACTTGAAACTCGCCTCCTGGAGGCTTTCAAGGACACATGTTAAATTGGTCCCAAGGGCATAGGATTTTATCTAGGCAGCAGAATTGAGTTCTGTGAGATGCTACAAATTTTTTTGGGCATGTTTTACATGTGAACGTTGGCCACGGTTCACGGTCGATTCATTTCCAAATTTGACCCCCTTGTGCAAGAATTGCACTCTCTCACTTCTAAAGTTCACTCTCAAATTTTGTCTATGGAGTTCAATAATATCTCTTGCCTATGAATTCTTAATATGTCAATTATTGATTTTTTTATTTACAATTTACATAATTTTAAATAGATTTCACCATTATTAAAACTAATTTTCTCATGAAATGATATTGAGGGTTGGATATGTTTTCTCTTCATGTGAAATACATGGTTATTTGAAAGAGCAATACTGAATTATTATCACAAAATATCAATGCAGTATTTTATTTCCCATGCAATAAGTTGGACAAAACTCCTTTCATCAAAACTACTTGACAAGCTGTTAATGTTGCACCCACATATTCTGCTTCAGGTGACCAAATTGTAACTATGGGATGCTTCTTTGGTACCCGTGACAAAGTACTCGTACCAAAATTAAAATCATATTACCTCATGTGCTTTTCCTATCGTCAACACTGCATGTAAAATCACTATATGTGAAACCATTAAATTATGAAATACAAAATTCAATGATATGATGTACTTGCAATGTATCTTAAAATTCTTTTACCAACTTGGAAATGAGTACTTGGAGACTCCATAAACCTTGATATTAAAATCACAACAAACTTATATGGCCTAATTGTTATTAGGTACATCAAACTTCCAACTAATTTCTTGAATTGTGTTGGATCTACAAAAGATACATCATCCTCTTTGCTTAGTTTAGTACCCACTGCTACAGGTGTTGACATTGGCTTTCAATTCAACATTCTAAATCTCCTTACCACATATTTATCATACTTTGGTTCTCATATAAAAATTTCATTTTTTATTGTGCAACTTCAATACGAAGGAAGTACTTCATCACACTTTGTCATTTCAAATTCATTTTTCATGGCTATTCTAAATTTGTCCAACATCAAATTACTTGTAAAAATTATATCATTGACATAAGAATTTTACCTTGATTATATGTTTTAGTGTACAAAGCGAAGTCACTTTTGCTTCTATTAAACCCATTGTTATTCAAATAGTTGTCTATCTTGAGATATCAAGCTCTAGGACTTTGTTTCAAGCCATATAAGACATTCATTAGCTTATAGACCTTCTTTTTGTGTCCTTTTATCTCGTAACCATTTTCTTAGTTAGGCTTAAACCTCCAAAGTGCAAGTTTCCAAACCTCAAGTGCCAAAGCCATGTTTGATCAACAACCTTAGGTTTATATGCATTCATTGAGTTTTTAATTTCACGCGTCATCCTAAGTTGGAACATTATGTTCTTGGTGCATTTAAGATCTAGAACTAAGTACACATCATCAATATGTTTCTTATATCCAGTTTTCGCAAACATAATTACCCATTAAGGTCCAACAAACACATTTTTTCAATAATACATATAAATTGCATTCACCATGAACCAATCACATTCACCATTAACCAAGTAAAATTCATGACATATAACATCAAATGCACCCATGTAAGTAAGAATCCATAAACACTTTTTGTATACACCAAATGAAACTTGTAAATTTGTATTGGAAATTTGTTCAAAATTACATTTTTATACAAAATGGAGCATCATTCCCAATAGTGGATGCTCATTCCCAAAAATGGGAGAAGGGCGGCTCACGACCTATACAAAAGTAACCATATCTTGCAAAAAATGCCACATCATGGCTAATGTACATATAGGGTGTCTTAATCACCCTAGCCACCATCGGCACTCGAACACTTCTCTCCAAAATCGATCTTCCTCCTCTTTGAGATAGACGAAGATTGGGGCCCCCTACATCTAGGTGTGGTCTAGAAGGGAAACAACAACATGTCAATATTCCCACAATTCTATAAATTATTACACTTAAAAAAATACAAGTAGTATTCAAATCTTGAGTACTCACTTGAGGCGAGACAACATGTTGTGATGGGGGTGTCTGTCTCCTCAATCCCAATCTCTCGACAATGCCTCCCTACAACCATTAGAAAAATAATTAATACATAATACAAAACTTACTTGTTTTATGAAATTCATTCATGCTTAATAAGATTTTAAATAACTTATAAATCTCACCATGAATATCGTAGGTGATGCAGGTGATTTCCCTTCCGGGATAGGAAGTGGAGCACTGGGCTGCACAACTTCCTTTGAGGTGATGGTGGCAGCGGCAGCTGATGTAGGTAGGGGGGTGGGGGCTGATGTAGTTTGGGGGGTGGGGGCTGATGTAGGTAGGGGTGCGGGTGACGATGTAGGTAGGGGGACATGAGTTGATGTAGGTAGGGGGGTGGGGGATGATGTAGGTAGGGAGACGGGGGCTGATGTGGGTAAATGGGTGGGAGTATATGTATGTGAAATGGATGAAGCTGATGTGGATGGATCTCGTGTGGATGGGAAAGATGGATCCAAATGTTGCGCATGAGGGGTAAACACATGAGTGGATGGTTGTGTGTGGCGATATACCCCCAGTGGTTGTATAATGGGTGGGAGCAACCTACAGGGGGATACAAAAATTCCAGTCACAGGAGCAGACTTCCCAATCACCTAACTCGACATGAACTATGGAAACATAGAACTATGTGGAATATACCTAGGAATGTGTGTGTATGGTGATCATATGGTTGATAATGGAACCTACATAAATGGATGAAATACATTTCATTAGAATAAAAAACATGTAAATTAACCATAGAAACACAATGAATTTCACATGATACATCAAATATATAATTAATTTCAAACAATTTACCTGCATGGCAGGTGATCTACTCAGCATAGGTGGAGACATGTTCTCAATATCCTCTGCATGCACCTGTGAAAACACGAAAACATTAATATTGATTTCTCATATAAAATATGAAAATTGCAACTAAATCAATTTTTAAATCCTACAACCATACACTATTTTATATACTTGTATGTGAGGTGATGCAATACTCTTTGCTACTGCCATGGCGGAATCAAGGTTGGGAGCAGTAATGTCCTCCCACCTTGATTCAGTTGTTTCATATCGAAACAACTGCACATGACAAAAACATTAATTACACATTCAATACACTAATCAATGCTAATCTAACAATTGTAAAATGTTAATTTAAATATGCAATCAACCATTTGAAAATAATGCACTAACCTGAAACATAAAGGTATCTCATGTTGTATCATCTATAGGGCCATGGCAGGTATGGTCGTAGTGAGTGCAACGATGGGGTAATCCTTGGGTGTCAGAAGGATCCTTTGGCCCAGTAGCTGTGCTGGATGGTCCATGACCAACAGGGCTTGATAGAGCTACACCTAATGGCTCTCCATGCTGCTCTGATCCATCATGCCTAGATGATGCCACAAACATGTTGTGATGTAATACAGTATGGGTAAGCTGTGATATGGTAGTGATAGTATCAGCTAGTCGGTCCAATAACTGAGGCATCTGTGGAGGGGGTTTAGGCGTACGCCTAGGTGCAGGTGGCCCTCTCAATGGGTTATCCTGGACAGATCCAAGACCAACCCCATGAAGCTCACTAATGTCGAAGTAGTTTACATGTAGGCCCAACACAAACTTTGCGTATAGTTTTCGAAGGAAATAGAGTGGAACCTCCCTATTGTTGCAAGGAGGTTTTTCAAAAACCATGAACCATTGACTCATCCAATTTTGTCTCCATGGTTCATAAGTGCACCAATCCATGCAAAGGCGCCTTTTGCATGGATCGATGGGTAGGTTGGTCCTAGGGTCAATGAAAATTTATCTTATAATATTTATGGTTGTATGCAATTGTAAGTAGCTGAGGAAAATACATTAATAGATTGTTGGTTCCATTTTAATTGGATGGCCATATCTATGGCAACTCAAAGTGCGCTTGGAGAAAATGTGCGCAAGAAGAATGAATAATGACTAAACTCCATGTTGATTTTCTTTTGAGTAAACTCTTTGCTAGATATGTTGGCAAGTTATTTTTCTCTAAGATGCATGTAGGAATCTCTAGTTATGTACAACAAGTGCAAATTGTAAAGAAATAGGAGAGTAGACATGGTTTCTTCAGACACCAAAAACTATCTCTCATTGATTTATTAAACACCAAACAATCTAACATATTTATATTGCAAACATTGCTTTAATATTTACACGATATCTTAGCAAACTAAAAACCTATTGGGAGAATATCTCAACCACATACAAAAGTAGGATCCAACTAGTTGGAGAGAACCCCTCATATCCAACTAGATCTCACCACCTCCTTCTCATGTGGAGACAAACTCAACCTCATAATGACCAATCCAATAATAAACCACAAACTTTAGTATGATCATGTATCACACATTTATTTATGAGACAAGTAGGAGTTACCTATTCCAACACTCCTTATCAACAAAGTCTACATCTAACTACTTGTCTCAATCTTAATCAGGCCAGGTCTTCATCAACATATTTAACTATCTTCCTTATCAACAAATTCTATATCTAGTCCAACTGACGCAAGGAGCCTTAGACACTTAAGGTTCTTGCTTAACAATACACATGACACAACCACAACTGTTCACACAAACAAGATGTAAACAACATGCCAGAGGCTGGCTTATATTACTTCTCTAAATCAGTTATAATGCAGAATAACTGTAAATACAAATAACTAACTATCTGTCGGCCTCAACCATTACAATACAGAAGTAACTGCGGTGTTCTCTCTCTGTGTGTAAACCTCGCCCTCTCCTAGTTTGCTACTGAACTCTGAGCTATGGCTCGATCTTCTCTTCGACTCTGCTTGACTCTCCAAAATGCCAAGTCCCAATATGCCAAAAGTTCCCTCTCCTAATCCAAACTCCCTCGTCTGCTACTCTGCTGTTGTCGTTCTCGATACCACTGCGATCCCAAGACACGCATCCTCTGTCAGCCGATCCTTCCATGATCCTGCAGACCTGCAACTACCAACTCCCCTGTCGTGCTGCACAGCCTCTCACTACAAGAAAAAAGGTCATTGGTTAGGGTCCAAAAATGTCACCATAAGCTCATTTGGTGATGGTCAAGAGGGGTCCCATCACCAAAACCTAAGTGTCGCCAAAGGCACCATCACCTTAAGTGGGAGTATGTGGTGACATTCAAGGCCCGCCACCAATAATTATGATTATTCCAGGTTGTGACCTTCACCAATCGTTATGAAGTGTTGCTGACGGACCTGCTTTGACCCTCACCATTTGATGCATATCTGGTGACGACCAATGACCGATCATTGGTGAGGGTTGAGACATGTCACCGTAATCGCATCGGTGATGGTGAAAAAGGAGGACGTCACCAAAATGTGAATGTCACCAACGGCTGTGTCCCCAAAAGTAGAGGTGGTGTGGTGACATTCAATGTTCGACACTAATAAGGATTATTAGTGACAAATAGTGACCCTCACCAATTTATATGAAGTTTTGGTGATGGACCTAGGGGCCTCCATCACCAAAAAACTATACATCGCCAATGACATATGATGAGGGCCTTATAATGACCCTCACTATTGAGGATATTTCCATTAACATATCAATGGTGACAACCACTATGAGATTGTCACCGCTTTTCATTTTGAAAATCTTTTAATGACGCAACATAAAGGACCGTTGCCATTTCAATTAAAATTGTAAAAAAAATAATTATAATGGTCCTTAAAGGATAACGGTTCAACGTCACTAATGCTTTCCACAATGGTGACAATGGCGACAAGCAATTGCTTAGAAGAGAAGTATAACCAATCATTGTTGATAGAGCACCTTCCTTGTTGTTTTGGGCATCTTTTCAATTCAGCCTACATAGATTTAAAGGGATAGTTTTATGTTGTGTTGATTGTACCTTACAAAGGCATATTTCTGAGTTTGTTGGTTGTAGTTTACAGGGGCAGATTTCTGTTCTTGTTGGTTGTACTTTACAATCATAGGAATTGTTACCTTGCATGGATTAGATTCAGCAGGCCTATAAACTTGCTTGCAAAAAATAATGCAGTAGGCCTATAAATATTTAAACACTAAAATATGGTAATTAAAATTGTTCTCTAACTACGATTGCATCATGCCTATTAAAATTCCTAGATCATAATTCTCTTGGCCATCATTATTTACGATTTGAGCAAATCCTAGGGACATAAAAATGTACTATCTAAACTTAGTTTCACATGTTCCTTCAAAAGAGAATTTTGGAGAATGGATTCAATATGTTGGAACTCATTCCAGTATATTGATTAAAAAACATGCATGTAACTGCTATATAATTTCATGTTGCCTAACCTGCCAGTATTAAAGACCTCTTTGCAACAAATCAATCTAAACATAATTTTCTTCATTGTGGATTTTATATGACAGATTAGGTACATATGCCCCAACCTAGATGGTGTGGACCTCCCAAGATGTTCAATGCATACCCCCTAAGCCACAGTGAAAATGTGGGGACATAAAAGGCAGAGAGACACATTTTAACCCTAAGATTTGCCAACAAATAATCAAAAAAAAATCTGTGGAGTCCAAGATATATAATAAATTAAATGGTTTAGTAAAGGAGGCTATGCAAAAGATAGAGCCTCCAGCTTTAATATATATTTTTTTCTCATTGTAATACTTGAGAATTTTCTCTTTATAATTGTCATGTTCCAGAATCCAAGCATTAGTTTCAGCGGGTATATAAATGTGCTTGAATAAACAACAAAGTAGCATATCTTGTGAATTATCGGTGTTATCTCAACTTACATTCATTTTTTAATTCTCATATATAACATAAATGTAGAGCACCTATAAAAGTGCAAAATTCCTAAGATTCATATTGGCATGAAATTACACATTTTTTTTTGGAAATGCTTCTAGAAACTTCCTCTGATGGGTTACATAGGGTAGACTTTCTTTGCTTACCTGCCCAATATGAGGTGTATCTATACCCATCAAAATTTCTTGGGACTAGTACTCGGCCTCATCCCTTTTAAAGTCATGTCAGTCAAGTAGAGCAGGTCACAAGAAGAATGTAACCCTAGTAGATGGTGATGACCAATGGCCTCCTGGTATAAATTGAACATTTGGTTATTATTATTATAACATTTTACTAATTTGAAAAAGCAAAAATATCACATTGTTATAAGTAAAGTAAATAGAACTGATTCACTAACCTATTTACACAATAACTAAAATAGATATCTAAGATTTTTTAAGCATATGGAAACAAGATAGCAAAAGATGACATAAAATGTTGTAACAACAGTTTAATAACGTATATCTATAGGCTTGGCCTAAGCATGTAAGATGAGTTGTTTTTTTACACTTACAGATGCACAAATGGAAATCAGACATATGGGCCTTCTTTGGAATCGTGTCACCCAGCTCATCCTCCTGTTTGTTCCTCCAAGTTTGTTCTAATGTTAACTGAGGAGCGGATTTATTGTAGACTGGTCACGGAACAAAGGAAGCATAGTTTATGCTTCCGTTGTGATGAAATGTTAATGAAGGTTAATGGAAACTAAACAAGCACTATAAATCAACACTATTGACAACAACAAAAGCACAAGAAATTATTCAAAAAACTATTCAAACAAGTTTTTTGAACTCCGGCGAAAAGCATGAACCATACCTCAGTCATTCTTTCTGCCAGCTGCTTGACAGTGACCTCATTATTAGGATTTCCAACATTGAAAATGTGACTGTTTTCCCTGGAAGTAATTTCCTGAAAAATGAAATAGGCAAGTATTATAAATATATAAGCACCATACAAGATCAGTATATATCCACCAAGGATTGTTGTTACTTACAATCATCAAGAGAACAAGTCAGCTAGCATATTGTGTCCCATATGTTTAAAGACTGTTTATACAATTCCAAGCATGTAAAACCAACACAGAACAACGCTAATTTTTTTCTTAAATAAATCTATTGTGGAATAGCTCCAAGTTAATGATTTAAAAATAAAAAACAAATGCAAAACACATCCAAAAATACACCACTATAAAATGATATAATTCCATACCCAAGTTAACACATCTAGAAAGTCAATATGAAGCAATTAAAACCACATAGAAGTCCACTTACTTTCCAAGAGCATAATCAAACATAAAGGACGAGCTGTAAATAATCCACTGGATAGTCCAAGAACATCTTAATTCAGTCCAAGACAAAAGATCAAAAATAGAATTTATCAAGAACATCATTCATTCAATGTAAATCCAAACCATTAGTGACCCAATATGCAGAGTCTGCAAATGTATATACCATGTAAAGGTGAATATAGTAGAATCGATATGTTTTATTGTTTAATATTCAACCATATTCCTTCATAATATGAACGAACATAATCCACACTCACGTCAACATTGACATCGACATCGACTATATCTTCTTCATTTACACATTTTGCTTCTTGATAGTCTGTAACCCCTGACAAATCTGCATACTCGGGTTCATATGATGTACTATTTCTCAATCCTTTTGGAGGACATGTTAACACTACATACCAGTCAGTCTCAACTGGATCTTGTACATAGAATACCTGTTTAGCTTGCGATGCTAGAATAAATGGATCATCTTGCCAATGATTCTGACTTAAGCTTTCCTTCATATTCACCATTGTAAAACCCAAATCATCAGTTTTAATCCCTCTCTTATTGTATACATCGACCCAATTACATTTGAACAATGTGTACTCCATACAAAAATAGTCCAATGTAATTATTTCTTCTATTACTCCATGAAATGTTGTTTTTTGAAGTACAGGGTTTGGATCTTTGGAACTTGACCTCATCATTGTTTCGGCTTCCAAACACACACCATTGTTTTGGGTGGTTATCTCATTATCCATTCTTTTTGTATGGTATCTATAACCATTGGTTAGGTATCCCTTGTACTTGTTCACAAATTTCCTTGGGCCCCGCGCTATCCATTTAAGTGTATCAGACACATTTCCGTCTCCTTCCACCTACATATTTTCAGTTTTTTTAATGTAGTTAGAACACATACATCCAACCTATGATAAAATATTTAAGTTTGTACATGACAATATTAAACATGTAATGATTTTTAAGTACTTATAATATAAATAGTATAAAGTCACCTGTTTTTTTAGCCAACTAGAAAAATGTTGGGTGTGGAGTCTCTGCAATAGAGCTTCATCTTTTTTGGTTTGGGTAAATGAGTTGAGAATCTCCATTTTGTGCATCCTAATTTGACAATTATGGACAGTAAAAATGGTTGTTAATGTGTTTTGATAAAATATTAATAAAAATAATTTGAAATGTCAAATACATTATTCTATCCATGGATTTGTGTTTTGTTAAACCACAAACAAACAAAATTTTGAAGGTTAGACATGTTACTTACTCTATCCATGGATCAACTTCATTTTTGTGAAATAGAACCCACCTATGGGCTTGTTCCCAACTAATGTTATCCAATTCTGATGGAATTGAAGCAAATAATGGCTTTCCATCAAGAATTACTTCTTCAACTTTGTCATCCCACACTTCATTTCGACCATATGTGGTTCCAATAGCTTCCATACCTTTCAAGTATCCTCCACAAAACTTTATTGATTCCTCCACATTGTAGCTTTCAATGATGCATCCTTCAGCCCTATTTTTGTTCTTAACATAACTCTTGTATACTTTCATACACCTACAAAAAGAGCATATTTTTTTAAGTAATGTCAAAAGCTTTGAATAAATTATTCTTCTTGTGGTTCGTGATAGCAAGTAAAGTTTCATGTACCTCTCAAAGGGGTACATCCATCTATATGAAACCGGTCCACGATATCGAATCTCACGTACCAAATGCACATTCAAATGCATCATTATATTGAAAAATGAAGGAGGGAAGTACTTTTGAAGCGAGCACATTGTCTCCGCGATATCATTTTCCAACTTGTCAAGGCTCTCTATTGAAACCGATTTTGCACAAATTTGCCTATAAAAGTAACAAAGCTTACAAAGCGTCTTTCGAACAGCAATTGGTAGCACATGGCATAGAGCTACTGGGAGAAGTTGTTGCATTAGAACATGGAAATCATGTGCTTTCATTCCATGGAACTTAAGCTCTTCCATAGATATATGATTTTTTGGATTAGAGCTATAACCATCTAGCACTTTTAATGTGAAAAGAACGTGACATAGGGTTTGTTTCTCTTTATTTGAAAGAGTATGCGGTGCAGGTGGAAGGAATATTTTTTTCCTTTAACTTCTGGCCACAGTGATTTTCTCAAACCAATTTTTTGCAAGTCATCTCGTGATTTCTTTCCATATTTGGACTTCCCTTTTATATCCAAAAGAGTTCCAAAAATTCTTTCACACACATTCTTCTCCACATGCATTACATCTAAATTGTGACGTTGTAGGTGTTTCTGCATTCCAACACATTGAGAATATTGGAAAATTATTTAATATGGAGGAAATCATAAACAATGAATTCAATGAAGACATCTAAGCACAATGGTGTCATATAAGCATGCAATGTATAATAATTAGGAATGGTTGATGTCTCTACATACCTCCCAATATGGTATATTGAATAGGATTAATTGTTTCTTCCACACCACAACATTAGTTTTTTCACCTTTTTCCTTATTTCTTTTCCTTTTCTTTGATTCACTCTTCCCCAAAACTGTTTCATTTCCCTTTGTTTCCTTAAAAATATATGACACTCTTACAACTGGAGGGGCATAACAAAGCTCTTACTTCCCATTAAATAGTCCCTTCTGTGAGTGAAACTTATGATTTTGAGGAAGAAATCTCCTATGTCCCATGTACACACATTTCTTGCTACAATTGAGGTACTCTGATTCTGTGTTCTTTCCACATATGGGGCATGCATTATAGCCTTTTGTTGTGCAACCAACCATATTCCCATAAGCTAGAAAGTCATGAATCACCCACATAAGAATCGCCTTCATGTTAAAGCATGTGTTATTGTAAGCATCATATGTCCATACTCCTTGGTCCCATAACTCCTTTAGTTCATCTACCAAGGGTTCCAAATACACATCAATGTCATTACTTGGTTGCTTGGGACCAGGTATTAACAATGTTAACATACAAAAATTCCTTTTTGTGCACAGCCATGGTGGGAGGTTGTATGTAACCAACACTACATGCCAAACATTGTATGTGCTGCTCAAGTCTCCAAATGGATTAAATCCATCTGCTGCCATTGCAAGTCGTACATTGCGGGGTTCGCCTGAAAAACTAGGCCATTTTTCATCAATAGTTTTCTAGGCTGGGATATCAACAGGGTGGCGTATATGACCATCATTGCTTGCATTCTCATGATGCCACCTCATTTTTCGTGACATGTCCACAGAGCTAGAACAACAAAGAAAATATTTCATATATATATAATATTATCATATAATAACACTATGAAAAATGGTAAAGATAATACAAGAAGGTGAAAACTTGAATACAATTATGGTGTTGAAAATCATACCTATACATTCTCCTTAGCCTCGGTGCTATGGGGAAATATCTTAACACCTTTGCAGGAACAACTTGACACACCTTTGAGATTGAGCAGCCACCTTCCATCGATATTTTCCACATGTTGGGCATTCATCTTTACTTTCGTTACTTCCTCGATATAAAATGCAATCATTGGGACATGCATGTATCATATCATAGTTTAATCCCAATGATTTTATCAACTTTTTTGCAGCATATGCAGAATCTGGAAGTGTTTTATCTCTAGGAAGTGTATTTTTATGCAATAACATTTGGCCAAAACTTCTATTAGACCATCCACTATTCACTTTGAGATTGTAATATTCCACGGTTTTTGATAGTTTGTGAAATCAACACAACCTAGGTACAATGTCCTCTTTGCATCTTCAATTAACTTCCTTTATTCATTAACTTCATTTAGTACATTTGTTGATGCCAACCCCGCATTATCACAACCTTCGTTTAGGTTTTGATCAAGACATGGATAAGCATCATTCACCATATGAAGCACTTGATCACCAACAATAGTTGTATCATCATACTTTTCGTGGGGATCATTACCATTCTGAAACGATGTTCTAGGCTCATCAACCTGATTATCATAATGGCATTCTACATGTCCATAACCTTATTAATAAGAAAATTAAAATTCATGTCAGTGATTTTATGGTTTTTATGAAAATTAGAGTGAATAGAAATTGGTCAAATAGGGGCCTTTACCAATGCAAATTAGCTTACCAGTTGAGATGATATATGCTCTATAACTTCATGTGGCTCATTTTCAGAGCATTGCGTAGCCTCATCAATAATGGATGGAATCTAAAGGTGAGAGGAAAACATAATTAAGCACATATAAATATAATTTATATCTTTATTGTAATACAAGTAAGTTTGAAACTAGACCAATTCATTTTTTTCAAGATACCTGACTATGAATGCTCTCTCCATGAAAATACCAAATTTTATATTGTTCTATTATTCCATCACAAATCAAGTGCTTACGTATTTTATCAAATGTTTGTACTTTGACTATGCCACATTTATTACATGGACATTTTATGGACATCGTATTCCTTGAATGTGCCTCGGCAAACTTTAAGAGTTCCTCAACCCCATCTCTATATTCTTGTAGTGTCCTACACATAATCAATTTCCATTAAGTCACATAAATTTAATTGAGAACAAGTTAGCACTGATACATTTTTTTGGTATATCATGATGAATAATCAAATATACAAACTATACCTATTTTTCAAGTTCATCCAGTTTCTTTTGTCCATTTGATAATATGCTCTAAGCTCCTTTTAAATTATGTCTACAATGAACTGAAAAAGTTAGTTGATACTAAATCTCATATATATTGAAAACACACAACTTTTCACTAACAACTTATGGTCAAACAACTGCATAAACCCACATTTCTTATTAAGAGGTATTCTGATATAAAAAAAACTCCCTAAACTATTTAAATATTTGACTTAGATCTTCTGGAAATAATCTCTGTGGCTTAATGCATTATTGTAATTGTCTCTTTAGATGTCAATTTGTAGAACCATTGAAATTCGAACCAATATGGCATCTAACTTTTAAGAAAGTAGAACCCATAAAGATTCTACCCAGACTCAAAATTAATTCATTCCAGGCAGCCCTTCAATGCAGAGTGTTCAACATCACTCCTCTTCATATTGAGGGTAATTCCAATGTAGTCAACACTCAACCTTAGATATTAATTCAACCTTAAAATTAAAATGTAGCCCAAGAGAGAGTAACACAATTAACTAATTCATTTCCTGGTTGGCTTGTATATTCACTAGAGTTCATCAATCACACAGACATATATGAAAACAACACACAGCATCATGGCAAATAATCCTTTCCATTTATTACTTGAAAATTTGCAGGCTAATAAACAAACTCTGACCTATCCTCTGTTTTGCTTTCCTTGATTCTTACATTGTATAGCTAACCCTCCTAACCATCATTTTTCAAGCCTCTCTCTCTAACCTCTAATGCTCGCAGCCATACAAGATATACTTGGAAACATAACTTGTAGCTAAATAACAAACCCCCTACATTTATGGAACTAACTCCTAAAGTTCTTGTAATTGTAATTGTCATTATTATGTTAAAATAAATTGATTTTCATCCTTAATACAGTTTAATAACGTATATCTATAGGCTTGGCCTAAGCCTATAAGTTGAGTTGTTGTTTATACTTACATATGCAAAAATGGAAATCGGACCCATGGGTCTTATTTGGAATCGTGTCACCTAGCCCATCATCTTGTTGGTTCCTCCGAGTTCATTCTGATGTTACTCGAGGAGCGGATTTATTACCTACTGGTCATAGAACAAATGAATCACTTTTTTTGCCTAGATTAGAGGATCTGTCAATTCTTTGAATCTTGACAGATCCTCCCTAATTTGCTATGATGTAATTGCTCTTTTAATTAAGTTGAATAAGATCGAAGAATCTCTATTATATTCACATATTCCCTTTTCTTGTTTTTTTGTTTCCTTAAAGGGTGGAACTTCTGGTTGAGCCTAAAGGCAAGAGGTCTACTTATCATATTAGTTCTCTCTTCCATTTCGATATATTAGTGCTCCATTCTTGTTACTCTTTTTGACTTTTTTAACTTGCAAGAGAAATGGAAAAATATCATTTCACAATTCTTGTGGCCTCTATAACAAACCCTTACATACGCTGCTGCATACAACAGAAGTCCACGGCACAATCAAACCAAGCCACTAGCAGCTGTGACCTCATCAATCAGGACACGGAGTAACCCCAGCAAATGACATTAAGGCATATCAGACCTCAATAGTCCCTCCTCAGGCCACGGCTCAGCAGATTAGGCCTGAAACAAACTCACATTCAAAGTTTTAAATTTTTGACAGACCATGAGGTCTTGACTCTTGTCCTTAAAACAAGGAGGGGTTCAATGTAAAAATCTTGTAAATGTTCAATAGTTTGCAAGGTTAAACTAGAAGTTTCCAAGTGTGATGAGGTCTCAATGATGCATCATCCTTTAGGATAGAGCCGAACTCCTATTTAGGGAGGTAGTTACAGAAATATAGAAAGATCGTTAGGATTAAACCATTAAATTGATTCCTCATATATACGATTGTAAGCCTACGGGCCACGGAAGAGATAGAGCGGAGGTAGAGAGGTTAGGAAAATAGAGAGGAGAGGACCAGGGTAGAATACTCCCATATTGTGTAATCGGGTCACAAAATTTTGAGTAATTGAATTTGATTAATGAAAGCATTTTATATGCATATGGACTTGTGAATATCCCTTTCTATGTATTTTTTATGAAGTTCATTGTCTCTATTGAATGTGAATGGTGTCCTGCTTAAAACATAAAGTCATTCACTCTGGAATTTGTATGTAATTCCTGCAGCGAAATATGAGTACATAGGCTTTGTTAATTGGTTGACTTCCTGACAGTAAGCAACTATAGGAATATGCAATTTCCGCGAAGGATTTGGAATTGGAAGACCCTTCTAAAAACTGACTTGATGTGATTGTTTATGACTCGAGTGTCCTTATGTTATGAGATCTCAGGTTATGCAATTCAGAAGGAAGTGAAGCGATTGAAGTTGGAACATCAGGTTACTTTAATTAGATTGTTTAAAGTACATTCTGCATTAAAACCTAACCCTAACCAAAATTTAACAGAATAAATAAATGTGTTGGGTGAGAATCTACTGTCGCTGAAGGTAAAATATTGGAGATTTTAGCATTTGTTTAACATTTTTATACAGAGATTGAGTTATGGAATTGATAGCTAGGTTCCATATTTCAGGGTTAGGGTTTGAGTATTTGGAAGTGTGTTGAAGGGTAGTAGTTATTTTTTTCCACTTGTTCATGAAAAACTAAGTTTCTCAAATGTTGAAACAAACCCTGAAGAAATGAACGCTGACCTGGAGGAAAAATCGTGGCAAATTGTGATTGTGCACAAATTTGAATACCCAGGTATACTCTGTTTGGGAATCGAAATCCATTTTAGATTCCATTTGTGTACGAGTAGTAATAGATCATGGCCCAATTGTAATCATATTATTAAAGGGAAAACACCATTTCTGAACAAAGAAATTGAATTTATACTCAAGGTAAGAGTTCAAGAATTTGGGGAAGTGTTTTTTGTTGAAATTGTAGGTGGTTCCTACATCAAAAATAAAAAGAAGAGCTGCATGGATAGCGTTGGAACCTGATTTCCACAGTTCATCTCACTCCCTTTCCTTCCGATAGGCACCTATGTCTATCTCTCCATGCGCGATTCAACCCAACAACATTTCATTCTGATTTTTTGACTATCTCTCCATGCGTGTGGTTTAAGCCAGAGCAAATCATTCCCACCCTAATTTCATCCACACCAAAATTCAAAAATTGAATTTTTTAGTCTTCGAAAATTGTATAAAATTGAATTTGTTTAATCTTTAAAAATGGTATAAAATTGAACCTTTTCGAATCTTAGAAAAGGCAGGGATCATTACTTGATGTAATTTAATTTACAATATACAAAGCGACAAAGTGTTACCATTATTGCAGTTTATTATTTAAATATTTTTGAATGATTATTATTGTTTGTTTATTATTGATCTCCCCATGGATTTAATAAGCTACTAATTTAAAATGGTTTATTTAACCAAATAATTAAAAACTTTGCTCCGGGTGGGGTGTTTCTTAGCCACGTGGAGAAGGGGACAAGTGCCACCCGCGAGAATGTTTCCCATGGCAATCACTCGAGCAACCAACCTCCCCAACCCCGATCCCAAGCGCAATTATATCCCCTCTAGTTTGATGAGATGGGGATGTTATTCCATAATTATCTCCCGACTGCAACTAATTGACACAGATGCTAGTAAATGATCATTCATCACCGCATGCACCATTAGTTGTTGAGATATCGCAATGTGCAATTAGAAATCTTCACGGTAACGTTTTAATGGCAGCCATTATGATGGATATAGTTGATGGGAACTGGAGTCGATGGGTTCTATCGATTATGGATCAAATCACCATTTTAAATTTTTTATCAATCAATTTGGGCCTGGTTGAAATTGTGTTTGCAAATTCTCGGTTTGGTTGAAACTGTGTTTTCAAAGCTTGTCCAAGCTCTTGAAAGACATTGTGAGTACCCTGAACATAACTACTACTCTGGTGGTGGAGGCCTATGAGAAACTATTTGCTGAGGGATCCATCCCCTGGCTCAGTGGTGTTGGAAAATGCTACCGTCTCTCTGACTAGTCCTCTCACTTTTGTTTCTAGTATTAAAATGTAGATGCACTCTCTGTTCATGACTACCCTGCGATGGGTGGGCCACACCCTCCTGTGAATGTGTCTTTGGCTATAATTCCAAACAACATTATAATATAGGTGGTTCTTTCAAAGCTATATTAATGCAAAACAAAATGCTTACATTCCAACTTGCATGAATTCACAATGTCTTAGCTTTCCATAAACCCTAGGAAAAGGAATACCTGGTGGGAGACCATGCGTTACACATCAAAGAATACACGAGTATAACTGCTCTACTACAAAAGGATAGTGATCTAGAGAATAACGAACCCCAGTCATACACATAAGAGGAAGACAAAGTTGATAGAACATGATGAGAACATGACTCTCTCATATATATAGAGGTCTAGGGGTAAGCCTCCAATCAGTATGTGATCCCACACAAGACCGACTTAACCAATAAGTTAAGTTAGGGGTCACACATCATGACCAATATTCCAACGTTAGGTGAGGGGATCGCAACCACATAAGGACTTCGCTATACCTATGAAACATGGAACACTCGTCAAGGAAACCAACTCAATCCACCATCATTAAGTACTGCTACCACCATCAAAGGATAAAATAGGTGAGGGCCAACTATTTGTTGAGGGATCCATCCCCTGGCTTAGTGGTGTTGGAAAATGCTACCATCTCTCTGACTAGTCCTCTCACTTTTGTTTCTAGTATTAAAATGCATATGCACTCTCCGTTCATGATAACCCTACGATGGGTGGGCCACAACCTCCTGTGAATGTGTCTTTGGCTATAATGCCAAACAAAATTATAATATAGGAGGTTCTTTCAAATCTATATTAATGCAAAACAACATGCTTACGTTCCAACTTCATCCCTAGATATGAGGGTAGCTATAGCAACAATAAGCAAATTATAGGATCACATGTATATAGAAAATGCACAACTACACAACATGTATCATGGGAAGCCCTCGTGGGGGAGAAAACCCAATTACAACCTTTCACTGTGATAGAATCCACAAAATCAAGAGTCATGCATGGCTTCACAATGTCTCAGCTTGCCATAAACCCTAGGCAAAGGCATACCTAGTGGGAGACCATGCGTTACACATAAAAGAATACACGAGTATAATTGCTCTATTACAGAAGGATAGTGAGCTAGAGAATAACGAACCCCAATCATACGGACAAGAGGAAGACCAAGTTGATAGAACATGATCAGAACATGACTCTCTCATATATATAGAGGTCTATGGGTAAGCCTCCAGTAAGTATATGATCCCACACAAGACCAACTTAACCAACAAGTTAAGTTAGGGGTCACACATCATGGCCAATATTCCAACATTAGGTAAGGGGCTCACAACCACATAAGGACTTATCTATACCTATGAAACATGGAACACCCGTCAAGGAAGCCAACTCAATCCACCATCATTAAGTACTGCTACCACCATCAAGGGATAAAATAGGTGAGGGCCAACTATTTGCTGAGGGATCCATCCCATGGCTCAGTGTGTTGGAAACTGATACCATCTCTCTGACTAGTCCTCTCACTTTTGTTTCTAGTATTAAAATGCAAATGCACTCTCTGTTCATGACAAACTTGCGATGGATGGGCCACACCCTCCTGTGAATGTGTCTTCGGCTATAATGCCAAACAACATTATAATATAGGTGGTTCTTTCAAAGCTATATTAATGCAAAACAAAATGCTTACGTTCCAACTTCATCCCTAGATATGAGGGTATCTATAGCAACAGTAAGCAAATTATAGGATCACATGTATATAGAAAATGCACAACTACACAACATCTGTAATGGGAAGCCCTCATGGGGGAGAAAACCCAATTACAACCTTTCACTGTGATACAATCCGCAAAATCAAGAGTCATGCATGGCTTCACAATGTCTCAACTTGCCATAAACCCTAGGCAAAGGCATACCTGGTGGGAGACCATGCATTACACATCAAAGAATACATGAATATAACTACTCTACTACAGAAGGATAGTGAGCTAGAGAATAACGAACCCCAATCATACGCACAAGAGGAAGACCAAGTTGATAGAACATGATGAGAACATGACTTTCTCATACATATAGAGGTCTATGGGTAAGCCTCCAATAAGTATATGATCCCACACAAGACCGACTTAACCAACAAGTTAAGTTAGGGGTCACACATCATGACCAATATTCCAACGTTAGGTGAGGGGATCGCAACCACATAAGGACTTCTCTATACCTATGACACATGGAACACCCATCAAGGAAACCAACTCAATCCACCATCATTAATTACTGCTACCACCTTTAAGGGATAAAATAGGTGAGGGCCAACTATTTGCTGAGGGATCCATCCCTTGGCTAAGTGGCATTGGAAAATGATACCGTCTCTCTAACTAGTTCTGTCACTGGCATTTGAAAATGCACAACTACACAACATGTATCATGGGAAGCCCTCATGGGTGTGTCATAAGACAATGCATGGCTACTACCGATTAATGTGTCCTCATCGACAAGGAGTGGGACTCGTTAGGGGCTCTAACCACTATGTTGACATCGACAGGGAGTGGGACTGATCATCACATAACAACACAACTGTTATAATGTCCACCCACTCTTCCAATGCAGGAAGAGACGCACCATTCTACCAATCCATGGAGAATATTATATCACCGATCCTGCAAACATAAAAAATAATGAGTTTGAGGAATGCGTCCATCTTATGGTTCATTTTATTCAAGCCATCTATTTGGTTGCAATAGTCTAATAGTAGGTGAAAACACCAAGGTTAAAATGCATGGTTTTTTTTAGTATTTGTAAAGGTGTTAATTCCTCAACGTATAATCATATTAATGGATAGGGTATTTTTAGAATAGTGATAATTGCAATCCATGAGAAGAACCTTGGATCACACATTTTGGTTTGATCTTATCTTAGGCATCACTCATGTTTGATCAAGGAAGCAAATCACTAGCATGGATGAGAGTGAGAATTTACTCAAGAGACCTTTCGCATTACTAACCAAGAATTTCCACATATTTAGAGGAACTTTTGCATATTTGAAGGCATACCTCACCATTGAGGTTCATAAATATGTTTTTAAATGTCTTTGCTTAAATGGTATACTAGGTCTTGGCACCTCTTTTATGGTGTGATAATGTGGCAATGAAGTTTAAGTAGGTCCATTTCAACTTTATTTGATTGTTGCATTAGTTTTTGTACGAGAAGGGTTAGCATTAATAGAAAACCAATGCATTACACTCACCATTACAGACTTTTTTTTCACACCATTAGTTTGATTGAGAAATTATATTGTTTGACTAATGAATTTACTCTTGTACATGTGAAGATGCTAACTTTATGTTTTTTCAAATCCATATGCTTTCCTTCTAGTTGTGCATTTTTTAGTGGATTGTGTATCTTCTATAATCATGACTACCTCTTAAAATTTTAAGGATCCATACTTAAAAATGTATAAGTCTTGGCAAATCCAACCAATTCTTAAATTCTAACTATAAAATATTTGGTGATACTTTTCTAGTTTTGTTTCTAATTTCTAAGTATTTTATGTACTTTATATAATAATTTGGCGAAAATAGCAACATCTGTAAATGGAAATAGTAACATCTATTATCAAGAAAAGAATGTTTGGATTTATATTTCCCTCCATTTTATTGTGTTTAGATTTCCCTTTAAATTTTTAATCATTTTGCAATATAAATAGGAACAAAGTTCATCTCTATTCAACAATATTTTAATTGAAAACATTTTTTGCTTTGTATTGGAGTTAGAAAGCTATGAAGACTAGAGGAAATGAGAAGCAATCTCTCTTACAACAGGAAATTTTAACCCGTGGAAACAAAAGAGGTACCCTTGCCTTGTACTACTATTTGTACTATATTGCTCATACTATTGTTTTGTCCTTATTGTCCCTTTCCGTCCAGATGAATTATGATGAGTATTTCAAAATTTAATAGTATTTTAAAATCAATATTTGCAAATGACATTTACCGTGGATAATTGGCCTTTTGCAAAGACATTTTTTGTTATCTTGTCACTTGTTTTTGTCAATTCATGAACTAGATATTCAAATACATTACATCATCAAATTATGGATTTAAAATAAGTAGGCCAACATGCAGCATTTTTCTCCCAAGTCAATTTTGAAAACACATGTGGTGCCACCCGTTTCCACCCTTGTTGATGCGGGAGATGGGAAAACCTGCTCCGTTCCCTAATCTTGTAGTATTAGACAATGTTCAAAACCAGTCCTGGGTACATTCTTTCCATCGAGGCCTCTTAATATTCATTCAAAATAGAAGAAAATAAAATCTCGCCATAACTGTCTTGCAATATTTCATGTGTAAAATTTCAAAGGCTTGGAAAGATACGTGCTACAGGAATTTGGTAGTTAAAGAACTTCCAGTAGTTTTGTCCACAGGTTACCTTAGAATAGGTTACCAGAATTTTCCAGATGTATCGTTACTGGAATCAACTTACTCGAAAATCCAAACAAAAAATGCAGATTCGCCCTTTCCAAAAGTTACAGACATCTTCTAAACACCTGAGTCAATCTCTCCAACATCTAGTTAGCAAAAATCGCAGAATTACTTCAAGGAAAATTATTGGAATCTAAACCGGGAGTAAATGGTGAGATTTACAGATTCTAAAATAGTTAAGAAAATTTATATCAAAATTCTCAGAACTCCACCTCACATCTGCTCAGTATTTAGAGATGTGCAGCATAATTTCCAAACACCTTTCATGAATTCATAGTCTACAAGAAGATGTTTTGTGGTTTCAGCATTCTGCATACATAGACAACATCTGCTGGGACCATTCTAGCCTTTTTTAAAATATTTTCCCATGTCTTGAGACGCCCCTGTTGGAAATATGGCAGTTATGTCCTCAGAATCGCAAACCCTGGAGTCACCCTTGGTTTCTGATGAGTGTAACTTTGTGATCAAACAATAGAGGTTCCAGGTCTCGATATCTAATCTTGTGGGAAAGACAGCTGCTCTGTTTTTCTATAACAAGTTTTTCTCCACCGTCACTGCAGATCTTATAAAGATGGAGAAATTGTGTCAAAAGATGCCAGATATGCAGTGATTTATTATGGAGCCAAGGCTTATTCCTTCACTGATTATCATCAGAACAAGGCTTGAGGAGGAAAGCAACGAGGGTCCGGATGACAAGTATATGAATTTGGAAGCAGAATTACAAGCGGGAGACTCAGGGATCATTGGATCAAATAATCGACAGTGCAAATTGATTTGTCTATTGGGTTTTATCCCACATTGGCAACGCAGTTACATTTATATGAGTTTATAAGGACCGTTCTCATTATGTTTAATTGACACGTAGTGCAAAGGTTATGGTGGGGGCTCTAGGTGGATGGACTCCATGAGAAGTCAACAGCCCGGAGCCCAGGATGACCTGTCAGGCTCCCTACCTTTTGCAAAAAGTGACAACGATGGTCACATGAGTGACCAAGGGCTTAAGAGTGTCCAGAAGGTAGAAGCCTACAAAGGCTTGAGGGAGTTCGCAGAAGATGTGACAAGGTAGAAGCCCGAAAACGCTGGAGGGAGTTTGCAGAAGATGTGGGTAAGCTCGCAGGAGCTTCCAGGAAGACCATGCCCGCATTTAAAAGAAGAAGAGATGCTCACAGATGGGTTAAGGAAGACACATAGGTGCGAATAAGAAGAAGCCAGAAGATTAAAGAAGATCATGCCCAAGTTTTGGGAGAAAGGAAGCCCGTAGAAATCCCAAGCATGTAGTTTTGAAGGAAATGAAGCCTACAGGCTTGAAGTTAATTTATGAATTAATTGATTAGTTAATTAATTAATTAGTTCATTAAAACAGAGATTTGAAAGGGCATGGAGCCAGCAAGCCTGGAAGATGTCCATTGAGATTTTAATTGGTTAAAAATCAAAATATGCAAAAGACAGAAATATGAATTAAAACGTTTAATAATAGAAGATTTGATGAAGCATGTGAAGATGATTAATTTAATTAATTATTAACAAAACATAATTAAAATAGCAGAGAAATGAAAGGACATGTTTGTTTGGAAGAGATGTGGCTTTTAGATTTGAAGAGGCATGAAATATATATTTAATAAAGAATCTAAATAGAAGAAGAGAGTGTGTCTTGGAGTCATAAGTTGCAATAGCATCCTGAGCAATCCAAGATGCAGTAGCATCCTGAACCAGTTAATAACATTAGATTTCATATATTTTTCCTGTAAAACTTTCGACCACAGAGTATTCCCAAAAAGCCCCCTCTATATTTTAGTATACATTGTTAGACATTTGATTATGAATGAGTTAAAGATATTTGTATAATGTTCATAAATACTATTTAATTTTCAGGATTGTGTTAGTTGGCTTGTTTCAACGATGTGTTAATAAAAATGATTTTTTTTGTTATGCAGTCTATTTGAAGATGTCCATATCAATGTAAGACATTATTTTTTTTTGTTTGGGATTTCAATAACTTCAATATTTTTTTAACGATTATTGTCCTTTCTTTTATACTTTAAAAATTGTCTAACTTTCTTTGAGCAAGAGTTGCAATCCATATTTGTAGGGAGCTAATAGGATTAAATTAAGACGTTGCAATACATCACTTTTAACAAAGTCAGGCCGCATTACCAAAAGAAATAACAATGTTATATGTGGCACAACTTCAGGTAAATATTTTAAATATGATGGTAACTTATTATTTATTTTTTAATAAATAAACAATTATATTAAAAAAATTCATAATATACTTGACCATAGGCTCTACGATGGGAAACAAATTCTAACAAAATTTAGCATTGGGATTCACTGTCCCATTACAAAGTGAATCTACTTGCTATAGTGTCGACAACAATTCTAATGCACATATTCTTGAGAAAGATGTGAAAAAACCACCGGAAGGTATGATCATTTCTAAAAAAAATTTGTCCTATACAAGTATTTGAAGATCTCATATTGTCATTGTCTCAAGAGGGGTACTGGTTTGTTTTTCCAGAAAATTTTCAACAGGAACCACCACAACAAGATCATGTTTTGGAGGAGGATCCACCACAACAAGAGCATGTTTTGGATTAGGATCCACCACAACAAGAGCATGGTTTAGAAGATACAAATGCATCTACCCAAGCTAGTATTGCAATAAATGTGAAAAGAAGGGGTAGAGGACCAACAAAATGTCTCTTTGGAACCACTATAGAGGGCATTGCATTGCCTTAAATTCAATTTAATGAGAGGGGCCAGCCTATTGGTCCACATTCAGAGAAATTCTCCTCATTTTTAGGTGTTCTTGCAAGGGAAATTCTAGGCATCAAGCACATGGAATGGAAAAAAGTGTATGAAGTGCAAAAGAAAGACATGTGGAGTGCAATCAATGTGAGCATCAACTTATTCTAAAATTTATTGATGCATATTGAGCATGTGTGTGATAGGTTTAGTTTCAAATAACGCTTGTATCTAATAATGGATTGTTTATATATTGTAGCGTACCTATCAAATAGATCTGTCAGCAGAGCAATGGTGTCATAAAGCAATATCTCAGCGCTTGAGAACCTATAGATATAATTTGTATAAGAAATAATAGTTGAAATACGAAACAAATGAGGAGAGGATTGCAAACCTTCCTATTGGAGTAAATGAAACTGATTGGATTGAATTTGTTAGATTACGATCTGACCCTAAATTCAAGGTAAAAATGAAAGACAAATTTGAATGTTATCATCATTGATTTTGAATCCTCATACAATCAACTATAATCTTAGCATCTATTTTTTTATTGAGTTGCAGGAGAAGTCAAAAACAAATAAGGAAAATAGGGCATTAGAACAAGAGACCCACACTTCTGGCTGTAGAGGTTACTTTAGGGTTGAATATGACCTCGTAAGTGGTAACAAATTCGATTATTTGTTCACAATTAACAACTTTCAATATAGTTAACTAGATTGTTGTATTTGTTGATACTAGAATCAATCTCGTGGTCCAAGTGATAAGCCTATAACTAGGGCTAATGTGTGGATGAAATGCCATAAAAAGAAGGGTGGCACTCCAATGTCATCATTCATTGCAGAGAAAATAGTAACTTCCGAACATATTCTTGTATCATTTATGTTTTTTTTAGAGTTAATGATGTTTCTTATATGAGTTTGTTGAAATGTTGACATTGCTAGACTCAAATTGAATCGGCACAAAATGAGTCAGTGTCTCCTGCATATGCTACAAAGCAAGATTCCCTTGCTATAATTTTGGGTCCAGAGAGGAGGGGTCGTGTATGTGGGGTTGGATTCGTAGTCACTCCAACTATATTATTTGGAAAAGAGCGTTCCTACAAGAAGGAATTTCATAATACTAAAGAGAAATTAAGAGAAAATGACAAGGAACTCGGAAGATTGAAAAAATTTGTTGAAGAATTAATGGAATGGAAAGCTTCCATGGAGGTGGGGAAAGAAAGTGGCAGAGTTGTTCCAAAATCCAACAATGTAAGGATTGCATGTGTAGACTTTATTTTTTTATGTAGGCCATCTTTGAAGTTTGGGATTTCAAAATCATAATGCTAACATGAACATGATCGTATTGTTGTAGGGTGTGTAATATATGAATTATTATTTTTGCATCCTAACCCTTTATCTTCTGATTTCGTGATATCTCATGCAAACTATTATATTGGCAGAGTAATATTGCCATGTCAGATGTTGAATCAAATCGAGGACCTCCGCAACTGTCACCTCTTAATCAAGTCACCCCAATCCATGTAGTTTTTTAAACCAACTCTTATTTTTTCCATTCTTTGAAAATCGCTCACAATTATTTTTTTTTGGGAGAGTCTCAAGAATCATCCTAGTCAAGGTTCATTGGAAAAAAATACAATGGCTCCTAGACCATCTAATACATTTGATACTCCAAAGTCTAATACATTTCATACTCCAAAGTCGACGGTGAGTTTTGAAACTATTTAATATTTAGTACAATGTTATAATCGTTATTTCACTATATCTTACAAGTATTTATTTACTAACAGGCTTCTCTGAGTCCTAATCATGCTTTGCTAAAACAAACTCTATTGACTTCGGGAGAACATAATTGTGACCCAATTGGAAAATCAAGACAGCATGTAAGTTCTAAGCCTGTTTATTTCTATGTTTAATATTCCATTCTTATTCCAAGGAATCTCACGGGAATTTGTTTATTGGCAGGTTCAACCACAATTACCATCTTCAGATGCGGGATTGAATAGAAATTTTTTTTACTAACATACTTTAATGGTCAATTGAAGGTTGCAAAGGGTTACATAAAAAGAATTGAACCAACTTTGGCATGCCTAATGGGGAAAAATTAGGTGATGTATATTATCTTGTGTGCCCACAATCAATTCTGGTTGATCCTGATTATGAAATCAAGCTTAAGCATAGAAGTAATCAATGCAAGTATTTAGCGGATGCAATTAACAGTTTTATACCTTGGAAAAGCAATGACATTGAATTGATCAAAGATTGAGAAGAATGCCAATGAAATTTTGTATTCCTACTAGAACAAGTTCATACTCTGTTGTCTAATGTCTTACTATACTCCAATTGTAGTTTTGGTGAGTAACAGTTGTAATGAGATAATTTTCTATGTTCACAGGAATAGAGATAATGAGACAAAGTGGACATGTGGTATTGTTTGCAAGGAACCTATCAATGTACTCCAAGTGAAAGGTAGTCCCATAGACAATTAGTTGTTGTAGCTTTTCATCTATTTGGTCATCCCCAAGACACATAACACACCTGCAACAACACCCAAATAGATCTATCGGAATTCTCCTTAGCCCTCTTGCAGGCATATTAAGCATGTGGATATACAAAATTATTGACAATAGGCTGCTTGAGCTCAAGCTTTCTCAAGGACAATCTACATCAAAATGAACTCGGAGCAACCGACAGGAGGATGGGCTAGGTGACACGATTCCAAAAAAGACCCATGTGTCTGATTTCCGTTTGTGCATATGTAATTATAAACAACAACTCAACTTACAGGCTTAGGCCAAGCCTGTAGATATACATTATTAAACTGTCTTAAGTATGAAAATAAATTTTAACATAATAATGACAATTACAATTACAAGAACTTTAGGAGTTAGTTCCATAAATGTAGGAAGTTTGTTATTTAGCTACAAGTTATGTTTCCAAGTATATCTTGCATGCCTTCGAGCATTAGAGGTTAGAGAGAGATCTGTCAAGATTAAAGAAATCGACAAATCCTCTAATCTAGGAAGAAAAAGTGATTTCTTTGTTCTGTGACCAGTATGCAATAAATCAGTCATAAGCAAGGTTGTCATTGATGACACCACATTAATGACAAAGGTGAATGGCAATGGAAAAGGACAAGACATGGCAGAGGGAAAAGAACAAGGACATAGCATGGTAAAGGAAAAAGTTAGTATGACAAGCATGGCAAGCAAGCTGGAGGAAAAAGACATGGCAAACATGACATGGAGGATTGATGACAGAGACTTCACTTTTGGAGAAGCCCAAGCAGTGTCTGATTGAGATAATTCCACAAGTAGTGGTATAGGTCCCTCTCGCAAAAGCCGTGTCTGATACAAATAATTATCTTCACAGAGATAGATTAAAAAGGGAAGTAACTGCAACTATAACCTTTTCAGCATTATTTCAGGTTTATGGAAAAAAATGGATCTGTAAGAGGTTGCAAGACTAATTACCTTGCAATCAATGCTAATAATTTCATGTCCAGCACATACTCCTAGTGAACATGGCCCTTCTATAACTAGTTGTAGCAAAACAAGTATAGTTCAGTTGGTTCATTTACATGAAATAAAAGGTCGAAGTTTTTCCTAAAATCACTATAAAATATCAGATTATGGGATTTAGTAAGTTTCACATCAAGGGAAATCCATTTCATTAGCTTCAGGTCCAGAATATGAACATCAATCAAGTAATTTCCTCCCCCTTTATCCACTACCCCCAAATAAACCAATTTACTATCACCAACAAGAGTTGCACTCTGTCTCTCTTGTGGGGATGGTGGAGTTCCTCGAATGCAAGCCAAATATATCTAAAAATTATAAAGACAATTTAAAACCCAAATATAAAAACATCAAAATTGCATTCACACATTTGTAATTTTTATCCCAACGAATACATCTTCAAAACCAAGCAAAACGAATTGAAAACTTATCATGAAGATACCCACATCCCACATACAAAATCCTATATGCATCAAAATATCTCTTGGGCTTATCCATTTACATATAAATGTTGGTCTAAAAACACTAAACAAGAAAGTCATCGGATCCCATGGGAAATCAACTAAAACAATCATGATATCCGCACACTTGTATAGATTCTGCTTAAAACATGATTCGATGAACTAAATAAACGAAACACAATGTGGGTTACTGATTTTTTCTATTGTTACCTGTGTTTAAACCAAGCAAAAGATGCCACATGTAGCAAAAGATAGTGGGTTACCGATTTTTTCTATTGTTACCTGTGTTTAAACTAAGCAAAAGATGCCACATGTAGAAAAATATAGGGGGGCACATAGGCATCCTGAGCTCCAGGATGGTGTTCTTCTCACGGAGAACCAAACACCCAGAGCTCCCACACTATCTTTGCACTACGCCTCAATGAGAATTAGTGAAGCCTGCCATAATAAACACATAAAATACTCATCCACACAACCAATGTGGGATAAACCTCAACGCGAAACGTGATCTCCATCGTCGATCATCGTGATCGGATGGTCCACGATCCTTTACCCTCAGAAATCTTCCTAGGCACATTTACTAGTTGTTTCTTGCTACAGGGTCTGTTCCTTTGGCTTCGATCAGACATTTAACCAGCCTCCTTCCTTCAAGAGCTTCCAACAGTTACTTTAAACCTTGCCAATTTCTAGAAATAACCTATCTACTGCGTAGTACCATGTCTGCTTCTCGAGCTTCTGTAAAAACGACTTGGGCTTCTTCTAGCTCCTTCCTCCTTGATCTCCTCCAATGTCTACAGCTTCTCCTTCTAAAAAAATCAAGCAAGCTGGAGGCTTGGCATCCGTTCAATGGTCCATTGAATGCAGAGACTATCTTTACATGTTTGCTCTTCACTGGATTTTTGGGTTTCATTAATAGAATTGATATGATATTGTAGTGCACCTTCTTCTAATATAGAAGTATTTTTCCATTCTATATCTATATTGCGAGAAGTGTGTATTTGCACTTGTTTTTCCATGATTGATAGAGAACAACTTTCATCCTCTTGGTTTGTAATATTCAAAGAATCATTAGCATCAACAAGCAATGTAAATGCAGGACTAGAAACCTTGGCACATGTTTCTGCCAAATCCTTTTTACATGCTTCAACCAAATTATTTCTAAAGGTTTATGCATCTCCTATAACCATGACAAGTTTGTTTATCTGATCAACCACATCTATAGAAGTAGTTTACATCAATATCAAAATCCTTCTCTTGGAATGGAAGACCATCGATTCTAGTTAGATTGCCATCATCATAGTGCTCTGTCATTTCTACCTATTCATTTCCCTCTCTTCATAATGCATTGGACAAGTAGACAGGTAGAAATTCTATTTCCCTCTCTCTTTATTATGTTGCTCTGTCATTGTCTCTTCCATAACCATCTACTCTGTTTTCTGCCACTTTCATCTGCTCTTTTCACATTGCTTGTCATCATTCCTGCTTGTTGCTCTGTCTTCATCTAGTTGCCATCAATGACAACCTACACTGTCATATTGCCAACAATATCTCGCTCTTGCAAAATACGTGTCTGATACAAATAACTATCTTCATAGAGATATATTAAAAAGGGCAGTGACTGCAACTATAACCTTTTCAGCATTATTTCAAGTTTATGGAAAAAAATGGATCTATAAGAGGTTGCAGGACTGATTACCTTGCAATCAATGCTAATAGTTTCATGTCCAACACATACTCCTAGTGAACATGGCCCTTCTATAACTACTTGTAACAAAACAAGTATTCATTTACATGAAATAAAAGGTTGAAGTTTTTCCTAAAATTACTATAAAATATTAGATTATGGGATTTAGTAAGTTTTGAAGGAAAAATTTATACACTTCTTTTGAACAAGTTCAAATTCACATAAACAAAAAAAGACATATTTGGGAAAATCATTATATTTGAAATATCATACTTTAGAGTCTAGATAAACAAAATGCATATTTCCACTATTGTGCATTGAATAAACCTGAAATCCTGACAAAACAATTACATTTTTTTAACATCCTCTGGTATATTTTCAAGTAACAACACAATGGAGATCCAAGGGAAAACCTACCCTTTGGGGAACAAATAAAATACACCACAAGATGATATTCCATAGTAGGGTGTTATTCAACTTAGATTTGTACTAGGGTGGGTGAATTTAATTTCAAGAGATTGGGAGAAAATTTGCAAGATGTTAATGATCCACATCGCAGTTGGCATTTGTTGTCGGATTCTAACTTCGACACATTCTTGACTAGTCTTCACAATTGATACAACTTCGACAAGTTTTTGACGCAACAGGACTTCGACAACTTCGCACCTTCAACATGTTCAGCGACCTCATAGTACGTGACATCGACATGCGACCAACGAATGTCGAACCTCGACAGACTGTCTTTCTGTCTTCCAGTCGACTGTAACGGTTGAACAGTTGAACTGCTCTAACTTCTTCTTTGTAACTGAACGTAACAGGCAAGCACCCAAGCATCTCAGATTTCTTTATAAGCATGTAAAATATTGTAATATACAGATAATCGGAGCTAATCGGATTTAATCAGATCTTCATCTTGATCAATCTAGAATAGTTCACATTCCTGCATATTGTCTGTGTGTACTTGTGTTATCTGTATTGCGTAACCCTGTTTTGCTCTTTCTGTTTATTAAGCTTCCGCCATAACAGAGCCGACTCATTCAGTCGAACTGTTGTCCCCCTCGTGCTTCCTGGACACGATACAGATCATTGGTATCAGAACATACTCAGTTTTCTTGCTTATGTTCTGTGTATACACTTCTCTCGAAGTTACCTGACTTATGCCGGTTCAAACTCGCTCGCAATATTAGCAATCCAAGCAGACACGATCTCCAGATATGACAGAAGAAACAGATGATAGACATGCAGCCGATGAGACAGCATAGCTTATTGAGAAAGCTCTGGCTCGACAATGAACTGAAATGTTTGCCCAGTTCAATGAGATTCTCGTGCGATTCACCTCGACATCCGGAGGATCCTCGATGAAAACTCACTCCGATAAAATCAGCCCCTTCAAAGTACAAATGAATCTCGATATACCGAATCTTGAAGGAAAGATTGATGCGGAATCCGTCGATAATTGGGTGCAACAATTGGAATCCTATTACACTGTAAATCAACTCTCCGAAGCTGAAAAAGTCACCATTGCGTCCTTAAAAATGTCAACCTCCGTGCACTGCTGGTGGGAGAACCTCTCAACAAAGATGGAGAAAAATGGAGACCCCATTGACACATGGGATAAATTCGTCGAACACATACGGAAGGAATTTTAGCCGCCGAAATACCTTAAGCAAGAGTATAAGAAGTGGTAGCAGCTAAGGCAATGGAAAGACCAATCAGTACAGAGTTACGCTGACGAGTTCTACCGACTCATGGCGAGACTTGGTGTCCAAGAGGAAGAGAAATTGCTTGTTCTGAAATACACCAGTGGATTGTCTCAGTACATCCAGCAGGAGATGGAATTTTTGACTGTCAATACGCTTGCATATGCTTTCCACTACGCCAGCAAGCTAGAAACCAAGCAGAAAGGAAAAGCACGTTTCGCGACAAAGCCGACATCAGGAAGACCACCCAATAAAAGGACACCCGCCGACTATGACAAGTCAAGATCTTCTCAGCCGACACCGCCAAAACCTAACGACGGTAAGAATCCTTTTCATAAAAAGGAACGTAGTAAGCAATCGCCGACCGGAAAATGGTGTGATTACCACCACTCATCTTGGCATGATATGTATGAATGAAAAGCTCGGAAGACATTTTTGGCGAAAGTGTCGACCTCTGACGCGTTCGACAAGATGGTGGAAGAATCTGATCCAGACGTGATCACCCTTTTGACCTCAACAACTCAAGCAGCCTCGACTATTGTCGACGAGGAGGAGCGAGAGCGCCTATTCCATACACGGATATGGGTCCAGAGCAACCCATTTCATCTGATTGTGGACAACGGGAGCCAAAAGAACTTCATTTCTAAAGAATTGGTGAAGAAATTAGGTCTTGTCACCACTCCACATCCTCAACCTTACAACATCGGTTGGATGAAGGATGGACAAGAACTATAGATCACTCGACAATGCAAACTCACCTACTTCATAAAACCTTTTGAAGATGAAGTACTCTGTGACGTGGCACCACTCTCCGTAGCCGATGCCCTGTTTTGGAAACCTTACCTCTGGGATAGACATGGAAGTTATCAGTCACGGCCTCAGAAGGTGATTATCAGAATCCGAAATCGATGGTTCAGCATACCACAGCCTCAACCTACACCAATGGTTGCACTAATATCTACCAAACAGACAAAGAAGCTCATCAATCATGCTCAAAAATTTGCATTAATCATGATCAAGCTGCAACATTCTAAGAAGACCACAACAACAAGTCGAGTCACCGACCAATGCAACTCTCGAAAAAAGCAACAAGTCGATCATATTCTTGATAAGTACCAGGACCGCTTTCAAGCTCCAGACAGAGTACCTTAGCATTGCCAGGTAAAACACTCCATTGAACTTGTTCCTGGCTCTTCTTTGCCTAACGCATCTGTTTACAGAAGATCCATTCTCGAAAATGAAGAGATTCACAGACAAATCCAAGAGTTAATCGACAAAGGTCATATCCAACCTAGCTCCTCTCCTTGTGGAAGTCCAGTCGTCCTAGTTCCGAAGAAAGATGGAACTTGGCGCATGTGCATCGACTACAGAGCTCTCAACAAAATATCGATGAAGAATCGGTACCCTTTGTCACGGATAGACGAGCTTATCGACTGTCTGAAAGGTGCTAAATTCTTTACTAAACTTGACCTCAAGTCGGGATACCATCAGATACCAATTGAGCCCTCAGATGTGTGGAAAATTGCTTTCAAGACCAAGGAAGGATTGTTTAAATGGTTAGTCATGCCTTTCGGCTTAACCAACGCACCTGCGACCTTCATGCGACATATGGATAACCTTCTCCGACCTTTCATCGGCAAATGGGTTATTGTCTATCTCGATGACATATTGATTTTCAGTCGATCATGGGAAGAACATGTCGGACATCTTCGACAAGTCCTCGACACTCTCCAGCAACATCAACTCTATTTGAACATGGACAAGTGCTCTTTTGCGATGACCAACATCAAATATTTGGGGTATGTAATTGACTCTACAGGCGTTCACGTCGATCCAGACAAAGTACAGATCCTCAAAGATTGGCCCATTCCTAGAAGCATTCAAGAACTAAGAAGTTTTCTTGGTTTGGCAAATTTCTATCGATGATTCATACTCGGCTTTAGTCACATAGCCTGGCCCTTGAATCAGTTGACGAAGGGAAACGGGAAAACTGTCTTTCAATGGATAGAAACTCATCAAGCAGCTTTTGAACAGCTCAAACACAAGCTCTGCACTGCACCAGTATTTGTGTTACCTGATTTACATCAGCCCTTTGAGATTGAGACGGATGCATCAAGCTATGCCCTAGGCGCAGTGATCACTCAGTCTGGTCACCCAGTCGCTTTTCATTCCGAGACTTTTAACGACACGGTTAAAAGATACTCGACGTATGAAAAAGAACTGTATGCCATCGTGTAAGCTCTCAAGCAATGGAGGCATTACATCCTTGGAAAGGAAACGGTCATTCTTACTGATCACAAGCCTCTACAGTTCACTCCGACACAATCAAAGTTGCAAACAAACCGACAAATCAAGTGGATTAATTACCTACAACAATTTCAGTTGGTGATTAAGTATTGAAAAGGAAAGGCTAATGCCGCTGTAGATTGCCTTAGTCGACCACCCATTACTCTCCTCTTGACAGTGATGAGTATGCAAGGTTACGACACGACCACTTGGAAACAGTTGTACGAGGACGACAACGACTTCTCCGCAGTCTACCACCAGTTACAGACTAACAAGCCGTCGACCTCAGACTTCGAATACTTCCTGAAAGACACCTTGCTATACAAGCTTGGACAGCTTTGTGTACCAACCGGTGAGAAATGACAGCAGCTCATTTGGGACACGCATTACAGCAAGACCATAGGACACTTTGGAGTAGCAAAGACACTTGCTATTCTGCAGAAGTATTTCTTTTGGCCTACACTTAAATCTGACGTCAACAAGTACATTCGATCATGTGTGGTTTGTGCCATTGCTAAGCCACCTAATCGATGACAAGGATTGTACACACCTCTGCCAGTTCCTAGTCGACCATGGGAATCTATTTCTATGGACTACTTGATGGGTTATCCTACTACCAAACATCAGCATGACACGACATTAGTAGTAGTCGACCGATTCTCCAAGATGGCTATTCTCATACCATGTAAGAAGACCACGGCAGCGCAGCAGATTGCTCAGCTCTTCTTTACACATGTTTGGAAACACATTGGTTTACCCACAACCATCATTTCCGACCGAGATGCCAGATTTGTCAGCATCTTTTGGAAGACTCTTTGGCAAAAACTAGACACATGACTCTCATTGTCGACTGCTTTCTACCCTCAGACCGATGGACAGACGGAAGTTGTGAATCGCTTGGTAGTACAACTGCTTCGCATGTACAATCACCAGCATCGATGCACATGGGATGATAGTCTTCCATACATTCAGCACAGCTATAATCGTGCTCAGCACAGCTCTACAGGCAAGAGTCCCTTTGAATTCTGTTACGGATTTCAACCCTCAGCGCCTATCGACTTGATCAGCTCCTCGACACAGCCAAACTCCGACACAGATCGTAGTCAGCGAGAAGTTGATAAAGCAGTCAAGTTTTGCGAACAGATTTGCGACATTCAGCGACAAGCACAGGACATGTTGCATAGAGCAAACGAGAAAGCTAAGGCCCGACACGAAAAGCATCACATTCCTCATACATTTCACATTGGGGATAAGGTTTGGCTGCATCTTAAGAAGGAGCGCTTCACAGGTCCTTTCAAGAAGTTAAAACCTTTACGATATGGTCCTTACAATATTCTTCGACAGATTGGTGAGAATGCTTTCTAGCTTGACATTCCTACTTTCCTGGGCCTGCATCCAGTCTTTAATGTGGATTTACTTTGACTATACCATGCACCCTTGTTGGAACAGAATGATTTCTCAACAGTAGATCCCGTAGACATCAATACAGATATTCAGAAGCCTCTTCCTTGCGACACCATTGTGGGACGACAGGTACACCTTACAAGGACGAACACAATTCCCTTGTTTCAGGTTGCCAAAGCTGGCCAGATCCCATCTCAAGGAAAGTGGTACTCTACTACTGAAATTATCGACAATTTTCCTCACCTTCATGAGCAAAAAATGGGGTCCATTGTTTCTTAAGGAAGGAGGTCTGATCCGCATTGCAGTTGGCATTTGTTGTCGGATGCTAACTTTAACACATTCTTGACTAGTCTTCGCAGTTGATACAACTTCGACAAGTTTTTGACGCAACAGGACTTCGACAACTTCGCACCTTCGACATGTTCAGCGACCTCATAGTACGCGACATCGGCATACAACGTCGACATGCGACTAGCGACTGTCGAACCTCGATAGACTGTCTTTCTATCTTCCAGTCGACTGTAATGGTTGAACAATTGAACTACTCTAACTTCTTCTTTGTAACTTGTAATGTCCCTTGTTAGAAATTTTATCAAAATGACAATTTTTCACTTTTTTTCCCTAGTTCGACCTTTGACTAGTTTTGATCTCTAGGTCCCAAATTTGCCCCAAATGATCCCAAATCTTTTGAGAAGGTATATGAATGATATTAGAACATAAATATGTGTTTCAGGGATTCCTTTGGACCTTTAAAATACTTCTGCAAATCCTCTTTCAATTCTGATCAATGTAGGTAACTTTACTAGTGATTTTCCTTTGACTAGTATTGGTCTCTAGGTCTCAAATTGACTCCAACTGCCTTCAAATATTCAAGGAAGGTGTATGAATGATATTAGAAATTGAATATGATTTTTATGGATGACATATGTCCACCAAAAGACCTCTGCAAACTCTCTTAATATTCTGGACCAATTATGCAATTTTACTAGTAATTTGGGGTTCAAATCCCCCGGGGGTAAGTACTGAAAATGGCTTCCCAAATGCCTCCAAACCCACTCAAATTTATGAACAAAGGTATTTAATGTGTTAATTATTTTATTAAAGTCTCATATGCACCATTAATGTATTATTACAACTGTTCTCACCCTCTCCCATTCAACTGCAAAAATCCCCAATTCGACCCTTCAGGGAATGGCACTATTTCACCTCCCAATACAACTAAACTGAGTAAAAATGCTTCAAATGCTCAAGTACAGTACATGAAACTTGTATAATACATCCATGGCAGTATATTGATCATAAATGCATCATATAATCATCCATTTATTCGAAATCATCATCAATACATTGGCTCACAACAAGGTAGTGGGGAAATGGCATTGTTCTTCCATTAAAAATGAGATTTATACATTTCTACTTGGAATTTCGACCTGAAAATTTTTGGAGATGAAGAATAGAGTATTTAATTCATATTAAAAAATAAATGGGGCATTAAAATCTTCCCCAAAGATTACAATAGCTCACCAAAAATGCCATCCCTCAAGGATCAAGAATATGCCATCAAAACTGGAAATGGTTGAAGGAGTGAGCTGCAATAGAAGAAACCATGAGCTGCCATGTAGCTTACACCTACAAATAAAGACTCCATTAAAGCTCGAAATGAAAGTTCTGAATGGCCTTTCCAATTACCAACTTGGATGGGAATCTTTCACCCTCGAAATTGGCTAAGGCAAGAAACTAGTCATCCACTAGCTCTCCCTCTTCACAAATGCAATTGCAAATTCTACAAATGATCAAAAGCTGGTTTCTTTCTTTGTTATTGAAATTTATAAACTTCTAATGTCCTCCATGGGTCTAATTCCTTCCAAGAGACTCATGCCAACTCAAGTTGGGAAGAGATTCCAAAGAACGCCACTTGTACAACAATTCCTAGTCTCCCACTTCCACCAAATCACATGTGGAAGAATCTTAGCTGCCCTAACACCCTTGAGCGCCCTCTTGGAGTCTATTTTTAGCCCTGACATGTCATATATGTCATATTTCAGCCTTCAGGTCTGATTTGTGTCATAGGTGTCATAGCATCTTCATCATTGTTGTCATAGAGCTAGGGAATCTAGCCCAAGTGTCTCACTAGCTCCAAATTGCCTCTTCCTCTTCCATGGGAGTTACTCTTCATCTATATTTCGACCTTGGATGATTCATGCAATGAATAATACCTTTTGGACTCCCCCAAGTATGTTACCATTCACCTTGAATTCGAATTGGTGAGAGAATGATGCCAAGTGTAGTGGGGAAATCTAGCCATATGTGGGTCCCACTTCCTCCATGTGTCTTCATGATGAAATGCCACTTTGATTTTCACTTGTATATATTTATTTAGCTCCTTTATTAAATATTTATTCCATTCTAATGTTCAAACATCATTTATTATCCCCATTATTCCAAATCCCAAAGCTTCCACCCCAAACCTAGGAAACTAGTAATTTTCCTCCTTGGCAATTATTTGACCTTTAGCATCAATTTGACAAACTCTAATGAATAGGGCCAATGCGATTAGGCTATTGTGACCCAATGCCAAATTTGGGACATGACAAATCCTCCCTTCCCAATATTGCTTGTCCTCAAGCAATTTTAAACATGGGTGTTGAAGAACCTGCTTTCTGTATAATTCTTTGAAGTTGCCATTGAATTGCCCAACCTTGAGTCTTTGAGTTTCCATGAAGATTTTAGAGAGGAACCACCATGCTTGCTGCTGCACTACTCTGATAAAAATCACTTTATTAAGTGGGGAAATCCATCTCCCATACTGCTTGTTTCCCCAAAAAATATTGAAAACCAATGAGATAAAAATTATTCTAGGGTACCATTGCTTGTATTGCACCCCAATAATTAAGAGTGCTCTCCAACCCACACCATTAGTTAAGAGGATTCCTGGATCCCATTTTCTTGTATGCATCCTTCCAAACATCATGAGTACCAAATATATATCATCAAAGTACATAACAACATAATTAAAATGTACATCAAGGATATGCTTCATCAAAGAGTCATGAAAGTGCTTATACCTCCAAGCAAGTAGACCACCGTTTTCCAAGTGCATACAAGCTTCAAGTGACCAATCAAATCCTAAATGATGATCCACTTCCATCCATGAAGAGTTCTCTACAAAATCATACCACTGCCCAGTAACACTGTAGTCATTTTTGCTGCACCAGAGCAAAAGAAAGTGGAACCTTAACCCAAGCCATTGAGTACCATTTCTTCATAGAGAAATCACATACAAACTTGTTCTTGAAAAGGAAACCTGGAAAAAGGGGTATCCCATGGGGTCCCATTGTTTGAGTATTGGAGGAAGCAAATTCCAACGGGTCTCTGAGGCCTGCAAAGAGGCCAAAGTCCCACAAGATCTAAGTTCTTCAAAACTCTGTAATGTTGATCTCTGATTCATTCCAAATTGTTTCACCCTCATAGGATCCCTAAGGAATTCACTATGACTAGAAAAGGCTACTTTAGGATCTGGATGCTCTCCTCTAATGTGAAGTTCAGACTGGAATTCCAACTTATAAAAGAATTTCATTCCTAATTCCCACTTAATTTGATTTTGAATAAAAGATGAAAAGGCTTGTAACTGAATATCTCCTACTACAGGATTGGGATTCCATTCCAATTCATGTTCTAGAAAGAATTTAAACTGATAAATTTCACAAAACAAATCCTTTTCCCTTGTAGATGAGTCATTATAAATATCCACAAAGTCATCAACATTTCCTATCATGAACCTTTTGTTATTATTCAATCTCATCATCTGAAGGCCTACCCATTGTTCATGCAGGTACATTGAATAAACTCTAGCAGGACTTCTACAAGAAATGGCTTGCTTAGCAAATTGAAACATTTTCCTCTTTTCTTCTTCTTTAATCATTAATTGATGATGTAAAGACTGCATCTTGGACTTCCACTTTTGTTCTTGAACCAAGTAAGTAGAAAACCAATTTTCCTACATACGTTGTACTTCAAATTTATATCGTTGTTGATAAATAAGGCCCAAGTCATATAATTCATCGTTTCTTCCAGTCCATTTAACAGTATTTACTTTAGCTGATGCTAAAGCCAGGGTATTAGTCCAGACATCATCAATAATTTGATTAAAAAACTCATAGAACTTCTGCGACTTTTTCTTTATCTTCAGAAATTTTAGAGGTACTAGGAAGAATGTTTTCTGCGGCTGCTATAGACAATAATTCCAAACTTGTATTATCCTCAGCCAGTGGTACTGATTCCTTTAGTACTAATTTATCTCTAAGAAATTTATTTTGTTTCCTCAACTTTTTTTTGCAAACTCCATCGGTGAGCCTAAGTTCTCAAAATTTTCAGTCTTTTCTTAAGAACATCATTCTTTCTCTGTAATTGTCTACTCCTCTGTTTTAACTTTTGATTTTGATTTTTAAGATATATATCCAAAACTTGAAATTCACGAACTTGCTTCTTAAGTTTCTTAATCTTCTTCTGTAACTTACTTGAAATTAAACCATGAGAATCAGGCCTTACCACTTGATTAGATTCGTCTTCTTCCCTCTGAGCTTGGTCTTGAAACTAAGTAGCTTCCAATTTTGGCTGGGGTGTTGACTCTAAATTTTGTCTCTGTGTATAGCGGGTTCTTGGACGTTTGGGTATTGTCGAAAACATATCTTCACATATTCTAACTTTTTCAATACCTTCTTCAGAAATGCCTTCTAACCTTGCAGATCTTCTTCTCACCATAACTGAAATTTTATTAACCTCTTCATCATCTCTATGCCTCTTTGGAGATGGTTGGGATTGAATTGTTTCAGAAAATGTTGGTGCTGGATCAAATTCTGTCTGAACTGTTGGAGGGGGCGATACAGAATCTTGTGGATCATCATTAACCTACTCCTGAAAACCTTTTTCCACTAAAAATTGTTCCCGCATTAGGTTTCTCTTTAATAATTCCTCCATGATCAACAACTTAATTAATCCATGATGATAAAATCTATTACCAAGTCGCTGATCAGGCCGCTTTTGGGCAGTTGAAGCCATTTTAGACAGGCTCTTCCACAAAAAGTAAGGAATGTTCATCAATTCTTCTCCTTTAATGTGAAGGAGAAGCCGAATATGATAAATAAATACAAGGCTATATCATCCTTCACAAGTCAAATATTTCTCCAAAAAGAAAATGACATTACCCCATTCAGTAGTGAAACAATTGCGTTCAGCTCCCTTCTTCTAATGAATACTAGAATTAGACACTTTCACAAACTATTTCCAAGAGTCAGAGTTTTTCAAATGACTAGCTTTAAACCATCTTTCCCCTGTTTGTGGTAAGCCTGCAGCAAGAGCAATGGACGTTTCTGAAAATGGAAGCAGAAACCCCCGAATGTTAGAACAAGCTCCATCAAAATTGAGAGCAAATTCCTTGGTCACATCTTCGTTGTGCCCTCTGAATTTAATAAAAAATGCATACAATCCAATTTGTTGAAAAATCCTCTTACTAGAGGGATCTTCATCCAGCAGTTCAATGGAATATGGCTCCTCCCTACGTGCAGCAGCCATGCCAACTGAAACTTTCTCTGTTGAAAGGAAGTTAGGTGATCAAACTAGTATCCTTTACCCCAAATTGGTATTTTCGTGCAGACTTATGCATAACAAAGAAAACCAACTTTCAAATCGGGTATAAATATAATTGTTCAAACATGGGACAAAAGGATAGAGCTAATTACGACAATTGATGTGGTCAAATCAACATATACACATTCGTCCAAAAAGCAATGAGTTAACAGTCATTCCATTTATGGAAATTATTTGAACAAAAGGACTTGGTCTGACATGTCACGATATATAATAATCCATGAAATGACCTTGAAAAGCTAATTGAAATGTATACAAATCATTCTTATATGCTAGAATTTATACACATTATTAGGAAAAATATATTGAATTTAACCCTACCGGAACAATACTTGTCCGAAATTAAGAGAAGACTTTGAATAGCATACCACATAGGAAGGGGATAAAACCGAGATCCAATCCTTCCAACCATGCAAATACAGATCCTCCATGGATTTTAAAGATATAACTTTGTTGGAAGAAATCATTATATCTGCAACTTGAAAAGAAAAATTCCAAATAGAACTGAAAGTTTGCTTGTACTAGGAGGGATGAATCCAAGATAGTATCAAGGTTCTGTTCATTTTTCAGGATTCCCTTCCCCATACACGAGACATTCCATTTTACCAACAATCTATTCATCTTCAGGATTTTACTGAAATATTTAAAAAACACAGAAACTGGAGATTCTACAGGCTTGAGCCAAGCCTGTAATTGTCTGCTAAAACATGCTAAACTGCAAATTCTTCAACCAAACCGTTTCTGATGCAATCCAAACCATGTGAATAAAGGTGTTGGAGTAGAACATGGACGAGTAGACATCCCTCCATTAATGCCAATGGATTTCAGAGCTTGGAAGTACAATCTAACAGGATATATGAATCAATTTTGTTGATGTCGAATACCCAAAAGATCAGATTGCTTATGGGTCCATTTTGGAATGGTACTTATAAATTGCTAGTGATTTCTTATGGAAAACCTCTAGAGATTGCTTATATACCTTATGAGTGGGTATTGTGACTAGTTTGACCTTGGAAACATATTAATTACAAAGAATCCATAACAATACTAGCTGTCTTAAACCATTATATTCTTTTGTTGAAAAATATAGCAACGCTCACATAGTGTCGCCAAAAACCAATTATAATGATAATTGGTGACAAAAATTTTCTACACTCACAAAAATTGAAATAAACAAGTATTAGTGAGGGCTACTAAAATATTGTCACCAAAGAGAGAATCAATAATGGGCCTTTAACAATCCTCACTAAAAATGTCACTGGAAAGGGATTTGGTGACGAACCTTAAAGGACAATCTCAAAAGGCACCTATAACGACGATTTTTAAGGACCATCATCATATGTGACATTCGTGACAACCCTTAAAGGTTCGTCACATGTAGGACCCTCATCAATGACCTTTTTTCTTGTAGTGTCTGCCTGTGATGACATCTATCATGTCTTCACCCACCTGCAATAACTGGTATTAACTTCCTCAACAACTCCAAACTGTTGCCAAGTACTCTCCTTGAATTATGCACTTCCTCTGACAAGATACAATAAACCATCATGTCGGCCATACTGTCCTCCGTCAGCTTCAACTCTCCTATCGGCTTTCACTCTGCTCTTAGGATTCACCAGTCCGCCCCTTCCTCCTCGCTTGGATCATGCCCAAAACCTGTCGATGTCACGGTTTGACAACATGTCGACCTTTCCATGACTCTACGGTAATTTGTCGCCTATCGGCTGTCGTCTATCGACATTGATATGTCGACTCTCGACCTCTTCACCCCTGTCGACAGCTTCGACAGCTTCTGCTCGACTGATTGACTTCGACGAGTCAATCCGCTTCACGCACCAGTGGTCGTCGGCACTCCCTTTGGTCGGCTCCCTTTTTCCAACTAGCTTCGATTGTTTCTCCTAGGCCCCGATGCTCCTGCATCAGACTCCCCAGGTGAAAAAGAACTCGACTGCTCCATCAGTCTCCTGAACTCTTCTTCGGAAATCCATGTCGCCTCCTAAGACTCATCATTCTTCCATCGCACCAAGTATTCCTTCCTTCGTGAACTGCACGTACGCCCAACTTCACGTTCCTCTATTACCTCTACGATCTCCTCCTTGTGTTGATCTAGAATCTGCGTTGTCCAGTCGATGTTCGATACTTCTGTGCTTCTACTGCTTGAATCTTCTTCGAACTTGTACAGATCTGAGGCATTGAACGTTGATGAAATGCTCAAGTCATTCGGCAGATTTAACACATAAGCGTTGTTTGAAATCTTTCTAAAGATATTTCATGGTCCAATCTTCTTCAGCTTCAGCTTGTTATAAGTCCCTGTCAGAAATCTCTCCTTCCGCAAATGAGCATAGACCAAGTCTCCTTCATTGAACAACTGTAGTCTCTTCTTCCTGTCGTCTCTCAACTTGTATGCCACGTTGATCCTCTCTATGCGCTTTCGCACATCTTCATGAACTTCTTTCATGTGCTCTACGAATGATTCTGCATCCGTGCTCTTCCTGATTTCTGTCGACAACTCAACCAAATCCACCACTCCGTGTGGGCTTCTTCCCTGAACAATCTGGAATGGGATCAAACCTGTCGACCAATTCATAGAATTATTGTATGTGAATTTTGCTTGCGCCAAAACATTCTCCCACTGCTTGGGTCTGTCGGCCTTCAAACATCTCAGAAGGTTCCCCAGACTTCTGTTCACCACCTCGGTCTATCCGTCTTTTTGCGGATGATATGCCGAGCTAAACTGCAACTTCGTGTCCAGTTTCTTCCACAAGGTTCTCCAGAAATGACCCATAAACTTGGTATCTCTGTCTGATGTGATACTATTCAGCAACCCATGCAATCTGACTACTTACTTGTAGAATAGTACAGCAATTCCTGTGGCGTCACTTGTCTTCTGACACAGAATAAAGTGTGCCATTTTTGAAAATATGTCGACTACAAAAAATATTGAGTCGCTCCCCTGTTGCGTCTTCGACAATCCTAGCACAAAATTCATGCTCAAGTGCTCCCATGGGGTATTCGGTACCGAAAACGGTGTATACAACCCCATGTTCTGACTTCTTCCTTTCGCCAACTAGCAAACTCTGCACTGTCGAACCCACTTTCCGACATCTGTTTCCATTCCTGGCCAATAATACTTTTCTTCGACCAATTCCCTGGTTTTGTCAATGCCAAAATGACCTACTAATCCGCCGCTATGCAACTCTTGGATTAGGTTCTCTCGCACTAATCCTCTAGGAATACATAACTGTTGTCCCTTGAACAGGTATCACTCTTGGATGAAATAATCCAAGTATGGAGTCCTGTCGACACTCCATGGTTCGCGACAAGCTTCCCATGCTTTCGCAAAATCTCCATCAGTAGTGTACTCTGTCTTTACTGAATCTATCCCTGTTTCCTGAACTGTCACCGTGTTCAGCAATGCAACTCTCCTACTCAGCATGTCGGCAACCTTATTCGACTTTCCCAACCTATGTCACAACATGAACATATATCCCTGTAGGAATTTGACCCATTTCATGTGCCACTGATTTAACTTCGACTGAGTATTCAGATACCTCAGCGCTTGATGATCTGTGTACAACACAAATTCCTTGGGCAACAAATAATGCCTCCACTTCTTCAATGTATGGACAATAGCATAAAATTCCTGGTCATAGACCGAATATTTCCTCTTCGCATCATCCAAATTTTTACTGAAGAATGCAATTGGTCGGCCCCTCCTGGATCAACACTGCTCCAATTTCAATTCCACTTGCGTCGCAATCAACCTAGAAAACTTTGTCGAAATATGGGAGCACTAACACTGGGCTCTCAGTGACCTTTTCCTTCAACTTGTCGAAAGCTCGCTGGGCTGCTTCTGTCCACTTGAAATCCCCTTTGCACATGCACTTTGTCAATGGTGCGCAAATCCACTGAATCCCCTGATGAACTTCCGGTAGAAAGTGGCAAGTCCATGGAAACTCCATACTCCAGTCGCACTTTTCAGTTTAGGCCAATCCAATATCGCCTTCACCTTTTTTGGGTCCATCACTAACTCTTTACCCAAGATTACGAATCCCAAGTATACCAGTTCTTCCTTCGTGAAGAAACACTTTTGTAGGTTTACCATCAACTTCTCTTCTTGCAACTTCTGCAATACCTGTCGAATGTGCCCTAAGTGCTCTGCCTTGGTTCAACTGAAAATCAGAATGTCGTCTAAGTAGACTACGACAAACCTTCCCAAGAATGGTTTCAGTACTTCATTCATCAATCTCATGAACATAATGGGTGCATTAGTCAATCCAAATTGCATGACTAACCACTCATACAGCCCTTCCTTTGTCTTGAATGTTATTTTCCATTCGTCTCCTTCTCTAACCCAAATCTAGTGATAACTGCTCTTCAGGTCTATCTTCATGAAGTACTTCGCTCCACTCAAACAATCCATCAAGTCATTCATTCTCGGCAATGAAAACCGATACTTGATCGTGAACTTGTTGATAGCTCTGGAGTCTATACACATCCTCCATTCTCCAACTTTCTTCGACGATAATACTGCTGGTACCACACACGGACTTAGACTTTCTTTGATCAACCCTCTGTCCAATAACTCATGGACCTGTCGATTGAGTTCCTAACCTTCTGTCAGACTCATCCTATGCAGTGCCTTGTTTTCTAGACTCGACCCTAGAATTAAGTCGATCTGATTGGATATGCTCCTTATCGACGGTAATCCCATCGGTATCTCATCGACCACTATGCTGTGAAACTCTTCGAGCATCTTTCCGACTTCGACTGGAATTTTCTCCTCCACTGTCGCCTTCTCGACATATGGTCCCTTCGAAATGATATCATAACACCCCGACTGCTTTTCCTCTTCTGAAAGGAATTCTTTCGTTGAACACATCAGCATGTGCTTCTCCCAAAAGTTTCTCTCGCCCTGCTTACCGTCGGCTTGCTCCTCCGATTTCGGCTTAAGAGTCCTTTTCACGCCATTTTTCCACACTGTGACTATGTTGGCTCAACCATCATAGATCATCCTCTGATCATATTGCCATGGTCTTGCTAACAATAGATGGCACGCGTCCATTGGGATTATGTCGCACAGTACGTTGTCCTTTAACTTACCAACCTTGAAGTTAATTAGGCACTGTTTGGTCACCTTCACATGGTGTCCTTTCTGCAATCATGAGATCTTGTAAGGGTGTGGATGTTCTCAACATATCAACTTTGCCTTCTCGATCACCTTTGTTGATACAAAATTCTCAATGCTTCCACCATCCACTATGGTCTTGCAACGCCATTCGCCGATTCGCACCTTCGTTCGAAAGATCGCCTTCTGCTGTGCCGGCTCTTGCTCATCGCATCTGTCGTCTAGAACCAGTGTCTTGCTGGTTGTAATGGCCTGACTTTTCTTCTTACCATCTCCACTACTTTCGGATGACGATTCTTCCCTCTCGTCAACTTTCTCATCTCTTCGACGTCTGGGTTTCGACTCCTCTGCAGCATGTAGATTCTCTGGGCATTCATATGCCTCGTGTCCCATTCCACGACACTTGTAACAGATTATGGCTAGTATGTTAGCTCCTTTTCTGTCGGATGGACCACTTCGACCATACACACCTCGATTGCGGTTCTCACGACCATCGCGTCGATTCTCTAGTGCTTTCTCCCTAGTCAATGTCCCTTCCACATGTCGACTATCTTCGACAACTTCCTTTCTATAATTGCTACTTTGGCCTTTCGCGGTAACAGTCTTCGCACCCCAACTAGTCGTTCGACCTCTCGTCGCTTCAGATTTCCTCGACAGTTTATCCTCTGCCTTCAGAGTTAACTGGTAGGCTTCACCCACTACTCTGAATCTTGATATGCTCAATTCATCCTGAATGGAATATTTTAAGCCGTTCACATACCTAGTGACAACTTCTTCTCCTTTGTCAGTTTTCCCCGACCTTATCAATAATCTATAGAACTCTTCCATGTATTCCTTCATGGTCATCTCTTTTTCTTGAAAGTTATGCAACTTCCTGAACAAGGAAATCAGATAGTCATTCGACAAGAACTTTCCTTTCAACTTGGAAACCATCTTGTCACAAGACTTGATTTTCTCCTTACCCTTCTTGACTCTGTCAGCCTGTACATTGTCCCACCACAACGAGGCATGACCCTTCAACCTCAGACATGCAGTCTTAACCTGGCTAGGATCCTCGATCTACTCTATGTCAAAGTATTTATCCATTTCTCTGAACCAATCGATCAAGTCTTCTGGGTCTAAACTCCCTGAGTAGGTGCGAACGTCTATCTTTTCCCGACCCCTCATCTCCCTCAGAAGCTTGATGAGTTTTTCTTCTGGTTCATCTTCCGTTGCTTCCCGTGGTTCCACTTCTTCGACTTCCTCGTCGTTGTGGTCTAACGCATCAGGAATACAACCACGCCTTTGGCTTTCTTTGATCGCTGCGACTTCATTTGTCAAAGTTCGCATTGTTCTGACGCATTCGTCCAACATCTCACGATCAACTGTGACTAGTGTTGTGCCATGCGCTCTTCGTCCTCACACATTAACGCCTCTGTGAGCCATTTTCAACCTCTCCTGAAACTGTCACTCGTCCAATCGCAACCGGACTTCAACAAGTCGTGCACAACTCTACCCAACCTCAGCTAGAGCTGTTCAACGCACTTGCAGGCTCAATATCACTGACATTCTTTAGCACACAAGATTTTCTTCCCGCTTGATTCAACCGGACTCACTTCCAGGCTCTGATATAGCTATCCCTCGTCTCTCAGGATACTATAGCTCTGATACCAACTGACGCAAGGAGCCGTAGACACTTAAGGTTCTTTCTCAACAATACACATGACACAACCACAACTGTTCACACAAAAAAGATGTAAACAACATGCTAGAAGCTGGCTTATATTACTTCTATGAATCGGTTACAATGTGGAATAATTGTAAATACAAATAGCTAACTATCTGTTGGCCTCAGCCATTACAATAAAGAAGTAACTGCGGTGTGCTCTCTTTATGTGTCAATCTCACCCTCTCCTGGTTCACTGCTGAACTCTGAGCTATGGCTCGATCTTCTCTTCGGCTATGCTTGACTGTCCAAAATGCCAAGTCCCAATATGCCAAAAGGTCCCTCTCATGATCCAAACTCCCTCGTCTTCTACTCTGCTGTTGTCATTATCGAGACCACTGTAATCCCCGAGACACGCATCCTCTATCAGTCGATCCTTCCATGATCCTGCAGACCTGCAACTGTCAGCTCCCCAGCCATGCTGCACATCCTCTTCCTGTGACAACATCTATCATGTCTTCACCCACTTGTAATAACTGCTATTAACTTCCTCAACAACTCCGAACTCTTGCCAAGTACTCTCCTTGACTTCTATGCTTCCTCTGACAAGCTACAGTAAACCATCATGTCAGCCATACTTTCCTCTGTTAGCTTCGACTCTCCTGTCAAATTTCACTCTGCGCTTAGCCTTCGCCAGTCTGCCCCTTCCTCCTCGCTTAGTTCATGCCAAAAACCTGTCGATGTCGGGGTTCGACAACATGTCAACCTTTCCACGACTCTGCGATAACTTGTCACCTATCGATTGTTGTCTGTCGACTCTCGACCTCTTCACCCCTGTGGACTGCTTTGACAGCTTCTGCTCGACTTATTGACTTCGACAAGTCAATCTGCTTCATGCACCAGCGGTCATCAGCACTCCCTCTAGTCGGCTCCCTTCTATCGACTAGCTTCGACTGTTTCGCCTAGGCCCCGATGCTCCTGCATCACCAACCTAACACTTGAATCTTGTACCTTGATCATGTAGACATCATCAAAATGTCAACGTCTCTATAAATGAACAACCATCCACCAAAATACATGGGTACTTAACCTATACAACCTTCTAGTTGAGTATGATGTCCTTTAGGTACATGGTTCATCCAAATTATTGATGAACTCCCCTTGAATGTATATAAAAAATTAGGTTTCTAGGCACCTCCCATGGTCTACTCTATCGACACATGACTCACTACTCCATGTGTTTAACAACTCTATAATGGAATTTTTATACTATATTGAACAAGTTATCCAAATTAGGGACACATGGAAAAGGGGCATGCATGCCTATCCAAGTCTTACAATGATATGTCCTTTACAAGTTGCATACAAAGATACAAGTACTGCAAGTACACACAATTTACATACTCCACCTCATGGAGACACTAAGTACAATATTTTATAATATTGTCTAGGTACCATTACTATACTTCTTTCAAGTACCAAATCTAGGGAATATAGAAGCTCATATTTTTCAAAGACCAATACATAGGAATTATGCATAACATCTTAGACTTGCTTCAAATACAAGCTATGATTTACATTTTCATATGGTCAATTTCTTTTATAGAAAAAAAACACACAAACTTTACCTCACTTATCTATCACCATTTCATCTCCATTATTGCCACATGCATTGATACTAGCATATTTTAGACCAAACTCCAAAAAGAAATTCGTATTGCATACAAACAACATATTTATCCTTCCTACTACAATATCACCATTCCAACTCAAAATTAGGTCTACCATAAACCCTTGGCCTTTCCAGTGAGAAAAATGAAACTTCCATGTATATTATTCATCCAAGCAAGTTGCCTTCATCTCTGAAGAAAAGTGTTTGTGCTCCTCCATCCACTTATAGAGCTGTCATCTCAAACAAGATTCCAATTGAGAATCAACCATACCTTTGGGCCAAACATTGGCACCATACAGTTTGACTAGGAACCTATTATACTTCAAGGTGACTCCAAGGCCTAACATCGACCTAATTGTAAAGATTGAACAATTGTCCATCCTATGGACGCATTCCCATCAACCAAGACACCTAGGTATCCAACCATGGTGCTCATTAATTTTCTATGAAATTAATATGGATATAGGATATATTCGAATCAATCCAACATTTGATGCACCCTCCAATGAGAACTTATGGCACAACATTTACCAAATAATCTATCATCAATGAATGACCAGAGGAAACAAAACATGTAGTTTCATTTCTCATTGAGCTACAACACACCTTACCAAGCAAATCCATGAATTACTTTTACATTACAAAATATTGCAATATAGGGCTACAAAAAATCAACAAGAAATAATGATACATATGACCAAATGCTTCTAATTGTATGTTTATTTGGAATCACGAATACACTAGGCATCTTCATTCGGATCTTCAACATCTTGAACCAATTCTCAACATATTTGTCTAATATTATTCTTTTAGCTTTCATGATTTAGTAAGCAATTATTAGAATAGTCAATTCTAACAAACCTATATTAACATAGGAGTTATCTAAAAATTCGACGATTTGGCCTGGACAGTGTTTTTCACTGGAATCCAACGTTTTTTATTTTGCAACATCTGAATTTAACTATGTTTTAATTGTGATTTTAATGGTAGAAGTGGATTCAACACCATCAAAATCCCTTGGGCACCCAAAATTTCATAGTTTGAGAGTTGTAACAAGGATTTTTAAAAAATTCTATCGGATTTTTTCAAAATCATGCCAGAAAAATCAAATCTTTCCATTTGAAATATAACTTTTACACTATGCATATTAACATATGAAAACATATTAATTTGACTAAGCTAAATATCTTTCTTAATTTCTAACAACAAAAATTTTGAAAGAAAAGTTTCACTTCACCATGAGCCTCCTCTTCTCAATAACCTATATAAACCTCTTACCCCAAACAAAGTGAACGTGTCCAGCCATGCACCCCCAATTTTCCTTGCAATATGTAAAGTAGGTTTTCTACCATTATTAAAAATTAGTTTCCCTATTCAGGTTAAACAAAACCATACCTTCTTTTTACATTATCAATCAACTTTTCACACTAATCCTCACAATTTTCAACCCATCCAATGGAAAAAGTATAAGAATTGAATATTTCCTTCATAAGGTTCATTAGCATGTCTTTCATTTTATAAATGTAGATGAAGATAGAAAAAAAAGCATATACCTCTATTTCAATACATCTTTTTCTTATGAATCATGAACCCATATTTGTAACCCTTTTGAACACGTCCCACCAATAAAACTCACTCTCTCCACTTTGGCTCTACGCTCCAACAAATTTGACACAAGAACAACAATGCCATGCATGACCAATAATTTGAGGAGACGACTGTGCAAAATTAGGAAATCAGGCCACTATTTTTGCATCCCTCTACTCAAATATCTCATATGGAAGTTTCGCAATGCAAAACAAAGTTGGCAAAACAGATTCTCTGTATGGTCTTGTAGTGTGTCAAAAGTACTTTACCACCCGCGAGTGCTCAAAATGCATTACGACAATGGAGAATCAAGTAAAACAATATTTCCTCAAATCTAATGGTGCTCAAATTCATCTAGATGGTTGTTTCCTCCACTCTGAAAATATGTAAAATCTTTCGCTCTCCTACTACAGTGCTAATGCAATATATTGCTACCAATATCTCATTATATCACCTCTAGCAACAATATAAATAATTTATCAACTAACAACTCTCAGAGCATTTCGATATTTCTTTTTACTTTTTTCTCAATGATAAACTCTTTTGATCTTCACTCGTAGAAATCCAAAAAAAAAAAAATCCTTGCTTGTATATAACATATGTCTAATAGTGAATGCTCTCCGCTCTTTGTTTTGACATTTATCCTCAAGCGAGTTCTTTACCCCAAAAGGAAACAATTGATCCAGCTTTACCCAGCCTCCTCAAAAAAACCACTATGAACACCCGTCTACAACAACAAGGAAGTGCTCTCTTCAAACAATAGATGTGATTCACAACAAGCAGCTCTACCAATTGGACAATGCATTTACTCTCAAATGGAATGCACACTCTAATTGGAAGGGAATTAGTTGCTTGTAGCTTTCTCCCTTGTTTATTTTACATATGCATATGATGACGATGAAAATGACATAATGATAGAGCAATATGAAACTTTGTAAGTTTTATGAATTAATAAGTTATTCAAATCTATTTATTATAAATGTTTTGAAAATTAGAATTTTTTTTTTTTATAAATTAAACATTTCAACATAGAATAAGATAATTTTATTAATTTTTAACAAGTAATTATATACAAGTTATTGAAAATGTCAAATATAATAATTTTGATATATTGTAGAAGTGCAAAGGTCACTCATATACAAAAGTTAAAAGCAATTTTAAAATCTAAATGTTAATAGTTAGGAGAGAAAGAGAAAGCATTGTTGAACAATTTGGAATAAAACATGAACAATGAAGGGCCAAAAGTCAAAGAAGGGGAAGAAGCCTTATTGTCCCCTCAACATGTCATCTGAGAATGGGGGGCAAAATTTGTACCCTTGTATGCTACCCACTAGGGACCTACACAGTTGTCAAGAAAACAAAACTCATGATAGAGCATTATCCACTAGATTTAGAAGAAGCATTGGTCCATTTTGTATCTCATTCTCGAGGGAGGAGCCTATGGTTGATGCAAGGATGTACAGGGTTTCCTACTAGAAGGGCATGTTTTACCTGGAGAATTTATTTTAGGTCTACGATATGTTAGAATAATGCTAAATTGTCTACCCACTCATAGGTGCCTCAATTTGCTAGTAGCATCGCGAAGGAGGTAATCGTCTGAGTGGTGTCCAACCGACTGGTGGCCTAAGTGTGGAAGAATGGAGATCCAGTGCCTCTATTATGAACAAGGCTAAGCATTGTTGATCCAAATATTAAAAAAATATGAATATAGATATCTGAGACTCCATGAAGAGGAAGTGAACCGACCCCATATCTCATAAATGAGATATAACACTAGAAAATAAAAAGCTCCTTTATCTCAATCTCTTACATATGACATAACAGGAAAGTCCTATCCTCTCATGGAATCTAATGTTGAACATCTACTAGGATCATGTGTGAAAACCCCTTAGACTAGCCTAGGGGTATCCCCAGTGCGTCCATCCAATGTTGTATCATGTAAGGGGGACGGACAATGAGGTTGTCTCTAAGATCCAACTACATGTAGAAGGACATCTTGGGCTTCAAACCCTCAAGGGATTGAACCAAATAAACTAGATGTGTTTCCTATAGATTTCATCTTTGATAATCTCATTTGTCTCTTGAATATTTTGTCAAATATGTCTAGGGGCATCCAAATAATCCCTAAAAGGGGGAAATCCATCCATCGAGATACCCATTGATCGGAGATGTCCCATAACCTTTGAAAACCAACAATGATGAACCTAAATAATAGTTCTACTTGAGGCCATGGCCTCTAGGGAGTAGCATCCATGGTACAGATAACAGTTTCTACCAACTATTGGTTTTCCCAAGTGCCATATATGATGCATAGGAAAGACCAATTTGAAAATGGTCTCAAGTTGGAAAGGGTGTGTTGCAAGCATTGCCTAAACAACATCATGGGGATATATCATCTTGCTCTCAATGAAGAAAAGGAGCATAAGGGTCTGTAGACTCTTCATCCTGACCCAATCCAATTCAAGAAAGATAATCCCTCACAATGCATAACCATAAAGGATCATAGGTCGAATGGCAGAGTCCATGAGATCCATATTGAACAATATGTTCTAAAAATGTTTATGAAAGCATTATCACTTAAAAAGAGAAAATAACCTATATCCCTTTTTAATCTAAGGTTGGAATGTCTCAACTCAATCCAACCCTAAACACTCAAAACTAAAATCCCCAATAAATACCTCTTCCCAAAGAAATGGATGTTTATAAAAGCATTCTTCTTTTACCATCCATGCGACACAATGGTACTCATCCATGCACCAAACTAAACTTTGATTCAAGGGTGCATTGCATTTCACACTATATTCAAAATTCTCACCAAATATTTTATTCAACCATCTACCCAAAATGTGTAAACTTAAGTCTAACCAAAATTGGAAATTCAAAGAAAACTTAAACCCAATGGCCAAGTGTCTAGCATGCAGGAGTCATCCAAGTGACCTAATGGCCAAGTGTCATGCATGGTAGTTTAGTTGGACATTGAGTTAATACAAAATAGATAACATACTTGAGTCCAAAAAGAGGTGTTGGTCTGACATGACTGCATAATAAACCTATATGTTGCACTAGCATTACATACAAAACATTGAGTAGGTCTACTAATAAAATAAATTTTGAAAAAGACTCCCAAAAACATATTGCATTAGTACATATGCAATTACATGATTAAGGAAAGACACATTTACTTAAAGCATCGTCCTGGTCATGATTGGAGGGAAGTGATCCAGGTTCATCCACTTCCATATATTCTCACAACCAGTGTATTGTTTCTTCTTTTTTGAACTCCACGAGAAAGGAACACACTAAGATGTTCAATTTTAATTATTAGGAAGATGCACCTTTTCAAAGTGTTAAACTAAATCATGAATTTTCCTTTTATGTTGGATCAAAATATCCATGATTACTGCATTATCAAAAATCTATGAATGATGTAGCTCATGAGTTTAAGTAGTGACTACGAAAATTTGATGTTCTTTTACCATTGATGAGATCCTATTTCCAAGGAAGGAACCTTTTGATTTCTCGGATGTCACCTTGGAAAGCAAAGTGGCCGCTATCCATTTTGGTCGATAAAAGAGAAGGTGGTGCCTTTCTAATAAACCCCAAAAATGGGACATGAATGCAGGTCCATATCCCAAGAAGGATTAGTCTCAACTGATCTAAGGTAATCCAAATGAAAAGAATGAGTGTTACACCTAAATCTCGTCATCATGAGACCTATGTCAACTCAGTGCCTTGATCCTTGAAGTATCCTTGATCAGAAAGTAAACTAGAGCAAGTTGTTGACCCTTTTCCACAAGTTCTAGTTGGGCTGATGCAAATTGTCTTATAGCAAGGAGCGCTCAACTAGGTCTGGCGCAGATTGTCATCTGGCAGATTGGGTCGATGGCTCAGGTTTCCTTTGTACAGCCTGTGCTTCCCCTCTCTGGCGCAAGTTAAAAACTTTTAGCAACTTGTGTGTTAGGTTAGTGACGTGTTCCGACGTCATTAAGCATGGAAGCTGTCATTATTTTCCTGCACTACATCCCGGGGGCCTACAGTTCTTCCATGTACCAACTGGTATATTGAAGGCTCTTTCACATACCTTTGGGTATATCGAAAGGAACTTCACGTACTCGGTAGTATATCGAAAATATCTTGTCGTACGGTTGTGCATTAGACAACACCATTACGGATTTGATCTCACATGTACCTTGATTATATCGAGAGACCCCATTAGGATTCCTCGAACCATCCGAGCAAACCTTTCGACCGTCTTGTTGTTGCAATACACCGAGAACAACACTTGGGGAGATTACTACACACGTATTGTTAGGTAGTCGGGTTATACGGCCAAGGGTACGGTCCCAATCCTCCTTGGTTAATGCTCTGAAAAATTGGGCCGAGTATAACTGTTGGACCCTATAGTATATCTCAAGTTGTGACAGCTTGACACACCCATGAGGATCCAGCTTTTACATCCCTCCTATTCACAAGTTTTCCTGTTGCTTTTAGTTTGAGTAGCGTTTCTTGTGCATAATAATTAGAAAGACTTAGAGAGTTTAGATATGGAAACCTCTTTTGGGACTACCAATCAAGAGGCTCCTTTTCAAGGGGTACCTTTTGTCTTTCCTCCAGTTGGAGATATTGGTCCTCCCTTTATTGACACTTTAAATCTTCCTGTATTAACCATAGGATTACCGGTATGTTTATTCAATCCGGTGATTCCGGATGTACCCAATGTTTCAAATGTTAACTCTCCACCACAAGAGTGTAAATCCGAAACTGATCCTTCCCCTTCTTCAGATGCTTCTTCTTTCGTTTCTTCTTCCTCGCCTGATCAAAGCAGTAGTGTTAGTAATCAGGAGGATAAGAAGAAGAAGAAGGATAATAAAGATACCAAGCATCAACCAGTTACCTCTAATGGCACTCATCATATTCGAACACCTCGTAGACCCAAGTTCCCTTGCAAGCTTTGCAAGGTTGATCACCTTCTCAAGGATTTTTCTAGTCTTTCAAAAGTGTTAGAAGATTGGTCTAAATCCTCCAAACCACCTATATCATCAGCCTCTGGACATCATACTGATGATACCCTATCAACTAGTGACTCTATGGTGAAGAGTTGGAAAGGTAAAGTCAAGAATCCTTGTTTGTTATGCAAGGGCATGCACCTTACTTACCTTTGTCCATGCATGGATGAAGACTCACAATTGTAGGAATACATTACTATATCTCAGAAACACCTTCCAGCTGGATGTCGTAAGTCGTCCCTTGACCCCCCCTTAGTTGATGAAGTGGTCGATCCAGCCCCATCCTCAGTCAATCCCACTCTTTCTTCAAAGAGTGAAGTTGAAGTGGTCAAGTCAATATCGCCTCCACTCGATCCCACTCTTTTATTGGAGAATTCCCATATTTAAGTAGCCACCATGATAAAATCTTCATCTCAATCTAGCCTTCCAGTTGACAGTGAATTAGAAACCGTTGATGTTTTCCTAGTCAGTTCAGATTGTTCTAGGCAAGGGGAAATCCTGTCCATTTCCACAAGATCCCTTCCAAGTACTGAGGTCATTTCCTTTGATTGGAATGGTCTAAAAGAATCTCGTCTTCCTTCGAGTGTTCCTTTCCATATATCTGTAGGAGTTTCTGATAAGGAAATATATCGCACTGTAGTGGATGAGGGAGCTTTTGTTAGTATTTTGTCCTCAACTGCTTGGCAAGCTATAGGTTCCCCTCAGCTTGTGCCATTCATTGGCCAGATATTGGATTTTAACAGAAGGCCTACTTGACCTTTAGGTATCCTTCCTCGGTTACCTATCACTTTAGGAGGGAAAATTGTCTGTATTGATGTTATGGTAGTCCAAGGTCCCTTAGATTTTAATATACTCCTTAGATGAGACTATGTTTATGAAATGAAAGTTGTAGTTTCCTCACTCTTTCGAGTGATGTATTTCCCTCATCATGGGAATATGGTGACCATTGATCAACTTTCCTTTATGACACCCACTCATTGCATGAATCCTAGTCATCAGACTTCCCTGAGTGTTCCACATGTTTTAGTGGTTTCTTCCCCCTAGAGATGGGGGGCATGTCTCCAACATTTGGACATCATGCTGGAATTATTCCCCTAACTTCTTATGTTGAGGGCACATTACCAACCTCTGGACATCATGTTGGATAGGAACTAATCCCAAGCATAGTTTACCTTTGGTTTCAATCTTTCATAAAAATGAAACCAGCTTCATGAGCATAGTTCCCTTTCTATGTCAAGCTCGTTAAAAAATGAAATAGGTCATACGAGCATATTTATATTCCTGTGTCAAGCTTGTTAAAAAATGAAACAGATCCTTTTCCATTGAGTCAAGTCTTCCCATAGACTTAGTACCTAAGCCTTCTTTTCATCCTCGTATGCCATTTTATCTTCCTTGGTCTCTGGTGAACATATTCATATTAGTAACCATGACTTTACATCGAGTGAAGATGTATATTAGGAGAATGAAATGAATCTTGGGAGGCATGTATTCAACCTTTGTACATTATGTTGAACCCAACTTGATTGCTTCTCCACACCATGTTGGAGTTAAGTCACTTACTTCTAGAAATCATGCTGGGGGCATGTACCAACCTTTGGATATCATGATGGGAAAAAATCCACCAATGGGAATATTTTCAAGCATACTTTCTTTTGGGTTTTGAGCTCGCTAAACCATGAAAATAATCCCAAGCATAGTTCATTTTCTGTTACAAGCTCGTTAAAAAATGAAGCAGACATCATGAGCATTCTTTTCACCTGTCTTCGAGCTCGTTAAAAACAGTAAGATGGTATTGAGCTTACTTTTTAACTTTTTGTGCTCTGGTTGAAACATGAAAAGTGGTTTGAGATTAATTTTTACCTTTTCGTGCTCTGGTTCAAACATGAAAAAGATTACGAGTGCTTTTGATACCATTGTCGTGCTCGTTAAAATATGAGTAAAAAGGTGTGTCTAACGAGTATAGGTTTATCACTTTATCCGGTCTCTCTAGACTACTTACGGAAAAGGAACTGTATCAAGTTACATTTTATCTCTTTTTCAGGCTTGTTAAACTTCCATGAAAAAGGAACCCCTCATAATCTTTTCTTTAAGCTCTTTTCAAGATCTCGAAATACGTAAATATTTTCAAGCGAACTTGATGCGTTCATGTTTGTAACAGTATTTGAACGATCTTCTTTCTGGTGATAGTTTACCCCTTTTTTGGACCAGGAGGCACTATTTACGAAAAATGAATACTACGGCCAATCATGACTGGAAGAGTTCTCTCTCGCATTGTTTTACCCTTTTCTAGGCGAAGAGACTAATTTTACGAAAAAAGGACCTTTGGAGTCTTCTTTAGTTCTTTTCGGACTCTCTAAACATGAAATGACGGCGAGTTTTCCTTCTTTGGACTCTTTAAAATTAAACATAGAATGGCCCATCATGGGATGAACCCCTCCTATCCTAGGTTCATAAAATATTTGGGATTAGAATCATCCATCGAATGAGCTATACCAAGCATCTGTTACCCTCCTCAAGCTCGTTAAAAAACAAAAGAGGTACTCATCAATCATGATGGGGAATAGGGATGAGATTGTGTTTATTATTATTATGGAAGTACTTAGTCATTCTTGAACATGGCACTCGTTTGCATTTGCATTCAGTACTTGGGAAATTTGTTTGTCCTCGAGTCCTACTAATTCCATGAGTCTTGTCACTCCTTTGGTTCATCCAAAGAATGCTTCCATAATTAGTTGCATTAGGGGTTGGTATCATTCTCTTCATGTCAATACTGCCAAGTCATGCCATGCCCATGTTCAAGAGATGTTCGTTATTCATTATCTGCAGTCAATGTACCTTCCATCATGTCAGTATACTCTGAGTCGATCTTGCACATCACTCTACTGTCCGATTCACTCCAAACATCTGTGATCATGTTTCGTTTTGATGATGGGGGATTCATCATGGCCCTCCTTCGACGGATTCATCCTTATCAACTTCAACACCTTATCCGAGGATTGAATCTAGAAACCAATCAAGTACCTTGGGCCTACATGCCTCAATGGCAGGTTACCTCGCTTTCAACATGAGTGTTCATCATTGACTTTTGATTGGAATATTCCATTGAGCGTTCGACCTCAGCTCATTGATTCACGCTTGATGGTTTGTACTATGATACCTTGGGAATCATTGACATCAATGGTTGTTTCCCTTGTGCTTGTTAACGGTATACATCAGTGTACGGTAATCAAGTGGTTTCTACCATGTTCGACTCCAAGACATTGTAATCACATGGATAGATTCATATCATTATGGGTTTGGCTTGAAGACCCTAGGTTTTTTCATATTCTACTCAAGTTGCAATGGATATTGTTTGAGTCATATTACATGGATCAAATTTGCAGTGGTCGTGGTTATGTTATCATCTCATCATGGATCTACGATTGTGTCTAGTAGCCATGATTGTGTCCAGTCGGTCTTTACTACCATGGATTTGCATTGTATTTTCCGGAAGCCATGTTGTGAGTCATGTGAGACTGATATCTCAGAGTCAGTTGTACTGCAGCAGCACCTTCCAACCAACAAGTCATTTCCATCTATCTTTCAAATCATATCACATGTGTTTAGCTTACCAACTTCATGCTTTGGGGGGCATTCTGTTACACCTAAATATCGTCATCATGAGACCTATGTCAACTCAGTGCCTTGATCCCTGAAGTCTCCATGATCAGAAAGTAAAGTAGAGAAAGTTGTTGACCCTTTTCCACAAGTTCTAGTTGGGCCGACGCAGATTGTCTTATAGCAAGGAGTGCCCAACTAGTTCAGGCGCAGATTTTCATATGGAAGATTGCGTCGATGGCTCAAGTTTCCTTTGTGCATCCTGCGCTTCCTCTCTCTGGCGCAAGTTGACCTCATACAACATGCGCTGGTGTTGGTTAAAATGGATACAGGTGACCTTCGAGCGACTTCTCGAAGCTTGGTGAGGTGGATCTCTATCCCTGACGCCTAGGTGAGTTGTCCTTCAATTCCCTAACCTCTAGCGATGATCCCTTAATCCTCTCCCCATAATATTCAACCTACTCTATCCACTTGGTCTTATAAATATGAACCTCCTCTCCATTCCAAAGGGAGGGAGGTCTATAGTATTCTCATGCTAGTGAAATTACCCTAGGTGACTCTCACTCATTCTTGAGAGAATTCTTTCATCTTTGGAGGTTTGGCTTGGTTTGGCTTATTGGAGGAAGATTGCAGCATTAAGGATTGGTTGTAATCATCACTCTTCTATGTACTTCCCATTTATTTACGATAATATAATATCTTCCCATAAATGTCTTTGTGTTAATGATATTTAGAGCTTTCTTCCTTAACTGTTAGCTTAGATTAGTTACTGTTTAGATGTGCTTTTACTGTTTGTTTGTCTCTATTTGCTTTGACAGCTTTTGCAGCTTGAGATCTAAAAAACATGGAGCTTGGAGCAACAAAGAGGAGAAGGATTTGCGAATCTGAAGGTAAAACATCTATCTACTTCATTCTCTAATTGATCTAGAAAAGTAGGTTTATATTTTGTATCCATTTGTTCTAGATCCACCTGGACTAGGGAGATCATGCTCGCGTCCGCTTGAGTAGATTTTCTGAAAACAATGAGACCCTAGGTCATTATTGTTCTAGAATTCAACCCCCCATGACACACGTGCATTAAACTAAGAATTACCCTATTGAATCCCTTGACTAGGATGCACACTGAATTCTGATTTACAGACTTGAGGGATGAAACTTGTGGTTGGATTCCAAAAGGACTTATAAAAACATATGAAATACTATAGGCTTGAAACAAATCTACCCCAAGTCCCAAACCAATTTCAAAGAAGATACCAAAACAAAGCACAAATGTAGGGTAGGATTCAAGACCATGTCTCAATCACCTAACTTAAGGCAATGAACAATAGTAAGATCCCATAGAAACTAGGCAGAGCTTACCTAGAGATAACAAGCACCTAAGCCAATCCAAATGTGAAGCCTAAAGTCCACCAAAATCCCATACATGCCCGTATAAATGTATCCATTGCCTTCAAAGCTTGGATGATACAGTGGAAGTGGTATGTGTGATGGCAAGACACATTAAAGCATTGTCCCTTATTCCCTTGGGTGAATTGAATGTGATGCAATGTGGCTTCTCCATTACAAAGGTTGGTATCCAATATAGAATAGAGTGACTTAGTGGATGTGATTAAATACAATGTCCCCATTTTTACATAATTTCCCTTCTTCTAGCCTTGATGCATGCATGGCATGGAGGTCACCATCATGATTTTATGATCCAAGGATGTCAAAGTAATGGATCTCATTAAACCATTGTATTTCCTTTCTTACTCTAGCGATGATTCAATCAAGTTTGATATCATTAGGAGTTGAATTGTTATTCATATAATGTATGATGATTGAGGAGTCCCCAAAGACTATCAGTTTCCTAATGCCAATTGAAGATGCCTCCATGACTCCTTGAATAAGAACATAGGTCTTTTCCCGGTTATTTGTTGCCATCCCTAGACCCCATGCAAACTTGGTTGCATGAATTCCTAAGGATCAATGATGGTTCCCCAACACCTACTGCCCCTTATTGTTTTACAATTTTAATAATGTATCCATACACACACAATCATCGCATAGAACAAGGCATATTATCCAAAAAAATAAATTTGTAAGCCAAACCATAAATACATTATAATTTAAGTAACAAAATATGAAATATTAATTTATTTTGGTCAATACAATAATATACTCATTAACAATTTAACATATCACTTGTGGAAGTGGAAATTAATCTTTGGGTGAGGGGGGTAATAATCATTCCTCCTAACCACTCAAACTAGACACAATTCACAATGAAGTATTAAAAATATATTCTTGGATAATTGGAAAAGTAATACTTACAATTCATACCATATTTATAAAATGAAATATACAAGAGAAAATGAAATATTACAATTTATTCTTAAATAGATTTGTTTGTTTCCGTATATGTGTTTTCTAAGTAAATATTTTTTTAATTAAAAAATAATATTTGTAGGATCAAACGTATATGTGTTTTTTAAGTAAGTATTTTTTTAATTAAAAAATAATATTTGTAGGATCAAACCTAAAGAAACACATTAACAATTCAATACTCAGAAGCATTTGACAAAAGTGGAAGTATGCCTCCTTATAAACCACCAACTAATTATTTAAATAACATGATTTTCCTTGAAAAACAATAATAAATTAGCTTCAATTTACATATAATAGCCAGCAATAATCTTTAATTCTAATCTAGTATACCTCATTAATTGATTTTCATGATACAATATTGCCATTAATATATTGGTGTTGTTACGTAGTTTTCATGATCTGCATCTCACTTTTATATATCATTAACTTAAATAACTATGCATTGTTTGTACTATGTAAATGATGTAATAATGGGTGTGGTATTCTATGGGTTTCAATTATGTATGGATAGCTTTTGGTTAACCAATTATTAATTCTCCATTTGCGTAATTTAATTTATTTCAATAATTTAGATTCTTAAACAAACTGAAATGATGTTAAGATAATAAAGATCTTGAGAATGACAAAGTTGACTCTGATGAACACAAAATCCTAATTTGACCCACCAAGGTTGAGTCGTTTTAGTTTAAATACCAATGTTTTTATTCAAATGATTGTCACACATGGGAATCTACAAGACTTACGAATATTATTAAACTTAATTATCAAGCATGTTCGAGAAAACAATTGAAATTTTACATGGTGGAATATCCGTGGAGATTGAATAATTCTTTAATTTTTTTTAATATAGTAAAAGAAAATACAAATATAAATTTATGGACAGATTGTTCAACACTACACTTACGTGACAATTAAATATTATTGGATATTGAAAAAGCATTTTATATGTAAAAATATTCTTAAAACTTTAAGATAGCACATACAAAAAGTTTCATAAAATTATTGCGCAAAATTTATTTTATAAAATTGTTACATTGTTAAAACTACCTTTTATAAGATTGTGTGTGTTTTTAATAGCATAGTCTTATATATGAGATAAAATACTACTTAATTGAAATTTAATAATTTATCCACGAGTTATAAATATATATTAATATTATATTTATTTATAGAGACCTTAATGATGTGGTACTTTAATGATGTGGTAGATGGTTTTTTGAAGGAAGCATTCGATGGTAAAGATGGTACTTGGTTATTATGGGAAGAATGGACAGAGGGGATGAAAAACTTTAAGATAGCACATGCAGAAAGTTTCATAAAATTATTGCACAAAATTTATTTTATAAAATTGTTACATTGTTAAAACTACCTTTTATAAGATTGTGTGTGTTTTTAATAACATAGTCTTATATATGAGATAAAATACTACTTAATTGAAATTTAACAATTTATCCATGAGTTATAAACATATATTAATATTATATTTATTTATAGGATCTTAATGATGTGGTAGATGGTCTCTTGAAGGAAGTATTAGATGGTGAAGATGGTTGGTTATTATGGGAAGAATGGACAGAGCGGATGAAGATGCATTTTGGCTCTTTGTTTCTATATGAGGAATTTTTCTGAAGTAGGGATTGGCACTAATTTCTCAGATTTTCGATGTTTTGGGGTATAGTTTTTTGTCTTTGGTTATGTAGTAGGATCCACTATGGATTGTTTTACATGTTTGTCTTAGCTTCTATGCTTTCTGACTTTGGATGTTAAGTATAGATGGGAATATGTAACCTGGAGATGTACTTTTTGATTCACAGTAATAACAAAAGTACAATTTTTCCTTTTTGAATAAAAAGATTTCATTTTATTTTTTAAATCGTACATTTTTAATTAAAAACAATAAATGATCATATTATTTTGAATTTTATGTATTTAAATCAATTTAAAAATATCTAATAAATTCAACTAATAATCAATTGTTAAAATTGAAATTTTAAAATATTTGAATCTAGAGTCGGGAACTCTAGGGTTTGCTTTCTAGTGTAGTGCTCTTTGCATATTAGGGTTTTTTCTTTACTTCGAGGCCAGGCCTCCTCTATGCCCCTCTTGTAAAATTAGTCACAACAGATCTATTGAACAAGAATATCAATCACAAATATGTAAAACAATTTGGAGTAAAAACTATGCAAGAGAGATGCATCAGTGCTCTATAATCCAGAATGATAGAATTACAATACAATAATGTCACAATGAGTGAGCAATTTGAATTAGCAAAGGAGGTCATTTGAATATACTGCATGGCATAGCTTGGCTCCAACTAGGAGTTCTCATCATCAATCAGTGGTGCTCATCAATGCACAAGTCACTGCCAAATAGGTGTCAAACTGAGTCTAACTGAGTGTAATAAGTGTAACTGATGGTAAGTGGCACTAATGTAGGGATGGAGGCTCAGTAGAGGGCGCATGAGGAGTTAACTGCACTCAGAATAACACAGGGTATTCACTCAATAAACCACTATCATAGCACGTTCGTTCGTGGCATATGAGACAATACCCCTAATTTCACTAAATATTGGAAAATACCTTCCAAAATCTTTTTTTTAACCCCCTTCCAATATGCCTTCCCAATTTAAAGAAACCCCTATTTTCACTAGATATTGTATGTATCAAGTTTTTCATTAACATTTTTTATACCCTTTTATATTTCAACCTATTATATTGATATGATACCCCTCTTATGCCCCACATGCATTCTACAATGCACCTTGCTTCTTTCGATGTATTTTGTGGATGCACATTACGTCACCCACAATGCAATTACTAAACCACATATCATTATGATTTGCAACATCTAATGGTCTAATGAAGAGATAGGAGATCACTTCTTATATGTCACTAGAGCCAATGCACATAGTACAACATTTAGATTGCATGTTGCAGTTCCCCAATTGTTGACTAAGCCTGTTGTGGGCTAGGTAGCCAAGCCCCCAAGGCCTATAACAAGCTCTAGGAGGCGGACTAAACCTCCCAAGTCCTATAATAGGCACGAGTGGTTGGGTATTCAAGCCCCCAAGGCCTATCGAGGGCCTATAACAGGCCCTGGAGGCTTAGAGCCTCCGAAGGATATTGGTAACAACTGGCCGAGTGCTATTGGTAACAATTGGCTGTCAATGACCACTGTCTCTTAACTATGATCGATTGGAAACCCACTTCACCACGAAACCCCCTCGCCTCATGCATGCCTCAAGATGAGATTTCCCTGCATAATGGTAAGCCCGAGCCTTTCCTGAACCCGATTTCTCATCTGGCCGTGATCCCTCCATCTCCATTTGGTGGATATTTGTCAGCTCGCCCATATAAAAAAGACCCCAAAGTATTTTTGTATTGTTACATTAAATAAAAAAAACCCTTTGCCCATTAATATATAAGCAATATAAATTTTAGGTTTTCATGAATATTTAATACCACAATATGAATGAACGTGGTATTATATTTCCTTCTAGTGAAACCCTTGTGCAGAATAGGCAATCATGTCTCATCGGAGGTCAATCGGAGTGATAACAGCAGTGAGGAGTCAGTATAGCCTCAAATCAAGGAAAGACTAGTGGCTAACTAAAGTAAACTGGACTGGTAGGTGAGAAAGGCACCCTTCAGCAGTGGAAGGTGAGAAGTGGGTGCATGACTGGCTAGGAGGGATAAATCTGAGTGGAAAGTAGCTCCCGAGTGTTGGGAGACTAGGGACTAGGTGCTGGAGGCATCATACTGGTGACTGGGCAGCATGCGGGTGCATGCAATGCATGCAGAATGCTTGCAAAGTACATAAGTGAATGATGAGATATCCTAACACCCCCCCTCAAGCTATACTATGATGTAAAAAATAAAATGTAGGGCCCTGGTTACTGAGACCAAAGGTCACCCCAATACAATAATAATCCAAATAAAGAACAATCCATGAACCGAGGAAGTGGAGAAAACCTCATGGTAAACCCCCCCCCTCAAAATGGACTGTAACACACCAAAAGATTTAACTACTCCAAAATCAAGTAGATATGTCTAGAGGTATCTTACTCTTGGGAGTAAATGGATCATGCAAAAACATGTGCTTGAATTATCCATCAGCGGATGCAAGCAAATGTGGAGACTTTATGAACTTGCTCTTCATACCGAAAATGGTGAGAACAAATCTTAAAATATGAATAAGGTCCTGGGGCCTGTAATTTGAACCAAGTGAGGTAGGATAAAATCCAATAAGATCAAATAGATCTTGAAACTTGAACTTCTTATGAGTAGAAGTTAAATCAGCTCCAAGAATAGATGAATGGTTTCTTGAGATCTCCTTTGAACCAACAAGGGTGAGATCAAAACCAAAATCAGCAAAAGGTGCATGAGAATTGAACTCAAGCGAATGGTAGTGCTCTTCATCTTCAGTAAAACTCTTAGAAACTGTGCAAATAATAGAACATAAGTCTATAGGAGGCATGCAATCAAGGACGACGAATGCGTCACCTCCAAAATCATATTTTACCTCAAAAACATCAAGTAGATCATTGTTCTGCATGCCGACAAACTCATGTGAAAGAGAGGATTCAAGAACCTCTTTGGAATCTAGAGTATGAGCTGGTTTATCTTGCTCAAAATTTGAAATAGAAGATATTGAGAGAATGATTTTTGAATCTATAGTTTCTTCTTCATCTTGAACAATTGTTGAGGCCAAGACATGATCGGAAAGAACACATAAGGAGATCTCATTGGACTTGTTCTCCAAAAGGCTAGCATGATCCTCTTCTTCCTTCTTTCCAAATTCTCTGTCAAGTTGGACCCATAGATCACTTGGATTTTCAGCAGTATTATTGAGGTAGCACATACAAGGAGACATAGCAAGACATATTGCTCCAAAAGATCTGTCACAGTCATTAAGCCAATCATTCTCCTCTTCATCGGAAACAAAATCTCTTGTAATACCAATACACATATCAAAGAGACATTGTCTCTTCAAGCATGCTATCATCTTTGGTTTCCATTCATCATAGTTGAATGGAGTAAGAATATTTTGTGAAAAGGAAGTCTCCATCTCTGCATTAGCGAATGCAAATGGAGGAAGCAAGAAACCTGCAAATCACACATAAACAATAACCATTAGGTCGAACAATCCACCCTTTTAGAGTTGCATCACACCTGGGATTGGAGATCAAGCAAGCTTGAAGATCCAATGTATCATATCCAAGAATTATGTGGAAAACTCAAGCTTCTGGAGTGGATTGGAGTGTATTTTCTGCTTTGCATGCACATGAGCGAATGCACATGAGATATTTCATGCCAAAACTTCTGCAATTTTGAGCAAATTCACTCAATTCTTCATGTAGAACACCTGTAGGAGATAGATCTTGTCCCTGCAATGTCTCTGATACCATGTAAAATTAGTCACAGAAGATCTATTGAACAAGAATATCAATCACAAAGATGTAAAACAATTTGGAGTAAAAACTGTGCAAGAGAGATGCATCAGTGCTCTATAATCTAGAATGATAGAATTACAATACAATAATGTCACAATGAATGAGCAATTTGAATTAGCCAAGGAGGTCATTCGAATATACTGCATGGCATATCTTGGCTCCAACTAGGATTCCTCACCATCAATCAGTGGTGGTCATCAATGCACAAGTCACTGTCAAACAGGTGTCAAACTGAGTGTAATAAGTGTAACTGATGGTAAGTGGAACTAATGTAGGGATGGAGGCTCAGTGGAGGGTGCATGAGGAGTTAACTGCACTTAGAATAGGTATTCATGTCTCATCGGAGGTCAATCGAAGTGATAACAACAATGAGGAGTCATTCTAGCCTCAAATCAAGGAAAGACTGGTGGCTAACTGAAGTAAACTGGACTGGTAGGTGAGAAAGGCGCCCTTCTGCAGTGGAAGGTGAGAATTGGGCACATGACTGGCTAGGAGGGCTAAATCTGAGTGGAAAGTAGCTCCCGAGTGCTGGGAGACTAGGGACTAGGTGTTGGAGGCATCATACTGGTGACTGGGCAGCATACGGGTGCATGCATGCATGCAAAGTACATAAGTGAATGATGAGATATCCTAACACCTCTCTATGGAAACCTCAATGGGGAAGGGAAGTCCTCTCCCCACTTGTATCAAGATGCAGCTATACAATGATTGAAAACTTGGCCAAAAGATAGCAGGAATCAATGGCGGCAAGGATGTGTAGGGGATCCACCCACATCTGTTGACTCCAAGAGTGATTAAGGAAAGGGCAAGGAATATGAGTAGAATGCATCCACCTTGCATCCAAAGGTGGCTCGCGTGTGGGAACTAGGAAAATGCATCCAATAGGCCATAGACGTGACCAGGTACAAGGTGCAATCAAATCGCTATGAAGGGTATATGCAGTTCATGAAAGATCACACCCTCATAGGTAAAATTTTGGGGCTATGGTCGTAAGAAAGAGACCCAATCCAATGGATCTAGACATGGTGGAAAGCCAAAGGCCACTATTATCTTCGTTCACGATCAAAGGGAGTTTTCACCACAACATTCCACAATCTAGAGGATAGAGATCGCATCTTTGAGAATGGGCCATATTTCGACAACTCTGTTGGGCTCTTCCTACAAGAATGGATGGAAAAATTTAGCCCCGACAAGGAGGATTTCACCCATGCACCAGTATGGATATGCCTATACTCTCTGCCACTAGAATTATGGCTGTCGGAAATGCTCAAAGGAATTAGAAACACCTTAGGAAATTTTGTCAAGGCTTCTAAAGCCATTAAGGTGGGAAGGCACACTTCATACGTGAGAATATGAATCTATCTCAATATATCGCATGCCCTTCCTAGTGAAATCTTCCTTATGCGGCATGATGAGGACTAGATCTAGACCACTAACTATGAACATATATCGTTTAGCTGTCAAAAATTCCATGCTCATGGGACTCTCTTCAAAGAATGGACCCTCAACATTCTCCCCAAAGTTTCAAATGTGGAAATGAACAAAGTAAGGAAGAACTTCATTCTAGTCCAAGGTAGAAGAAAAGTAGCTCACAAAAAGGTAGCGGGAAATGCAGGGAAACTTTGCAACTAGAAACAAGTTTGATGATCTACCTTCAAATCCAGAAGCCACGATAATAGAGGATAAGGAGGATGGGGCAAGGCAGGTCGAACCACTGCAAACATACATGACTAAGGAGGACTCTTACAGCAACTGCACTCATAACTAACATTGGAGGAAAATGTAATAGGGATGAATACGGAACCAACACCCATGGAGTAAGAGGATGTAGTGATGGAAGATGGCGCAAATATGGACTCCAAATTTAATGGCAATGATCTCGTAGGAATTAACCTTGAAAATATTGTAGAGGCATGTGGAACAAGAGATTACTAGGCCATCCTGATGGAGCAACTAGAAAAATTCCATAAAACCTTTCTCAACTCAAGAGCGGGTGAAGCAACTAGAGACAAAACCAACTTGGGAGTAACCCTAGGACCCCACAAACCCATCAAGAAGTTCCCTAAGGGTGACAAGCGACAGGGAAGGAATCCAACTAAGAAATTAATTGAATAATTTGGAGACATCATGGTAAACTCTAGACAGATGGATGTACTCACACGCACCTTCATCCCCATTACACCTAAATTTTGAAACCATGAAGAGACAATCTTGGAACATAAGAGGCATCAACAACAAGAGCAAGAAGAGGCTCTTATGCAAATGCATAATGGAGAAGCAACCATATATTTTTATGTTGAGGAAACCAAATGCTCTGGAGAGGAAGCCAAGCGAATCCTCTCTAGATGTTGAGATAGCGATGAAGTGATCACTCTAGATGCAGGAAGAATTGCAGGCAGGCTATTGATCCTTTAGAATCCCAACACGGTTGAGATTTACAACTCTTTTTTCCACCCACTGGATGATTTAAATTATTTTCAAATCCATTGGATCAGAAGTCAAAGGAATCCTAACTAATGTGTATGGACCCCAATCCCTTCTGAAAAAGCTTAATTTTATGCAGAATCTGAGATACATGAAGGACCTGGCTGGAGACTATTATTGGATCATAGGAGGTGACTACAATATGATTACCTCTCTCGGTGAAAAGCAGGGGGGTACAAGGTGGTTAGAGATGGACAACATGTAATTTGGCAATGTCATTCAAGGCCTCAATATGATTGATCAAGAAACCACTAATGAAATTTGTACGTGGAACAATAAGTGTTCCTAGTATGTGAGCCTTTTTTCATGTCTGGTATAGCTATGGAAGCCTCTATCCTCCCCTTTTATGGATTAGACCATAGGCCCATAAGCCTTTCTATATATATAAGGGGTCCCCCTCTGCCCAATCCCTTTAGATTCAAAAAATGTTGCCTCACCAACAAGGACTTTCAAGACAAGGTAGGCACATGGTGGGAGGAATCAATAGTACACAAAGGCTCCTTAATGTATCAATTCCAACAAAAATTCAAGCATTTCAAGTAGAAGCTAAAGCATTGGGACAAAACCAATTTTGGTAACATTATGGCTCAAAGGAACTTAAACTCCCAAATGAGATAGACGCAACAAGACATCATCCTCTTGGGACGTGCAGTTGCCCTCATTGAAAAAGAGTAGTCCCTGGAACAGAAAATTGCAGAGTGTAACTTGCAGGAGGAGGTCTTGTGGAGCCAAAATTCAAGGGTCCAATGGCTTAAAGAAGGTGAGCATAATACCAAGTTTTTCACCAATATACCATCCATAGATGGCATGCCAACCGAATTCATAAACTAAGAACTCCTCAAGGGGAAATACTAACAGAACGGAAGGACATCAAGCAAGAACTGGTTCACTTCTTCTAGGACTTAATGTCAGAACAAAATGTGGATCAAGCAAACACCATTAATAAAATTACTGAGCACATCCTGCACTCTATTTCGGGGGAGAAAAATGAGGCCCTAATGAGGCCCATAATTTAGGATGAAGTAGATATCGCTATGAACGAAATTTTCCTTGTAAAGTCAATAGGCCCAGATGGCTCACAACGACTTTTCTCACCACTATTGGTCCCTAGTCCGAGAAGAAGTTTGGCTTCTGGTTGAAGACTCTAGATGCACGCAATGAGTTTCATCCTCCCTTAATGCTACATTTATTTCCCTCATCCCTAAGGAATAAAAGGTGTAAGATCCCAAGAAATTTAGGTCGGTTACCCTCTACATTGTGATTTACAAAGTAATCACAAAGGTCATAGCAATGAGGCTGAAACTGTTGCTACCGTACCTGATATTTCAGGAGAAAATGATATATGTGGAAGGAAGGCAGATCATCGAATGTGTCATTTTGGCATACAAAGTGATCCACTCTCTGTGCACCACCAAAACCCCAAGTATTCTTATTAAATTGGACCTCTCCAAATATTTTGATAAATTAAGTTAGCAATAAATGCGAGTTGTCCTTACATATTTTGGATTTGATCCTAACTGGATAAATAGGGTAATGGCTCTCACCTCTTATAATTTTTTCTCTATTCTACTAAATGGATCTCCCACATAAACCTTTTCCCCCTCCAGGGGAATCTGTCAAGGAGACCCACTTTCGCCTTTTCTTTTTATCTTAATGGCAGAAGACCTTAGTAGAAGCATCAAGGAAACTATTCAAAATCGCACCCTGGTTGGTCTCCCCCCCATGGCTTAGATCCTCCTTCCTCTCATAACGAATTTGTAGATGAAACCCTCCTCATGGGAGCCCCCTCAGTTAGAGAATCCATCACTCTTCAGACAAATCTAAAGACTTTAGCGAAGCCTCTGGAACCTCAATCAATAATTCCAAATCTTAGAATTTTTTTAGTCAATACCCATGTTTCCATCCAACGTCACATTTCTCGGATTTTAGGCTTTAATTGGGCCCCCTTCCATCCAAATACACCTTGGCATTCCACTAATAGATAATGCCCTCTGCAATAGCTCATGGGAAGACCTTTTAACCTATCTAAATAAAAGACTCTCCTCCTGGACCTTCCACACCTTGAACTTACCTAATCGTATTACTTTGCTCAAATCATCCTACAAGCTATCCCGCTTTAACTATTTTCTACTATGGATGCTCCTAAAGAAATTATAAAGACAATTTGTAATCTTCAACACAAATTCTTATGGAGTGGAACAGGGGACTGCAAAAAATGGGCTCTTGTTAAGGGAGAGGACCTCTACCAACCAAAATCATCTGGAGGTCTTGGCCTTAGAGACGAAGAGATTATGAATCATATCCTAAGCACCAAATTTTGGTGGCAATGCCTCAAAATGCCTACTGATCTTTGGGCAAGAGTTTGGAGAGAAAGTACTCCCCCAATGTTGAAGATAACAACCTTGTTCACTAAGACGAGCCTCGGAAAGGCTCTCTGATATGGAATGCAGCCTGGAAGCATCACGACCTTATTCAAGAACATTGTTTATGGGAGATAAGAGATGGCACTTCTACTTGATTTTGGACAGACTTTTGGAAACGGCTTCCCCTCCTCCAAGAAACAGATCCAATGCAAGACATCTTGCGTAACATTGACAACCCCCCAGATCACACTGTCTCATTCTATTGGAGGCACACTCGAATGGAAAATGAATGGAAAGATTGGAAAAGAACGAATGTCGAGCTGGGAGTCCTGAATCACATAGATATCCATGTTGACATTTGTAGCGTCAGGAGGTCTCATCCTCAAGTCATCCCAAAGGAGATTAATAAACAAATATTATTTATACTTCAAGTGGAAAAGTCGGCCTCAACAAAAGAGGAAAATTCAATAGATGAATTAGTATAAATAGAGACGATGCCTCCTAATTCTCACCGAGAGAGAAAGTTCGGACCACAAGAAGAAGGATGTGCGCAAGAGAGAGAAGAAGGCTAATTCTGGGATTGTTATCTTTGGAGAGTTTCTTCTTTTGGTTCTTTGGTTTATCTTCATCTTGGCTATGTATCTGGATGTACTTTGTATCTTGAATTGAATCTCTAAATAAGAAAGGTTGACAGGTTTTCTTCCCTTGTCTAGAAGGGTTTCCTGGGATAAAATTATTTGTCTTCTTGCTCCTATGCATGGTTATTCTTTCAGTAATCCTTATTTTTTTCCATTGCAAATAAACTGAAATTACTCTGCTATATTAAAAAAAATCCAACAATCCAACCGTGGATTAAGGAATCTAGGAGGAGAAGGATCAAGATCAAGCATGGCCCATATATCCTAACATGGGATCACTCACCATCTAGAAATTTCACGGTCAAAGAGGCTTACACATTGAAAACAAGGGCTCATCTCCTTAATAAAGACATGATGTGGGAAAGAATTTGGCACATAGACTACTAACCCAAAATATGCTCCTTTCTTTGGCTTGTAGGTCATGGAAAAATCATCACCTGGGACAACTTACAGCATCGTGGCTTCACTGGGCCCTCAAATCGCCATCTCTGCTCACAGGATTCAAAAAAAATCAACCACCTCTTGGATAGCTACCCCTTCAGCTCTCAACTCTAGGACCAAGTAGTTGCAATCATGAGACAATCAGATAGGCAACATAAAAATGCAATGGGCACACTATCTCTCTGGCGTGCTAAATATTACAAGAACCCCATCCTTAATAAGATATGGCAACTCATTCTAGGATTTCTTATGTGGGAAGTGTGGAAAGGAAGAAATAGAAGAATCTTCAAGAACTCTCAACTCTCCTAGAAAAATGTCTAGACAAGCATCTGCAAACATATCTCAGAAATGGTTCTTTCACATTGGTCTGAAGCAGACTTTGATGGTGACCTAAGGGAAAAGGTGATTTTGAATCATTGGTTTTCTAGTCCCCCTAAACCATATTATGCATCATGCCCCACCACCCTCACTACTATCAGCGCCACCTCTTGGAGTGCACCAACTATAGGCTTTATCAAGCTAAATTTTGATGGTGCCTCTAAAGGAAACCCAAGGAATGTAGGCTACGGGGAGTCTTCCGAGTTTCGAATGGTGTAATTCTACTCACCTATGCGGGGAGTCTCGGGATCGAAACTTATAATGCAGCAAAACTTCGGGCTCTTCTCCATGGAATCAGGTTGGCCATACAACATAGCTTCCTCCAGCTCGTTATTGAAGGTGACTCCAAACTGGTCATAGACATGCTCATCTGTCTTCAAAATGGCACAACACCCTCGAAGATTTCCACAATTTGGCGACCCGAACACCTCCTTGTCTTTGTTACAGAAATGGTCCATCCCCCTCCTCGTGATCATTCCCTCCCACGTTAAATTTTCTGCCAACAAGTTGGCAGACCATTTAGCAAACGCACGGGTGGACCTGCAAGAAGGATGCATCAGTCAAAGATGGCCACTGGAACGATCTACTCAGCTTTCTCTTTCTCAATGCCAAGACCTGGATAGGAAGGATTGGGATCAAGTGGTATTAAGGCAGTGGCGGCAATATGATAATGATGGGATGGAGGTTAATTTGGCGACGGCATATAAGGCGGGATGGCATTTAACTCACCTCCCTTCTAAGATTTTGCGCATACCGAGCCACCCCGGATATTAACAGTGCTTTACTGGAGGAGAGATGAAATGAATTTATGGCATCCATGCTACTTGTATGCGCTAGAAAGGTAATAAGAGGGCTTCTAGACCCAGTTTTCCATGCCTCTGAAGCATATCTCCTTGTAACGAGCGTCAATTCTCAGGCTCATACCTAGTGCTTTCTTGGTGGAGAAGACATGACCATGGTGAGGGAATGAATCCATGCATCAAGAATCCATGCATCAAGCCGACGAGGCCGCTCTCATCAAGATCACTGTTGAGAGACAAATGGTGCAGCGCTAGCTAGGCACTTGGCCTCCATGACCGATACCCTCCTTGACATACAAAATGATGCTCGAAGCCTGGGTGACGACATGTAGGCAAGAATGAAAGATCTCAACTACCGAGTTCAGGTCATGGTGGAATGGTGACCTTCCTTCTTTGATATTCACGATGGGAATGGGGCTTGAGGTGGCCATTCTTGCCCCAGTTGTTGCGATGATGACCATGCAAACTCTAGCCTCGACGGTCCCCAACACCATTTCTCAAAATCTCAAGGTGGAGGAGATAAATCCATAAGTGGCTTCAATGGTGGTGGATGCTAAACCGACTGTGCTTCCTCTAGGAAGCAGTAAGGACAACGCCCAGGATCTTAATCAAGCGAGCAATGAACCTCCAAAGCAGCATTGGCGCTTGGATCCTGACCCCTCTGCAAAGCACTAGTAGCAGCATCTCCTTCATGTTTATTGGGTTCGACATGGTTTCTCCCTCTTGGACTCTATCACCAGTTTATGAATGTAGTCTTTTAGTTTATCTCTATGAGCATGCAGGAATTTTGAACTTTTACGACACTTTGCTATGTAACCCAATCGAGGCAGTTATGAAGTACTTTTTGAACATCCTAATAAAGACAGTTAATAATCTTTTCTTGACTTAGGGCTTGAGTAGCTTCTCTATTTTGAAAGCTCAGAGTCATTTCTCTGTATGTACATGTAAATTTTGTGAAAGTATAAAATAAGAATTAATTTTAAAAAAATTATAATTATAAAAATTACATAATAAAATATTATTAAAACTTTTAATTAATAATCTTGTTAAAATTTAAATTATATCATCTTAATAACTTTTAACTAATAATCAATTAATAAAATTAAAATTACAAAAATAACGCCTCCGAACTCAAAATTGAAGAGTAATTAATAAAATTAAAATTACAAAAATAACGCCTCCGAACTCAAAATTGAATGGAAAGTAATATATCCAAGGTTCCTCATCCAAAACTGATGTTTGTGTAAGGTTCCTCATCCAAAACTGATGTTTGTGTAGCATTATATTAATATGTTTTATAGCATTATATTAATATGTTTTATAAAATAAAATATTTATGTATAATTTTAATTCAATAAATAATAATTATAAAATTATTATTGTAATTTATTAATATGATTTGAACATGACCATTGTAAAAGGTATATCTCGTAGACATGCCTTTTAAGTCCATGCAATATTTTCTAGAGCTAAAAAAAATACCTTTCCTCTATTTGATCCTACATCAATCACCAATTATAAATAGATTTATAAACACTTATTCCCATTCACCAATCTCTAATATTTCACTTACGTACATGGGGAACATCTTGTACAATGGCAATGATTCATAAATACTAATGGTGAACATTGTTCAAAAGACTATGGTTCATAAATACTAAAAGTGTGAGATAAGAAATAAATTTATATATATATTTTTAAATCAATGTATCAATCGATGTAGTATGTGGGATCAAAATTGAATATGCCACATTTCTTCAAAGCGCTCTTAGCACGTCTCGGAAGTGCCATTTAAAAATTAGTTGTCATAAAAAATGTTTTGTTTTGTTTTTGTTTTTTGTTTTTTTAAATGTGGGATTCAGATTAAAATTTCATTAAAAGGGTTGTTCTACAAACTATTGTCAAACATTAATTATGATTCTTAATGCTAAGTTGCCAAGGAAAAACTTAATTTCAGTTTCTCGAGGATAGTAGAATTGTGATTATAAATGATGGAATCGTTATCAGTTTTCTAGGGAGGTGAGGATAGATAAGGATAGATGATATGATGCGAGGATAGCATAAACACTATCAGTTTCCTGAGGAGGCGATCTATGGGATTGCTCAACAATTTGGAGCGAAGAAGCCACAACGACACTAAATCATGTGTTTAGTACTTCTTTGGTAGTTATGAGGACATTTATGTTTCCATCTTCCTTCAGGTGGGTCATGGAACATTAAGGTCCATTGCAGAGACTTCTTGGGGTATGTTAAGCTTCCATGGGGCAATAAATAACATAAGTTTCCATGTTTTGGATTATGTAGAAGAGTAAGTGGTATCGATATTAGCACTGACAATGGTAACAGTGAGGACGCATAATTTATTCTTATGTTGGTAGTAGTTAGCATGAACATCTAGTTGGATGAGGACAAAGAGGGTGAATGAGATCATGGAACCCACGCCCCTGCTCTTGGGACTCATCCAATTCTTTCCCACGACTGGAGGAACGCTTTGCAATTTCAACGCAATCGCAATGGGAACTCTGAAAATCAATCTCTTGATGCTATTCCTGGATTCATTGGTATTATAAAACATTATTTCTAACCTTTATTTTCATTAAAATGTTATTGTTATTATAAATATATTTTATTTTTTTTCCATCAGAATAAATATATTTTATTTATTATAATATTTATTCATTTTTATTAATTTTATATAATACATATTAATTTTTTTTCTTTATATATATATATATCTTCCATATCCCGGTGGGATAGCTCAAGCGGTTGAGTGTTGTAAGTTGTGAGCAGAAAGTCTCGAGGTCAAATCCTCGAGTGGCTATACATTGCTATATAAAAGCCTCACTTGATGTCCCCACTAGGTTAGGCCCCGTAATTAGGGCCAATGGTTTACCTTGGGTACCATCCTCAAAATGAGGGGAAGTACTTGAGGGTTTCCCGATGACATGTTCCAATGAAAAAATTATATATATATATATATATATATATATATATATATATATATATATCTTCCATACGGAAAATATCAATCATTCAAGAAGAATGATCATTAACTGTCCTCAAGGGACTTACATCCATAGCGATTCAAGAAATCTTCTATTATATATATATAACTAATTTTATTAAAAAATTCAAATTGGAATCAAATATAATGGTTGTCTAATTTGAAGACTTAATACAATTTGAAAATTTGTATTCAAACAATGTCTCTTATTAGTGTCTCTTATTAATATGATAATTTTTTAATGACTTAAATTTGATTGAAAATATAATACTTTATTTAACACATTTTTTATAAAGTGTGTAATTAATTTATTATTGTCAATTAAAATGTGATTTTTTTTAAGCCCTTCAATAATGAAGGGTTGCAAGAATATATACTATTCTAACTTAAATTAAGACTAGCACTTCAAATTTGATCCTGTCTCATTTTTATTGACATTTTTAGTGTCTCATTTTTATTGACAATTTTATAAAAGGCATTACAAAAGTTTTTTAGATTACAATAATTTAAATTATTTTTAAATGTATCTGATTAAATTTAAGTTAGTAATTCAAAATTATGTCATTAGAAAAATCATTATTGACTCTATACTCCTATTATTGAAGTAATTATTCGACTCTTTAATCCTACTCATTGAATTCCAACATGAACAATAAATGTCTAAATCCATTCTCCCCACAATGTAATCACACATATTAGATGTGAGATACATTTTATAATAATAAAACAATTATGCTTATCTAAAGACCATGGATTTGATATGTTTATTCATCGTTTCCTTATGGGGAATATTGTAATAGAGGTGAATTGGTTTATGTGTTTTGATATAAAGTTCATTATAAAGTTTTTATTATAGTTTTTTTTGGGCAAAGCCATTCAACCATCTTATTGTAAAATATTTTATATTTTTGTCTTTTGAAAATTTATGATGAGTCATTTACTAGAGTTGATGTCTCACTACCATCAATGTATCTACATGTTTGCATCCACCTTCTACTTGGAATCCTGCATGCACCTTCCATTTAGAATGGCATTTTTATCAACATGGAACAACATGTGTGTCTCTATATCGATCTGCCTTTCTCTTTATCTCCCAAAACCCCATGCTCAGTGCATCATCTACCCATTATTCAAAATGTGAACACCACTACACTCATGTCCCAAATCTCCTTGCTTAGTGCACCATCTGCCCATTGTTCAAAATGTGAACATCATTGCACTCATCCAAGAGGAGCGAACAACATCCTCATCAATTCTCATTTCTTCAATGAATGTTTCATCCAAGGGGACATCAATGCATGTTATCAATACTATGTTGGACTCCATTCACATAATGTAGAAACCATTGATTTCAAATCCTCACTTACTTCATTCATTAGGATCAATTTTGACTTTTTCGTAGCGGCAAAGTGGGCATCACTTAGGTCTCATATGCATTAATAATTAAGAGATTTGTGAGACAAGGATTTATTCAATGGAAAGAGTTTCCGATAGTTTGAACATACCTCAAGCACATCAAGAGGAGATGGATTCCCTGGAAACAATGAGACTTATGCTCCAATTCTGCATGTATTGAGATATTATGAATGCTCCCATTTTCCAAAGCAAGCATGAACTTAGTTGGATTCATAGCTATAAATAGAAGAAACCAACATATACAAATACTCCATTACATCTAAATCATTTTCAAATTAGATCAAATACCCTTATCCTAGAAGTATCACCTTATCAAATTTATGGAACATCTTACTCTATGGTCGATGAATTGTGATTACCAATGTTTGAACAAGTTTTCATCTTTGCCTCATTCATCATTTGATGGAATATGTGTGTGTGTGTGTGTGTGTGTGTGTGTGTGTGTGTGATGGAAAATGAGTTTCTCCAAGAATTCGAAGGTGGGGTCTGCATGAAAACCAAATTAATCATCACCAGTTGACAGATTGGTACATGCAGATGACGTTTTGGTGGCCTCTGTACCTGTCCCACCTATGCCAAATATAAATTCAAATGGGGATCATCAACATTTAGGTCATTCCAAGTTCTTCACCCAATATCCTTTTTTCTCCCCTCCCACCTTGCACTTAACATTCTTCCATACCTCAACCTCCCGAGAAGCTTGCCCCTCGTCTCCTCTTTCGACTCCCCCTCTCCTGGAAGCCCCTTTTCATAACCCATGGAGTTCAATTCCCACTTATACCCACCCTCAAGGTTCTCATTCCAGCAAAGGTTTGTAGAATGTTGATACAAGCAGGGGTTCTCCGATAATAATGCCTTCCAGTCCAATTATAGACCTCTCAATCATTGAGGAACTTCGGTCTCTACTGAGGTTTTTCCACAGCCGTCTATTAACAGTCCTTCTTCTTCACAAAGGTATGTTACTAGATCTCTTTCCAAAGTAATGGAAGGTCAATCCAACGGACTTTCTCAGAAACATATGATAGGTCCTTACACAACTCGGAGGAGAAAATATTTTTTAGATATTGCTAAATATGAGGCCAAAAAGGAGATTTCCTCTAGTCGTCAATCCATTATTCAAGGGGCCCTTAGCAAAGCATCTTAGGCCAGGTTTAAATAATGAAGGTTATATCCCTCAATGTTCACGGGATTGGGATCCCCTCAAAACAAAGATCTCTAAATCAACTGGTAAAGTTAAATTGTCCCCTAATTTTGTTTATTCAAGAAACTATGTGTTTGGCAACAAATGCTTTAAAAATTCTCAAAAAATGGTATCCCAAGTGGTATTTTCTTACTGTTGATGTGCTGGGGAACTCTAGTGGTCTGGCATCGAGTTGGACAAACTCCTTATCTCTCCTTTCCTTGGAATTTTCCTCACACTTGATCATAGCCTATGTTTTGTCCAAGCCTCAAAATATTACTATTAATCTAGTTAACCTTTATGCCCCTTCTCATGAAAGGAAATATTTTTGCGAAAACCTTTTTGCTAATGGCCTTTTATCATGACCAAACCTCATCTTGGGTGGGGATCTAAACCTTACCTTTATAGGTAGTGAAATTTGGGGTCAAAATGCTAGGAAAGATCCTCTAGCGGATTTTTTTACACACCATTTCGACTCTCTCTTGCTAGTTGATGTGGAGCCTGAAATTCTTGGGCCTACCTAGTGAAACAAATGTTTTGGAGAAAACTAGATCTCAAAAAAATTAGAAAGGTTTTTGCTCAGTGAAAATCATATGTTGGTTGTGGACTCTTATCGATCCTCTATCCTTAAAGTAGCATTTTCGGATCATATGCCTGCTTTGCTAGAGTTGGCTTCAATTCCAAACAAACCTCCTTCTCCTTTCAAATTTAATCCCCATTGGTTTTCATATGAGTATTTTAGGTCTTTAGTCATTGAGAATTGGCAGATTATTTATCCTAGATCCTTTTCCATTGCTATGGAAAGTTTTCAAAGGAATTTAATGACTATCAAACCTTTGATCAAAAAGTCGGTTAAAAACACCTTTGTTGATTCTAAAAAGGAATTAGTCTCGATTGAAGCACAAATTGTCAAGAATATGGGAAGACTATCAGTTGGATCCCTCCCTCCAGAAACGATGGCAGACTTAGATTCTCTGGAATTGGAAAATTCTAGTATTTTTTCCTAGCACGAAGCAAAGTGGTGTATCAAGGCTAGGGCCCTATGGTTAATGAAAGGAGACAACAATATTGAATTTTTTCACAAGTATGTTAAAGGTAGAAAGGATTTGAAAACCATCTGGAATGTTAGAAATGGGGAAGGAGAAGAGTGTTTGGATTTCAAATCAATTGCTAAGGCAGCTAAAGAGCACTATAAAATATATATATACAGAACCCCCACGGGAAAATATCAAGGATTTTTTACCTTTGAATTCCTTTTTTATCGTTGGATAAATGAAGATGATAACAAATCCCTCAACTACCAAGGCACAAAATATTAAGTTAAAAATGTTCTTTTCTCCTTTCAGAAAGGTAAATCCCTGGGACAAGATGGATGGCATGAGGATTTCTATACAGGGTTTTGGGATTTGTTGGAAAATGATATTACATTTGTGTTTGAGGAATCTTGGATTGCCGGGAAAGTTCACATGCCTTTTAATTCCACTTTTATAGCAAATATCACAAAGCAGGATTTTCCCATTGGTTTCGAACACTACAGGCCTATATCACTCTACAATTGTATATATAAAATAATATCAAAAGTCATTGCAGGTCATCTTATGTTGATTCTATCAAAGAATATTTCCCTAAAATTGGATCTATCAAAGGCTTTCTACAAGGTAAACTAGCTTTTCCTCTGTCTAATCCTTATACATATTCGTTTCCCTCATTAGTTTATCAATTGGATCGAAGCATGCTATTCAAGTGTATCCTATGCGGTTCTTGTAAACAGACATCCATCCTCTTTTTTCAATCCCACTCGCGGTCTCCACCAAGGTTGCATGTTGATTGCAGAAGCTTTAAGCAGACATATCAACCACGAGCATTCTCTCGGAAATCTACAGGGGGTAAAAATTTCTTTGACCCTCTCTATTATCCAAATATTATCTATTGATGATATTTTAATATTTGGGTTTGCATGTCCTAGAGAAGCAAAATAATTGAAGAATTTTAAAATTATTTTCTTCGTCTACGGGAATGGAGATCAATGTGCATAAATATTCTATTCAATATCACTTAGTGAGTGAGAATATGAAAATATTAATTCAAAAATCCCTTTCCTTTTAAGGTGCTCCCTTCAGCAGATTGCTTCAAGTACCTTGGCTTTCTTCTAAAAGCAACCGACTATTGAATTGTGGATTGGAATTGGCTCATTGAAAAAATTAATAAAAGGATTAAATCCTGGTACCACCAATGGATTTATTTGGTTGAAAGGGTCACTCTAATAAAAAATGTCTTGGAGGCTATTTTTGTTTTTTGGATGTCTCTCACCTACATTCCAAAAGTTGTTATAGATTCTATAAGGAAGATTTGTGTAGACTATGTTTGGGCTAGTATGGAAGATCGGCGTAGCTATCCTCTCTATAAATGGGATTCATTATGTCTCCCCAAGTATTTTGGTGGATGGGGATTTCAAGACTTAAATATTTTCTCTTTAGTGCTCATAGCTAAAAGCCTTTGGAGGCTGATATCCCAAAAAGGTATTTGGCATGATATTTTGTTCCAAAAGTATAGTGCTCCCAAATCGATCACCTCATGCATTCATTCCTTCATTGAAATTAGCAGGGGATCCATTTTTTGGCGCTCAATGCAAAAATGTCATTCCCTTATCACAAAAAATATTGCATTGTGTCTATGTAAGGGAGACAACCTTTTGCTTGGATCAAACCCTATTGTTCGTATTGATCAAGTGGATTTGTTATCAGAAGATTTCATTTTTTACCTTAATAATGCAAGTTATATATTTCTAAACGAAATTTCTAGGCCTGAATTGGTCTCCCTTTGGTTGTCAGGTTGTCCTTGATCTCTTCAACTAATATCCCTTAAGTTTATATTCCCCAATGGGATACATACTCTGCAATTCTGAATCGTTCATACTTTTTTCTTAGCCAAGAAGACGACAAATTAGTAAGGATATTGAATGGTAATGATGGTGATTACAAGGTCAAAATTGGTTATCAAGTGCTTTTAAGCTTCATATCTAAATGGAAGGCCTTTTGGAAACTGCTAGCTCCACCAAAGGAAAAGTTCTACTTCCGGCTAGTTTTATGAAATAAGCAACTTGCTTGGGACAATCTTTAGAGGAGGGGGATCGATGGTCCCGATCTTTGTTATATTTGCAAAGAAGCACTAGAATCCATCAGTCATTTATTAATTCACTACCATTTTTCAAAAAACAATTGGTGTGTTGCTTGAGCTCTAGGTGATATACCTAAATGGGTTGGTGATTCCATTTTACAGGCCTGGGAAAACTGGCAAGCAAATCGAAGGTATTCATGTTTTTCTACCCTCCTAAAGAAAATGAGTTGGTGTCCACAGGTCACTCGCAATGAGTAAATTTTCAAGGATATAATTCCCTCCCCTATTGTAGCCTTCCATCGTTTGAAATATTCTTTCCCAAATTCTCCATCAAAGAAGCAAAAACCAAAAATCATTATAAATGAATTGGTAATCGATAGATTAGTCCCCTACGATTTATGCATTGGTGCTTCTTGAGGGAATCAAGGAAGAAGTGGTGCAGGTGGATACTTTATCTTCATATACAGTTGAATTATAAAAGAGGAACAGGGAAAAATTCAAATAATTATGCTGAGGTTATGAGCATGGTTACGCTCCTTTCTCTTTCTTTGGAAAATGGTATCTCTACCATCAATATCTTCTCGGACTCTATGTTGGTGGTAAATTGGTTTATGGAGAAATCTCGCGGCTTAAATCTTCATCTGCAACCATTACTCAAGAGAGGGATGGACCTGAAATCCATATTCTCTTGATGCTCCTTGTCCCATATCTACAGAGAACATAATATAATTGCAGACTCTCTTGCGAAGGAAGCAATGTTATTAGAGGTTGGTCAGCTATAGGTGCGAAGATCAACGATTGTGGATTGCCCAGAAAGTGAGGTTCAGTCGCAGTTTTCCACAACTCAGGTATTATAGACATATGGTTAAGGAACTTCTCCCATAATTTGTCTATTTTTTTATCGGCTTTATTGGATCAAGGCTTCTCTCCATTTTGATATGATAACGGTTGAGCTTTGCTCCCTATTATGGCTATATCAGTTGTATATTTTCATATTGGGGTGAGAAAAGCTCCCCTTTTTTTGTTTTTTTGTCATAGATGAGATTTATCTTTGTTTGTTTTGATCATATGAACTCTCTGAATATTTTTTTCAAATGTATACTTAGCCTCAGGTTGTACAGGATGTAATTTCTCTTTAAAAAGCCAACCTTTTTTCTTTGGATATATATATATATATATATATATATATATCATCCTAGAGGCAGCAGCGGTTACAAAGTGTCCTAAACCTTGTTATTACCTAGGCTATGCCATGCAAATATGTCATACTGGGGTGATTCATTGTAGCTTGATTTTGTGTTGCATGATTAATGTCGGACCATATGGTTCTGCCTCCAATTATCAAGAATTGTTAAACATTTATCAATATTTTCTACATAATGTTTTTCTCATAATAGAAATCTGTAATTAATAATTTTAAAAATTTTAAGAAAATTAACAATAAACTTGGAATAAAAGTCCATGTCCTGCAATTTTTAAGCAACCCTTTGTCATTTGTAATTTATTTCATTTCTTTCAACAAGTAAGTAGGAAGTGATATAACATTACAGCCATGGTAATTTTTTTCTCAAATCATTTCGTGGCATATGCCCTAAGTATAGTCTTATATTTCATAGCATTTACGTGTTTGAATTTTACTCATAGTAGCTTCCATTATCGGATAAATGGATGAAGATTATGAGTTTTTCAAAGGAAAAATTTATCATAGCTATATTAGGCTCAATTGTGTTTCTAATTTAATTCTTTGGATACCAATTTAAAAACCCAACGTGCATGAATAACATGCAAATAATAGAAATCATTGTGTTTAAAATTTATGCACTTGCAATAATTCCAATGGAAATTTGTGTAAGTCCTTAATTTGGTAAAATGTCATTGTACAATGCTATCAAAAATCATTTTTGTGAGTATAAGGTTTAATTGATGATGTTGTTAATTAAATGATAAATAGATAATAAAGTTGCAACGGTGTAATGGTAGAAAAACCACCTTGTCGATGACATAAAAGGGGATCAACTCTATTGTATCGAATGACTTCATTGTAATAAATGATATATTTTACATGAGTTTGTTAAACCCATTGCTTATCTTATTAATTAGTTATCTTGATTATCTAGAAAACTAACTTGGTATTACAGCAAGAAGGGCCCTAAGTCTTGTTTTTAGTGAATCATTGATTATTAAAGTTGCAAGAGAAGCCATAAAAGAGAAAAAAATATTTAGCATAACCCTTTAGAAGGTGGATTCTTAAGCATGCATAGGGAAGGATGTTGATGTATATGTAACTTCGGAATGTATTTCACATATATGTATATTGTATTCCTATAGAGATGGTATTATTCCTCTATAAGGAAGTGTCGTCATTTATATTGTAAGTGTCGTAACTTATACTTGATGGGTTATTAGACCACCTTATTTGGGGTCGGCCCTGTATAAGTCATGTGGGTCAAAGGGTTATTAGACCACCCTATTGGGGGTCGGCCATGTGGGTCAAAGGGTTATTAGACCACCCTATTGGGGGTCGGCCCACTCAGCATTATATTATGTGGTTAAGTTCGAGCCTACATGAGTTAGGTAAAAAGGCAAGTCAAGTCAAGTATAAATAGAGTGCGGGAGGCACTCTATTTACTCACTCACTTCTCACACATGCTCTCAAGGAGGAGAGGCGCACTTATGGAGGAAGAGGATTGCTGCTAGGTTATGGCTATCTCTATTGGTTGGTTGTATCATTGCTCTATCTATCTCTGAGGAAGTTATTGGGGTTTTTCACCTTTATGGTTTTCCCCAAGTAAATCTTTGTGTCTCTTGTGTGCTTGCATTATTGTCTCCATGATTGATATGCTGTAGATATGCTGTACATGTTGTTCTCTCAGTTAAGATCCTAGATCATATTGAAGTAAATTCAGAAAATTTAACATGGTATCAGAGCTAGCCTGAAAGAAGGCATGATATGGCATGTATGACACTTGTTGCACTAACGATGCTAGGGCTTGATATAGCAAATACCAGTCATCGTAGCACTTTCTCTATAAATCCGTTTTGGAGAAGTTTTCGGATCTGAAATTGTTACAGGCCGAAGCTAAGATCTCCAGGTATCTTGTGTCCAAAGGACAACCTCTAATTCGTTGTACTTTGTGATTTATGATCTGTACAATATAGGGTTTCTGCCTCTTCCAGATCTGAGTCAAAATCAGGTGACCTTGGGAAAAAGGTCATAACTTGGGCTAGGAAGCTCCAAATGAAATTTCGTGAAAAGTGAAAGGTAGTACACAGGCCGAGCTATCGCAGAAAACTTTTTCAGAGGCTGAAGGTCAAACAGTGACACGTGGCACGCCGTACAAGTTCGATCTCCTGTATTATCCCATAAACAGGTCACGTTGCGACACTTGGCATATCTCTCTCTCAGAGAATCCAATTGAGGTCAGACCTGTCAGGATGGAAAGATAACAGGCCGAGCTATCTCAGAAAAAAATTTCAGAGGCCGAAGGTCAAACAGTGACACGTGGAACGCCGTACAAGTTCGCTCTCCTGTATTTTCCCAAAACAGGTCACGTTGCGACATTTGGCATAACTCTCTCTCAGAGAATCCAATTGAGGTCAGACCTGTCAGGATGGAAAGATAACAGGTCAGGCTATCTCAGGAAACTTTTTCAGACCCTGTGGATCAAAATTTTTGGAGTTACACCAGAAACAATCAGGTACATATTTCTGTCAAAACAGAATTATTTTTTGGTACCTTCATTCATGGCTTCCGGAATTTAGGGCTTTGGAGAAAGTTGGAATTTTTGTAATCGGAGACCACGGCTGGATGCTACTCATCAAAATAGAAATTTAGAGACCAATATCAGAATTTTTGGTTGGGCAGAAGGCCGGGCTTGATTAGACCCTAGTTCGGGACTTTGATAAGAAAAGTGAAAAATTAGGGCTTCTGTAAAAATGGGAATTTTTGAAATCTGTGAACACGGCTGGAAGCTCCTCAGAAAAATAGAAGCTTAGAGATTTGGATCAAACATTTTGATGGGGCAAAAGAGTGGGCTTCATCAAACCCCAGTTCAGGGTCACGACCAGTGAATCCAGAAGTTTTAAAGGCAAAATTGAGGAGTGAAACTTTGCAGTTTTCAAATTCTGAATATACCAGTTTGATCAGTTCATCAAGGCGCATATTCCTATCCTTTCGGAAGTTTGAAATTCAAAGTTTGAATTTTTGGGGTCTCTCTGACAAACCCATATCCAGCTCCAGGTCCAGTTCTTGCAAATCAAGTGGATTGGGTTGATCCTAGAAGAAGATGGATTGGTCACTTGCATAAGTGAAGAAGTTCATGTTTCAGAGGGAGATGAGGCTAAGGCCTTACATAAGAAGATTACAAGTGATCTCGACAGGTATGACTCATCGAGGTATGCTTTGAGATTTGTTCATAATTAAGTTTATGGTATGTTTGTCTTCATGTTATCACGGTTAGTACAATCTTGATTTTAGACTTATCATATCACCTTAATAAAATTATGAATGCATGATAGAAGTCATTCATTTATTAGGAGTATGAAACTTATGTTTGTACTAACACATTGTGATGTTGTATGAGTTTTATGTTGTCTACTAACATGAAAGGTACACCAAGAAGACAAATCATGTTTTTGTTCAAGAACAAAGATTCATCCATTGTCATGGATCTCATAGAAGATCCATTTACAAGGTATGTATAACTTGGTTTTGTAATAGTTAACCTATGAGATATACAGGTTACTAGCACAAGTCATTGAAGAAGAACAAGAAGACATCATGTGAGTAAGTTAGACATAAATAGCTAGCATGCTAATCCAGGTATGTTTTTCCTATATCAAGTTACAATCTCATCTTGTGATAAGATCCTTTATATAAGTATACTTGGCATGATTGATTATGTAATCATGGGTTTAGGCATATTATGCTTTTTACTTTGTTTGATGATTTGACTAACCAAGAAGAATCATGAAATCATAGGTTTGAATAGTCATGGTTTTATGCATATTATATCTCTTATCTTGATTGATGATTCAACTAACCTGAAGTGTCATAGGTTTGAGTAATTATAGGTTTAGACATGTTATGTTCCTTATGATTTGATTAACCATAAGAATACTACATAAACCTTGAATGCTAATGCTTATTATTTCTGTTTGAAATGATCATGAGTATACATGCTTGAAATTATTGTGTTTTAATAGTATACTAATGAATGTATGATTTTATATGAAATCACAAGGATAACACAATCATGATACTAATAAGCATGCATAGGGACCAAGGATGAATATGAGTTCAAGAACAGGTAATTCAGGAAGCAAAGATCAAGAGGGAGCACACTCTAGTTGCTCCTGCAAGAAAGCAAAGGAGCACACTCCAGTTGTTCCTGCAAGAAAGCAAAGGAGCACACTCCAGTTGTTCCTGCAAGAAAGAAAAAGAGCACACTTCAGTAGTTTCTGTAAGGATGCAGATATTTAGATGGAGTTGACCATCTTTCTACATTCCACAACAGAGAAGTGTAGAAGAAGCTACTTCAGATTAGGACTCCAATAGCTCCTGCAAGGAAGCAAAGACTCAGAGGGAGTCCACCCAACGAACAAAGAAAGATAAGTATTTTAATTATCATTTCTTGCATATTTGTTTGTTTAAGTAAAATTGTTCAATGATGTATATGCTCATGTTCCTAGACTTAGGATATGTCTTGTGCATATTAGAATAGTTGCATTAATGAACAGTATACTACTAATACACATGGGTAAGTGGCCTATGGCACTGTACAACATTCCATTGCTACTTATCTAGAATGAAACCTCTTTGCTGACATGTTGGGAGTTGTGCACACTCTTAACAATGTTCTGGTAGAGATTGGAAGGCATCTAGAAAGTTACGGGATATGGATAAATGTTGTATTGAAGCATTGGCTAAGATAATTGCATGACTGTATGACATATTTATTTATGTGTAAGAATTTGTTCTGAAAACTATGAGATGTTTTCTAATCATGCAATTTAACTTGTTGTGTAGGAAAGATCATATGCCATCTCCTACAAAAGAAGAACTACAACATTTGTTCCAGCAACAAAGATATCTATTGAAGATATTGAAGTTCCCAGGATCTGGGATGAAGAAATGAAATGCCATGATCCGTCGATCATGAAGAATGATGTTTGGGATGTAATCCCAATACATGAAGGGAAGTTTGCTATGACTTCCAAATGGAACTATCAGATCAAGCATGTTGCAGATGGCAGCATTGAGAAATATAAAAGTGATGAAACAGAAGATACACCAGATGGATTCAAGACAGCTTTCTTGAATGGTGTAGTTGAAGAAGAAGTGTATGTGGAGCAGCCACTTGGTTCTGAGACACATGATAGGAAATCATATATGTGCAGAACTTGGTATGGTGAAGATAGATTGATTGCCGACACGCAGCGGAAGCTTACTACCAAGTTCGAGATGAAGAACTTGGGGATGATGCACTATTTGTTTTTGGCATGGAGGTGTGGCAGAGTGCAGAAGGAATCTTCCTTGGACAAGGGAAGTATGCAGTAGAGATCCTGAAGAGGTTCGGGATGATGGATTGCAAGGCCATGGCCACACCTATGGCATCGAATTTGAAGCTTCTATGTGATGCTTCATCTGAGCTGGTTGATGTCTCTATGTATCGTCAGATGATTGGGTCCTTGATGTACCTGACGAACACGAGACCGGATATTTGATTTTCTGTGAACACATTGCGCCAGTTCCTGATGGATCCGAGGAGTGTTCACCTGGTTGCTGTAAAGCATGTTCTGAGGTACCTGAAGGGTACAGTGGATTATGGGCTCAGATATGAGGTGAATCAAAAGTTTAACCTGCAGGGTTATGTTGATTCAGATTGGGCTAGCAGTGCTGCAGATAGGAAGAACACATCTGGGTGTTGCTTCAGTATGGGATTAGGTGTGATCTCTTGGTTTAGCAGGAAGCAATCCTGCGTAGCACTGAGTACAGCTGAGGCAGAGTATGTTGCAGCCTGTTCAGCTAGTTGTGAGGCAGTATGGCTACGGAAGCTACTGTCTGAGTTATTTGATCTCCCGTTGGAAGCTACTGGTATCTTCTGTGATAACCAGAGTTGTGTGAAGCTGTCCGAGAACCCAGTGTTTCATGATAGGTCGAAACACATAGAGATCAAATACCACTATATCAGGGATATGGTGCAGAGAGGAGCTGTGAAGCTCCTATATGTTGCGACGGACGAGCAAATTGCAGATGTGCTGACGAAGCCACTAGCCAGGGTGAAGTTCGAGTACTTCAGAGAGAGGCTTGGCGTTATTCAGATCGAGGACACTTCGAGGAAGAAGTGATGGACACATTTGCTGAAGCCATTCCAAGCATGTTGGAAGGAGGATCCTTCACATGGCTGTGGATGTAAGCGCTGGATGATGAACATCAGGATGATGTTCTAGTTTCTGCTGGATATGATCAGTTGGATCATTTTATGTATGTATGTACGCATCATGTTGGATGCTGGATATGATCAGTTGGATCATTTTATGTATGCATGTACGCATCATGTTGGATGCTGGATATGATCAGTTGGATCATTTTATGTATGTATGTATGCATCATGTTGGATGCTTGGACCATGTATCTGTATATGTATCAGGTGGATACATTGTATGATTAGGTGGATCATGTATGGTGATATATATCATATGTTTTGTATTTGTATCAGGTGGATACATTGATGATCAGGAGGATCATGTATGATGATATGTATCAGGTAGATACTTGGCATGCAGCAGGATGTTGCATTGATGATCAGGAGGATCATGTATGATGATATGTATCAGGTAGATACTTGGCATGCAACAGGATGTTGCATTGATGATCAGGAAGATCATGTATGATGATATGTATCAGGTAGATACTTGGCATGCAGCAGGATGTTGCATTGATGATCAGGAGGATCATGTATGATGATATGTATCAGGTAGATACTTGACATGCAGCAGGATGTTGCAGTGATGATCAGGATGATCATAGATGACGAGCTTCAGGATGTTGCTCCAGATGACATGCAGCAGGATGTTGCAGTGATGATCAGGATGATCATAGATGACGAGCTTCAGGATGTTGCTCCAGATGACATGCAGCAGGACGTTGCAGTGATGATGATCAGGATGATCATGGATACATCAGGATGATGTATGGTGAGTATCAGGTTGATACTTTGTGGCCGTGGATCAGGTTGTGCAGATGAGCATGTAATTCGTTGCCCTGGGAGATTTGCAGATGGTCTTGCGAGGTTTTGCCTATGGCATGTAATTCGTTGCCCTGGGACATCTGGCAAATGCTCTTTCGAGGTTTTGCTCTGGGAGGACATGTAATTCGTTGCCCTGGGAGATCTGCAGATAGTCTTGCGAGGTTTTGCCTATGGCATGTAATTCGTTGCCCTGGGATATCTGGCAGATGCTCTTGCGAGGTTTTGTCCTATGGCATGTAATTCGTTTCCCTGGGAGATCCGATAGGTTGGGCTGTGTGCCCGTAATCAGTCCTGGGATGCTCTTGCGAGGTTTTGCCATGACCACATGTAATTCGTTGCCCTGGGAGATCCTATAAGTAGAGCTGTGTGCTCGTAACAGCCTGGGATGCTCTTGCGAGGTTTTGTGGTGAGGTCACATGTAATTCGTTGCCCTGGGAGATCCTATAGGTAGAGCTGTGTGCTCGTAACAGCCTGGGATGCTCTTGAGAGGTTTTGTGACGCACGTAAAAGTCCTGAGGATTCCACAGTATGGCCAGTGATGACGAAGACCTGCAGGTGGTGGGCCTACATCCAGTATGAAAAAGGACTGGCTCTGTAGAACTTCCTATGACGAGTAGATTCGGAGATTGATTGAGATAGCAGTAGCAGTGACGATGATGATGACTCGATGACGATTATCCAGTGACGATGATCCAGTGAAGATGACTTGTGCTAGAAGAACTGTGCTGAGAAATACCTTCCTAGTTAAGAGGGAGTGTTGATGTATATGTAACTTCGGAATGTATTTCACATATATGTATATTGTATTCCTATAGAGATGGTATTATTCCTCTATAAGGAAGTGTCGTCATTTATATTGTAAGTGTCGTAACTTATACTTGATGGGTTATTAGACCACCTTATTTGGGGTCGGCCCTGTATAAGTCATGTGGGTCAAAGGGTTATTAGACCACCCTATTGGGGGTCGGCCATGTGGGTCAAAGGGTTATTAGACCACCCTATTGGGGGTCGGCCCACTCAGCATTATGTTATGTAGTTAAGTTCGAGCCTACATGAGTTAGGTAAAAAGGCAAGTCAAGTCAAGTATAAATAGAGTGCGGGAGGCACTCTATTTACTCACTCACTTCTCACACATGCTCTCAAGGAGGAGAGGCGCACTTATGGAGGAAGAGGATTGCTGCTAGGTTATGGCTATCTCTATTGGTTGGTTGTATCATTGCTCTATCTATCTCTGAGGAAGTTATTGGGGTTTTTCACCTTTATGGTTTTCCCCAAGTAAATCTTTGTGTCTCTTGTGTGCTTACATTATTGTCTCCATGATTGATATGCTGTAGATATGCTGTACATGTTGTTCTCTCAGTTAAGATCCTAGATCATATTGAAGTAAATTCAGAAAATTTAACAAAGGACAAGTGCAAAGCGAAGGTACTACCTTCACTTAAGGAATGCATTGAAAATTTGGGAGTCAAAGAGTGTAACTCGACACTTCACATCAAGTAAAGACTAAGCTGGTGAGGCTAAAGCTTAGGGCTATGCAGCGTTGTGGACATACAAAGATCTAAACAAGTCTTAGCTACCTCAACACTCTACATAAGCTAACGGTGATGCAAAGGTAAGGTATGCGGAGTTTTGGGAACATGTATAATGAACCATGCAAAGAGAGGAGTGGAGATTGCATTCCATAGTGCACACAAAGAAACCAAGAAAAAATGCACATGGAGAAAAGCATTCAAAGTAAAGGAGTTGTTGAAATTTGCAACCATACCTCCACAATGCTAAAGAGAGTGCTTCCACTTTTTGCACACATAAAGTAAAAGAAAAGTATGGGCACACAAAGATTGGACCATGCAAACGGATGAGTGGAGCTTACATTATGCCTCTACACAAAGTAACTAATGAAAAATGAATCAAAAGAAAGCCATGCAGACCAAAGGACTTGCCAACCTCCACAACCATACCTCTGCATTGCTAAAGAGAGGCCCTTCCCTCACATGTTGAAAGTAAAAGAGTTCAAGAAAAAGAAGACCCTAGCCTACCTCACAAACAAGGTGGCCACATAGGTTAGTGACACCTGTACATCCCAACGAATATGAAGATGCCATGTGTCATCCACACTAGCAAAAGTAACTCTAAAAAGATTAATCATTACGCTACATAAAATCATTAAAGGGGTGGTTACATTGGGGGTTTGGATGGTAGAATTCAGGTGTCTCCAAAGGAAGATGGAAACGCAATTTTAATGGCTACTTGTGTCTCTTCGATTTTCGAGGGCAATGGAATCATTAGAAGAAATCAATATAGTTCGATTGCAATATCAAGTGGAGGTGTTGATCAATTGGCATTAAAAAAGAAAGAGAGATTAAGACACTCGAAGACAAATCAAATGTAGTATGAGTTGTTGTTGATGTATATGTAACTTCGGAATGTACTTCATCCATGTATTTACTTTAGTATTTCATCCATGTATTTACTTTATATATTATTGTACTCCTATAGAGATGTGTCATTCCTCTATACGGAAGTGTCGTCATGTGTATTGACAAGTGTCGCAAGTGTGTGAACTTGCCAATGGGTTATTAGACCACCATGTGTGGGGTTGGCCCTTATTTTATGTAATATATGGTTGATGTACCTAGCTAGACAAGTCGACCCCATAAGGTCACTGGGCAAACAGAACAAGTATAAATAGAGATCGGGAGATCTCTATTTGGATCATTCGGAAACTCATTCTTCATTCACTCAGAAAGTGGCGCACTAGTGAGGAGGAGGATCATCTGCTACTAGGAGACTATCTCTGTGTATTTTGGTTGTACTTTGGTTGAGCCATTGATCTCTCCATCTCTGAGGAAGTTGTGGGGTTTTTCACCTTAGGGTTTTCCCCATGGAAACTCTGTGTCTCTTGTCTCTCATGCTTTTGCTTCTTGTGATGATTGACATGCTCATTAAGATTGATATGCATTGATATATTGTACATGTTATTCTCTCAGTAAAGTTCCTAGAGTATTGTGAATTAATGCTCAAAATTTAACGTGGTATCAGAGCTAACCTGAGAAGAAGACACTGTGCAGTGACGGAAACCAGGGTTTCTTATTTATTGGGTTTCTCTCCACATATTTTGGAAAAGCAGTATAGTATATTGACTCTACTCATCAAGGAGAATCTATCTGTCCAGTCAGAATTCAATTCTGAGCATTTTAAGATTTGGCCCTAAAAATTAGGGTTTCCACAAAGATAGGAATTTCTGGAATCTGAAGACATAGCTGGAATCTCCTTGCAAAAATCGAAGCTTAGAGCTTTGGATCGATATTTTTGGCTGGGTAGATCTCCAGGAAACTAAAAGCCTAATTCAGGGTCCTCCTTAGTGAACCCGGGAAGACAAAAAGGCATTTTTGTAGGGTGTAGCTTTGCAGATCTCAAATTCTGAATACACCAGGTTGATCAGCTCATCAAGGCACATCTTTCTATCCTTTTAGAAAGTTGAAATTCATATTTTGAATTTTTAGGGTTTTTCTGACAAACTCTAATCCGGGACCAAATCTAATTTTCAGCAAGTCAAGTGGTAAGACCTAAATATTTTCTATTTCCATTTGAAGTACTCTTTAAGATGTCTCACCACACCAAGCTTGAGGATAAGCTTGAAGGGGCTGATAACTTCCGAGCCTGGAAGTATAGGATTGGGTTAATCCTGGAAGAGAATGAGTTGGACTCATATGTAAAAGAAGACATCCCTATCCTAGAGGATGAAGAAGCTAAGATATTGCATAAGAAGAACTTGGTCAAGTCAAAGAGAATCATTGCTGATTCTATCAAGGACCATCTCATCCCCCATGTATCATCTCTCAAGACACCCAAAGAGATGTTTGATTCACTGTCCAAGCTATTTGAAGGGAAGAACATAAATTGAAAGATGACTCTGCGGAACCAATTGAAAGGGGTAAAACTTTAGAATGGAGAATCCATTCAATCTTATTTTTCTAGGGTCTCCCAGATCAAGGAACAACTAGAAGCAGTGGATGAAATGGTGGAGAATGGTGAAGTTGTCATGACCACTCTAAATGGCCTACCTAGGTCATGGGACTCCTTTATTCAAGGAATTTGTGCAAGAAAGAAGTTGGTATCCTTCAGCAGACTACGGGAAGAATGCTCACAAGAATAAGCAAGGCTTGTGGCACGAGAAGAAAAGATGGGGAATGAAGATCAAGCTCTCACAGCTCACACCAAGAAAGGGAAGTCCAAGAGAGAGGCATCTCACTCCAAGAAATCTTCACATCACTTTAAAGAAATAAGAATATGCTTCACCTGTAATGAAAATGGACATATTACCATAAATTGTCCCAAGAACAAGAAGGAAAACAACAACTTCAACAAGAAGAAGAAGGGCAGCAAAAGAAGGTATCATGCTCATGATGCCGAGGATGATGAACTTCCCAAGAAGAAGGCTAGAGTAGAAAGTGATGATAACTCATCAAGTGAAGAAGAGTATGTTCTAATCTCTGCTCTCACAGGTACTATCTCCCATGGTTGTAATGATTGGCTTATTGACAGTGGGGCTTCAAAACACATGACTGGGTTTAAAGAATCCTTTAATCTATCTGAACATGAGTCACCCCACAAGGTGAAACTTGGGGATGACTATCAATACCCTATCAAAGGAAATGGTGAGGCCTCCTACAATCTAGACTCTGGGAAGTCTTTGAAGATGAAAGATGTTTTGTATGTACCTGGGCTCAAGAAGAACCTACTTTCCATATCCTCATTGGATGCAAAAGGTATGAGGGTTGCATTTGTGGATGGCCAAGTTCTAATGTGGCCAAAGGGAAAGACCATAGATGATGCAGTAGTGATTGGAGAGCAATAGGGAGGATTGTATAAACTAAAGGGACAACCTGAACATGCCATGGTGCATGAATCCATGGAGCCAAGTGAACTTTGGCATAGAAGACTTGCTCATATGCACTATAGGGCACTTCCAATTGCAAGCAAGGTTGTAGAGGGTCTTCCTGAAATCAAGACCAAGCATGAAGGTGTTTGCAAAGGATGTGTAAAAGGAAAGAACACCAAGAACACATTTCCAAGTAGTGAAAACAAGGTATAAGGAATCTTGGAAATTATCCACTCCGATGTCCGATGTCATCCAGTTCTCTGAGTAGGTATGTATACTATGAAGACTTGGATTCATTTCTTGAAAAACAAGATGACGTATTTAACAATTTCAAGGAACTCAAAGCCTTGATAAGAAACCCACTTTGAAAATAAAATCAAGACCTTAAGATCCAACAATGGTAGAGAAATCACTTCAGAAGATTTCAAGAAGCTATGCAGTGATCAAGGAAGGATATAAGTTCAAGGATAGGTCATCCAGGAAGCAAAGATCAAGAGGGAGCACACTCCAGTGGTTTCTGCAAGGATGCAGATATTCAGAGGGAGTTGACCATCTCTCTACATTCCACAATAAGAAAGGTATAGAAGAAGCTACTTCAGATTAGGACTCCAGCAACTCCTTCAAGGAAGCAAAGACTCAGAGGGAGTCCACCCAACAAACAAACAAAGAGAAGTATTTTAATTGTCATTTCTTGCATATTTGTTTGTTTAAATAATATTTTTCAATGATGTATATGCTTATGTTCCTAGACTTAGGATGTGTATTATGCATATTAGAATGATTGCATTAATGAACAGTATACTACTAATATGCAATTGATGGGTAAGTAGGCCTATGGCACTGTACAACATTCCATTGCTACTTATCTATAATGAAACCGCTTTGCTGACATGTTGGGAGCTATGCAAACTCTTAACAATGTTCTGGTAGAGACTAGAAGGCATCTAGAAAGTTATGGAACATGGATAAATGTTGTATTGAAGCATTGGCTAAGATAATTGCATGACTGTATGACATATTTCTTTATGTGTAAGAATTTGTTCTGAAAATTATGAGATGTTTCTAATCATGCAATTTAACTTGTTTTGTAGGAAAAATTGTATACCTTCACCTACAAAAGAAGGACTACAACATTTGAAAATATTGAAGATATTGAAGTTCCCAGGATCTGGGAAGAATGCCATGATCGAGGAGTACCAGTCGATCATGAAGATGTTTGGGATGCAGTCCCAAGACCTGAAGGGGAGTCTGTAGTGACTTCCAAGAGGATCTACAAGATCAAGCATGCTGCAGGTGGTAGCATAGAGACTTTTTCTCCTGTAGCCAGATACACTTCCATTAGATCCGTACTTGCTCTGGCTGCAGTGATGAAATGGAAGATACACCATATGGATTTGAAGACAGCTTTCTTGAATGGTGTAGTTGAAGAATAAGTGTATGTACAACAGCCACTTGGTTCTGAGACACATGACAGGGAGTCATATATGTGCAGAACTTGGTATGGTAGGATAGACAGCTTTCTATCCAGTTTGGGCTTTACCAAGAGTAAAGCGGATTCCAACCTTTACTACAAGGTTGAGGAAGGCAATCCAGTCATACTACTTTTGTATATAGATGACCTGTTTATTACAGGTGAAGATAGATTGATTGCTGACACACAGTGGAAGCTTGCTGCCGAGTTTGAGATAAAGAACTTGTGGATGATGCACTATTTTCTAGGTATGGAGGTGTGGTAGAGTACAGATGGGATCTTCCTTGGACAAGGGAAGTATATTGTAGATATCCTGAAGAGGTTCAGGATGATGGATTGCAAGGCCATGGCCACACCTATGGCATTGAATCTGAAGCTTCTTTGTGATGCTTCATCTGATCCAGTTGATGTTTCTACGTATCGTCAGATGATTGGGTCCTCTATGAACCTGACGAACACGAGACCAGATATTTGCTTTGCGGTGAACACATTGACCCAGTTCCTGACGGATCCGAGGGGTGTTGACCTGGTTGCTATAAAGTATATTTTGAGGTACCTGAAGGGTACAGTTGATTATGGGCTCAAGTATGAAGTGAATCAAAAGTTTAACTTGCAGGGTTATGTTGATTCAGATTGGGCAGGCAGTGCTGCAGATAGGAAGAGCACATCTGGATGCTGCTTCAGTATGGGATCAAGTGTGATCTCTTGGTTTCGCAGGAAGCAGTCCTTCGTAGCACTGAGTATAGTGGAAGCAGAGTATGTTGCAGCCTGTTCGGCTAGTTGTGAGGCAGTATGGCTTCGGAAGCTACCGTCTGAGTTATTTGATCTCCCGTTGGATGCTACTGGTATCTTCTGTGATAACCAGAGTTGTGTGAAGCTGTCTGAGAACCCAATGTTTCACGACAGGTCGAAACACATAGAGATCAAATATCACTACATCAGGGATATGGTACAGAGAGGAGCAGTGAAGCTCCTGTATGTTGCAATAGATGAGCAAATTGAAGATGTATTGACGAAGCCACTAGCCAGAGTGAAGTTTGAGTACTTCAGAGAGAGGTGGTGTTCTTTGGATCGACGACACTTTGAGGAAGAAGTGATGGAGACATTTGCTGTAGCCATTCCTAGTATGGTGGAAGGGGGATCCTTCACATGGCTGTGGATGTAAGTGCTGGATGATGAGCATCAGGATGATGTTCTAGTTTCTGCTCTGTATGATCAGTTGGATCATTTACATTTTTATGTATGTACGCATCATTTTGGATGCGGGATATGATCAGTTGGATCATTTATGTATGTATGCATCATGTTGGATTCTTGGACCATGTATTTGTATATGTATCAGGTATGATCAGGTAGATCATGTATGTTGGTGGATACATTGTGTGGATCATGTATCTATGTATGTATCAGGAAGATACTTGGTATGCATCAGGTGGATGCATTGTATGATCAGGATGATCGTGGATGACAAGATTCTCCAGATGAAATGCATCAGGATGATGCAGTGATGATGATCAAGATGATCATGTGTACATCAGGATGATGTATGGTGAGTATCATGATGATACTTTGTGGCCGTGGATCAGGTTGTGCAGATGAGCATGTCTGGGAGATCCTCTAGGTCATATTTGTGTACCTGTAATATCCTGGGATGCTCTTTCAACACATTGCTCTGGGAGGACATGTAATTTATGCCCTGGGAGATATTCAAGTCAGATTTGTGTACCTGTAACATCCTGAGATGCTCTTGCGAGGTTTTGTCCTATGGCATGTAATGTGCTCTTGGGAGATCTAGACAGGATGAAAAAGGCCTCAGATGCTTCAGCCAGGTTTTGCCATGACCACATGTAATTTGCTCCTGGGAGATCTGGATAGGATGAAAAAGGCCTTAGATGCTTCAGCCAGGTTTTGTGGTGGACCACATGTAATGTGCTCCTGGGAGATCCGACAGGTAGAGTTGTCTGCTCGTAACAACCTGGGATGCTTCAGCCAGGTTTTGTGATGGGTCACATGTAATGTGCTCCTGGGAGATCCGACAGGTAGAGCTATGTGCTCGTAACATCCTAGGATGCTTCAGCCAGGTTTTGTGTTGGGTCACATGTAATGTGATCCTGGGAGATCCGACAGGTAGAGCTATGTGCTCGTAACATCCTGGGATGCTACCGCCAGGTTTTGTGATGCACGTAATAAGTCCTGAGGATTCCACAGTATGGCTAGTGATGATGAAGATCTACAGGTGGTGGGCCTACATACAGTATGAAAAAGGACTGGCTCTATAGAACTTCCTATGACGAGTAGATACAGAGATTGTTTGAGATAGCAGCAACATTGATGATGATGATGATTTGAGGATGATGCATCGATGACGATGATCCAGAGAAGAAGACTTGTGCTAGTAGATCTATGTTGAGAAATACCTTCCTAGTTAAGAGGGAGTGTTGATGTATATGTAAATTCAAAATGTATTTCATCCATGTATTTAATTTATATATTATTGTACTCCTATAGAGATGTGTCATTCCTCTATACAGAAGTGTTGTCATGTGTATTGACAAGTGTCGCAAGTGTGTGAACTTGCCGATGGGTTATTAGACCACCATGTGTGGGGTCGGCCCTTATTTTATGTAATATATGGTTGATGTACCTATCTAGAGAAGTTGGCCCCATAAGGTCACTGGGAAAACAAAACAAGTATAAATAGAGATCGGGAGATCTCTATTTGGATCATTCGGAAACTCATTCTTCCTTCACTCAGAAAGTGGCGCACTAGTGAGGAGGAGGATCATCTGCTACTAGGAGACTATCTCTGTGTATTTTGGTTGTACTTTGGTTGAGCCATTGATCTCTCTATCTCTGAGGAAGTTGTGGGGTTTTTCACCTTAGGGTTTTCCCCACTTAAACTTTGTGTCTCTTGTCTCTCATGCTTTTGCTTCTTGTGATGATTGATATACATTGATATACTGTACATGTTATTCTCTCAGTAAAGATCTTAGAGTATTGTGAATTAATGCTCAAAATTTAACAGTTGTTTGGTCAATATTATGGCCGTCGTCATATCATAGAATAAAAAAGAGGACCGAGGCTAAAAATTCCAAAATTCATTTCCCTAACTCCACAAGTAGAGGACAATTATAAATATGGTGAGAACACATAAACACCAATTATGTCCAAATCAAGAATTTCCATGAGCAAATAGGGCATGCGATAATCTCATTAAGAGTATGTCTCAAAACAAACAAAGGGTTATTAGTTTAGAGAAAAGCATAGATTTAGAAGTTGATGATTTGAGAGCCAAACAATTGATTCACTCTAAATCAACCTCCAAGACTATCCACCCAACAATTTTACCTAGTGGAGAGACAACCACAATCTTTGGCCCAAATCAAGACCCAACCTCCTTGTGAGTCAATTTAGTGCAAGACAAAGTTGTCCAGCAACCCACTAAGTTCATTAGCACATCAAAAGTTCCTATTACAAATTCCTCCTTGCAAGAATCAAGGAATCAAAGAAACTAATAGGTATAGATCCATTGTCACCTCACTCTAAAATCTTCTCACTTCAAGTCGGTACTTCCAAACCACAAGGGGGATTCCCTAAAGAGTACACGGTAATGAATTGTATGTAAATAAGGGTAAATACAACCTCAAACTAGTAGCAAAATGTTGTTGTCCTGTAAAACTAGAAAATAGAAAAAGAAGATAGTAGGTTATTGTGCACAGAAAACAATACAAATTGCTAGGTATTTAAAATCAATCTAAAGGAAAAGGCATTTTTTATGCTATGTGCTTGATTGATTGATTTTACAATACATAGACATCTCAAAAGAGGGGGGATATTTTCCCCTAATTCACCTAAGTACAATAGCAGCTTGAGTTTTGGGTGATAATACATGATGAATGGGTCCACTAGGGGCAATTTTGTCCCCCTAGGGACTTAACATAGTATCCATAACAAAAACCAAGTCTCAACCAAGTGAAATCGACCCCATGGAGGCATCCTCCTCTATAGGGTGTGGTTTTCCCAAGAGGATCCACATACAACAAGTGGGGCCCAAAACAATGTTATAAACATATGAAATGGTGTCTAATATGCCTCCAAATAATAATAAAATCAACCAATGTCACTTTGATGCCAACATTTCACCCTTTGATAAACTTCATAAACTATAGTCACTTAATTATTTTAATTAAAATGCTGCTAATGCCTATAAATGATCAAATATTCCCATAATGTGCTCTTCATTTTGCTCAAAAATATGATCTAAAAGCATTAATGAAATTCGAGGTGTGAAATCTATATGGAATGACTACTCATACGCCACATATCCACCTGTGAAGTGATATAATATTAAATCCATGCCCCATTAATTAAAATATATGACATGTTAAATAATAATAATTTTGTATCCAGGAAAAAATCCACTTAATGAAGCATGGGATGGTCATATGGATATCCATAGGCATCCATAAACATGAAATGAGTGTCCCTAGTCACACCCGCTCCTGGAGCCTGCCGCATGACCAATTCAAGGGTTGACCAAGTGAAACTTGGTCAAAGATGGTCAAACAGGTAAAAAATGATGACTGATCCAAAACTGAGTATCTCTGCATGCACAAGGTATAAATATTACTCTCCAAATTATATTAGTAGTGGACAAAAATCATAAGTGGTCTATAGCAGTGGTGACCATAACAAACAATATAAAATATGGACCAAGTAATTGACAATTTGAACAGTAATAATGAAGTCTTAGACATATGCTTAGGTTCACATTCACTCCCATGTACAAGTTAGGACACTGCTCATTCACCTTGGGTGAGGTGGAAGTAGTGAAAAGCTAGGCCAAGTGAATTTTGACTTATGTGGACAAGACTAGTGATCTCTCAGAGTACAAGGGGAAACAAGGACACAATGACATGTACTGGGTACGAAAAAATTGGGGAATGGTGGTGTCTCATAAATGGAAAAAGTTGAGTGGGAGACATTCATTCTACTCTAACAAGTTCCTTGATAAAATTTCATTTCTACATTCTTTTTGAAATTCTTTGACTTTCATTTAGGTATGCATCCTTTTAGATATAACATTAAGCTCTTATGCACTTTACATGACCTTTTCATTTGATGACCCTTCGTATTTTACATGTGCTAAAAATCACAACTAACTGCATCTTTCATCCAGGGTAATTTCATTTCATATGAGGGAAACTTGCTTCGAGTCTAGCTAATACCCCTTGGAAACTATCCAGCCTTAGCTCATGTCACCACACTAGCGGGTACTCTTGGCCCATAAGTGAATCATGGGATTGGCTAGAGGGAATCCTCCACAATTAGGACCAAACATTGGGGGAAACCAACCAAAAAGGTCAAGGCTTTATAAACCCAACTTGTCTGAGCTTAGGACCCAACTTCGACAAGTTCCTTCAGCTCACAAGGGTCAAGGTTTCAGAAATTTCTTGTAATATCCCTAATATGAAAATTTGTTCAATTTTGGCCAATTTCGAACCTTGGACTAGTGAAACCCCAAACTGTCCCAAATGATTTCGAATTTTTTCTGGAAGGTTTTGAGGGGTCTTAGGACATCTTATTACATCTATTGGACACTCATACACTTTATAAAGGCCTTTAGGACTTGCATTAATCAAGGAGGAATGCAAGGGAACAATACTAGCAATTTTTTTATGTGTAATCCCCCACTAGTGACTGACTCTTTGGATTCCCAAACACTGTAAAACCCTCCCTAATTTATGAAACAAGGCTTGGAATAGGTAAAGGACTTCATTGAAAACCAAAATGAAACATTGATAATGATCTACAACTAGTTATTGCACCCATCAAATAGAGAGTTGTAACACCTAGACATTGCTTGGAAATTGTGAACAATGGACATGGAAAATGTTGCATAAAATTTAATAAAATTACCTAGGGGATTGCATAGTTTAGTTTGGACATATATAGTATATCATAGGATACTCGAACAACTGCAAAAAATTATAGAAATTCTGATACAAAATAGATACAAAACTACTCAAAAAATTCCATAAGAAAGTAGAGGGGAAACTAGCTCGAATTAGTGGTTTGCTTGGAATTTTTACATGATAGACATAGGATTTCAAGCTATGGATCAGATATGCAACTCAAAAAAATTCCATACATCATATATTAAAACAATGGACTCACAAATTCATCCTCCACAAATTTTATACAACTATGAGTGCGCCATCAACACTAGAACATGGACAATGAGAAGAATATGCCAGAAGAGAAATGAGAAGAAGATATATGAGAGGAACTCAAACTGAAGAGGGAATTGAACCCACAATAAAAAAATCCTTTAATATCTAGTAAGAGGTTTGAATGACCTATCCTCCAACCAACTTGGACAAGGATCTTTCACCTTCAAAATTGGTTCAATAGCAGGGAGGGTAAACACCCACTTTGCAAGGAAAAGCTAAGCTATCTAAGAGTGCAAAAAAAAAATGATCCAAAAGATTATCTCCTTCCTCATCCTCTCCTTTTATTGACCTCATGTGGAATCATGAGGTTGAATTTCCCTCCAAGACACTCACCCAACTCGACTTAGTGGTTGCTTCCTTCATGAGACACTTGTCTTCCTCATTCTTGCACTCCTCTTTCCCCAATTCGAATTGGGAATCTTGGCTGATCATAACTCCCTCTATGTGCCCTATTGATAGCTAATTTTAGCCATGATATGTCATATTTGTCATAGGTATGCCATCAGGTCTTAATTTTTCATATTTGTCATAGATTCCTTCATTATTGTTGTCATAGATGCCATGGAATATTTCTACAAGTGTCACAATTTGTCTATTATGCCTCTTCCTCTTCATTGGGAGTTACTCTTCCACTCTAATTCGAGTCTCCATGATTCTTGCCATGAATATTTCCTTTGCATCTACCCCAAGTATGTTACCCTCCACCTTGAACTCAAATTTGTGTGAGAATGATGCCAAGTGTTGTGGGGAATCTTACCACATGTGAGTCCCACAACCTCTTATGTGCCCTCATGATCCAATGCCACCTTATTTTCTTTTTATTATTTTTTATTTGGCCCATTTAATGTGAATTTGTAATTCTAAGGTAATTTTGGGTCTTGTAGTTCCCTTATCCCAATTTTAATGCTTCCACCCCAATCTAGGGAACTAGTAGGTTAGTGAATTATTCCTCCATGATAATTTATTTGAATGGGGACATTACAAACTTTGAATTGGGGATTTACTCTTCATGTGACCCACCTTGTCAATTTAGCTCTAATTTTGCATTATTACTAGCTTAGACCAATTTGACAAACTATCATGAACATGGCCAAGTAGCTTAGACCATTGTGATCCAATGCAAAATTTGGGGACATGACAGTTCTGTTCAAGGAAAATTTTAGGGGCGAAATTTAGCCCATGGGATAATTTTGAAGGTTTTTTTCCCAAAAATTATTCGCTATTTTGCATTTTTTTCCAATATGATTCACCCAATTTTGATAAGATTAATTTTTTTACTCTAAAATTCGCCAAAATTGTCCAAAAACTATATAAAACCCTTAGAGATTTGAATATTTTTTTACAAATATCGCCAAACATTGTATGGTTGGAAATTTGATAATTAGTAAGATTCACCAAGGTTTCTACACTTTAATAAAATTATGGATCTTTAAAATTTTCCCTGGTTATGTTGCACAACTTAGGGCCGAGACACACAAAAACATGGGGGTCATACCAATATAAAGGTCAAAGTGGGGAAGGTCTTTGATCTCACTGTTCGGGTACACAGGGTACTCCCAAAAGACCGAACACCTAGAGCAACCACTTCACACAAACAGATCACAGATCGATACACCGATGTTTTGACATGGTTTAAACCCTCGTGAGGGAAACACTCCATGGTCCCGGCCAAATAGCTTCTACAGGACAATTTATTATGCAAAGAAAGAAAGTTACAAATGAGCTTCTCATAATCGATCAACTTTCCAATGACCCTCCATGCTCTTTAAATAGAGATCATGGACCAATCGGGTGTTAATCCATGGATCAAGGGTAGGTATGATCTAAGAGAAGTTGAGTCGTCGGATCAATCTATGTCGGGAACATATTGTGACCGTCGGATTAAGTATTTACAAATGCATACTAAAGAAACACACTTTTCCTAATGGATATATTACACAAGTTGATCTTAACTATCTCCTAAGTGTCTAAATATCCTAACATCTCCCCTTAAGAACAACTTGGGATAGGATTGAAGGATTTACAAAAGTGACATTATTAGGAGAAGGAAGGAGGCATTAGAGCCTATCCCCCCTTAATGACAAGTTCCTGAACTCCTAACATAGGTCGAAGTTTAGAAAATTTCGCTTCTGTAAGAGACTTGGTGAAGATGTCTACAACTTGCTCATCTATAGGACAAAAGAGTACTTCAAGAACATGATCATGAACAAGATTTCTGATGAAATGCATATGAAGCTCAATGTGTTTGCTGCATTGATGTAGGACTGTATCTTTGGAAAGCTTGATGGAACTTTGATTGTCGCACCAAAGTGGAGTAGGCTACTGCTGTTCGAATCCAAAATCTAAAAGGATCTGTCAAAGCCATAAAGCTTCCTGACTGGAATTAACTGTGGCTCGATATTCTGCCTCTGCTGAAGAAAGAGCAAGAGCTTGTTGTTTCTTACAAGCCCAAGTAATAGGTCCAGATCCCAGACTGAAAACATAACCTGCAGTAGACTTTCGATCATCAGGATCGCCGGTCTAATATGAATCAGTGAAACCAACCAACAAAGGTTCCCCCCCTATACTATAATGAATCTCGAACTGAATTGTACCTCGAATATATCGAAGTATTCTTTTAGCTGCTTTCCAGTGACTTTCATGAGGTGTTTTCATATAACGGGAAACACGACCAACAACAAAGGAAAGGTCAGGACGGGAATGAGTCAAGTATAAGAGACTACCAACAAGGTGACGATACAAGGTGGCATCTACTTTAGGTGAAGGACAAGTGGCAGAAAGTTTGACTCTGGACTGGAAAGAAGAAGGGGCTGGTGTACAATCTTCCATGTGAAAGTGACGAAGAAGGTCACAAGCATACTTAGACTGAGAAAGAAAGATTCCTTCTTTGGTTTGCAAGACTTGGAGACCAAGAAAATAATGCAAATTTCCTAAGTCTGACATTTCAAAATTTTGCTTAAGACTGGATTTCACATGGGTTATAAGCTTAGGGTCACTACCAGTAAGAATAAGGTCATCAACATATAGAACAAGTATGATGAGATGGTTTCCTACTTTCTTGGTATAGACATTGGGGTCAGAATGACATCTAGAAAAACCAGTGTCAAGGAGAAAGCTATCCATTTTGGCATACCAACCTCTAAGAGCTTGCTTAAGGCCATATAAGGATTTCTTAAGGCGACAGACAAAGCTAGAGTTATTCTGAACATATCCAGGATGTTGTTCCATGTAAATTTCCTCCTATAAATCACCATGTAAGAAGGCAGACTTGACATCCATTTGATGGACTTCCCAGCTATGTAAGGCTGCAAGGGAAAGAACAAGGCGGATGGAGTTCATTTTTGCGATAGGAGCAAAGGTTTCATTGTAGTCAATCCCTTCAACTTGGGAAAAAACTTTGGCAACTAACCTTTCCTTAAGTCTTTCAACACTTCCATCTGATGCATACTTAGTTCTATAGACCCATTTACATCTGACAAGTTTTCTTCCTTTTGGAAGAGGTACAAGATCCCAAGTATCGTTCGCCATTAAGGAACGATATTCTTCATCCATAGCTGCGTCCCAATCTGGATTTCCTGAAGCTTCTGCAAAGGTTTCTGGATCATGATTCTCAGAAACTTGAGCCAAAAGAGAAGAGGCTCGCTGAAACTGAGAACGTGTTCGACGTTGATCTCTAGGATCACCGACAAGATCACGAGCTGCTTCACATGTTGAATAGACCCATCGAGGAAGCACTTGTGCTGGTGCAACTGGAGGAACATGAGCAGGCGCAGGTGGATTTTCATCCTCACTGTCATCATCAGAAATTGGAGTTGGAAACCTATCAAGGAAGTTGGAAGAAGAAGAAGAAGGCATAATCGCCGAATCAGGCTCGTAGGCCAAAGATGGCACAATCGCCGAGTTAGGCTTGCAGGCCAAGAGATTTTCATCAAATCTAACATCTCTTCTAATGATTACATTATGAGAATGTGGTTGAAGAAGTCTATAACCTTTTACATCTTCAGAATATCCAACAAATATGCACTTTTCACTTTTAGGTTGCAATGCTTTCCGTTTTTCATCCGGAATGTCAGCCCATGCTTCACTACCAAACACACGGAAGTGACTTACATTAGGTTTAGTTTTACTCCATGCTTCTTCCGGTGTGATACCTTGTAATGCTTTAGTGGGGGTGTGATTAACTATGTAATTTGCACAATTAATGGCTTCAGCCCAAAATTGAAGACTTAGTCCCTTAGATTGTGTTAGGCGAAATATATGTCGTAACAATTACGTTGCAATATAGTTTCCCAACTATTTACTTGTCAATCCGGGGTACGTAAACTAATGAAACACGTGCACTGTTTGTGTAGGACTGAAGTAGATCTAATCTAACTTAATCTAATTTGCTGAAATCAAATTAATCTAGGAAAGCATTGAAACACTAACTAGGAAAGCATTGAAATTGCGTGAGAAATACAACATGTGAAGAGTTAACAACAATGACATAAGTGAGCTCACATCTATAAATCAATAATCAAATGACAAACATGAAAGCATAACAATGAAAGCTTAAATCAAATTGTGAATCTCAAATCAAAGACTAATCTAACAAGTACAAAATCCAATCCAATCCAACTTCATTACAACCCTCTTACAAGCTTAATCTACTTAATTACAACTTAATGGAATGGAGAGGGAGCACTCTCCTTTATACATGAGAGTCCTTAAGAAAAAGATAATAATGCATTAATTACAGATCCATTATTCTCTCAACTACTCTCAACCACTTTCCTATTATTACAAGATATGGTTCCTTCAAATCCTCCACATGTCTCTCATGAATCCTAGATAAGATATGCCAACCAAATCTTCCATGATCTTCTCCTTAAGAATAGGCTTGAATAACTATCTCCTTTGGAATGGTGTAAGAGATATTTGAGAAGTCTCTTTGATTTAATCATTCACATATTCCTACACATTACAAAGCTCACACATAATTGAGATATATATGAAAACATGTATATTTTCTAGTATTTAATCATAAATTCACTCTTAATACTAAAATGAATAAAGTGGAAAATAATAATGTGAAACCCAAATGTATTTATGCAAATGATATGATGAAGGTTTAATATGGCGATGAAATGTAAGGAATAGTGAAGGGAAAGGTGGATGAAAATACGACATTTCTGAGTCCTAACATCCTCCCCAACTGAAGGTGTTGCATGTCCTCATGCAACCATGCATGGATCTTCTGAAGAACCTTTGGCATCTAAACTTTGGCTTTGATTGATGATGTCTTTTTAATGATGAATGTTTCCAAGATATGTGGGAGACATGAGTAACAGCTGGCATTTTTCTTTGGTTGGTTCTTATGTAACAACCATGAATATACGAATGTTGGTTCTTGTGTTAACAACATTCATTTCATTATTTTTTGCTTGCTGTTATGATAATAATTGTGCCCATATATTCACTGGAAAAGATAAGCTATCGTGCATATGAAAACATCACTGAGTGTAAGAAAGCCTTTTCTATCTTTTAATGAATCATGCCAATGTGTATATCAATACATGAAGCAAAGTGCAACAGGGGATCTTTGGAAAAGAAATTTTTGGGAATGGTAAATGGGATGAAAATGGAATGATGATAATGGAAAAAAATGGAATGGTGATAGTAAATATGTGGTGACTATGAATATAGTTTCCCCCCCCAACTGAATCGGTTGCATGCCCCCATGCAACACAGTGTAGGTCATGGAAGGGAAAATGAAATGGGGTATGGTGAGGAAATTTTCCAAAATATTCAATTCAGCATATAAGGAATGACATGATTAAAGCTTAGAAAACAACATACCTTCACTCACCCAAAATATAGATGAACTATGTAATAGGAATGTAGTTGTTGCGGCTGCTGGAACAGAAAATCGTGACTAGTACTGTAGCTGCAACTACTGTAATGGCTGGCAGAAAGAATATGGGACTGCGACGGCTGGAAGATGGAAGGTGTCACTGATGTAGGATCATGAAAATGTAGCTGTGAATGGCGTCGTTGCTGTAACATGAAAGATGGCACTGCTGTAGGAACATGTGAAAGGTGACTGCTACTGTAGAAGCACTACTGTAACAACAAGTGCTGGAACTGCTAAAACAACAACCGCTGGAACTGATGTAACTACCATAACAACAACTGCTATAACAATGATGGTTGTAACAGCAACTGTGGGAACTGCAAGGACTATCACTGCTGAATCAGAGAATGGGAAGTGGAGGCATCTGAACTGGTGCTATGGAACTTTCAGACTCTCATAGATGAATTCAAGCTGCTGTAACTACTGAGGGAATCAGGAAAAAGTGTATAGTCTTCATCTGCTACAAACCCGATGGTACAATTCTAATCATGCGAATGGATGTGTCGATGTCGAGCATGAAGAGAAATCACTGGATTACCGACCATTAATGAATGCCGTTAACCAATGCGAGGCAACTCACCATTGATGTCAATGAGTGCCAAGGTACCCGAGTACATCTTGCGAAGTGCGAATGGATGTGTTGAGGTCGAGCCACTTACAAGATCTGATGATCAAGGGACATTGATGTATTCCCATGATCGTCAGCGAGAGAACTTTCCATTAAGGCATGCAAGCCTCTAGGTACTCAAAATGGACTCTAGTCTATATCCCAGATAAGGTGCTGAAGTCGATGGGGCAAGACTATTGAAAGGTGGGCCTTAAGGAATCCCACATCAGTCAACGTGAGTTTTTATAAAAAGATTTGGTAGGACTATAACAAAGATCTCAGTAGTGACAGGGTTTATGGAAATGAAATCAAGGAAGTGGAAAAGGAGGTGACTGGTTTTATTCAGAAGGCAAACTGGCATAGAGAAAGAAGGTAAAAATGAACTGAAGATGATAAAGGAAATGATGTATGCTGCTCAGAAAAATAGATGTGTGAGAAATCAGGAAGGATAAGGTAATGGAAAATGGTTGTTCAACACGGGGTGATCAATCTGCTGTGAAGGAGGAATGCGAGGAAATATTTCAGGACGCACAAGGGTTTTCCAATGATTTTAGTGTAACATCAAGTTCATGATGTTTATGAGGAGTAATAGCTCCTGCAAGCTGTCAATAAAGCATATTTCTCAAAAATTTTGAGATTATTTGAAGAAAGGCGAGCGTCGTCATTCTTGCAATCATACTTAGTACCAATCCTACACTTAAAACTTCGTGAGAGAATCGTAGAATGCAAAAATAAGTAGGAATGGGGCAAAGCGAAGAAAATAAAATGCATTTGTATACCTGTGCCTTTGCGCATGCGCAGCTGTTCAACGCGCAGCTACACTCAAATGGCTATTCAACGCGCAGGCTGTTCAATGCGTAGCTATACTCAAATGGCTGTTCAATGCGCAACTATTCAATGTGCAGCTATACAATGCGCGCAACTACACTCAAATGGTTGTTCAACGCACAGTTGTTCAATGCGCAGCTATACTCAAATGGATGTTCAATGCGCAGCTGTTCAACGCACAGCTACACTCAAATGGCTATTCAACGCGCAGTTGTTCAATGCGCAGCTATACAATGCGCAGTTACACTCAAATGGTTGTTCAACGTACAGTTGTTCAATGCGTAGCTATACTCAAATGGTTGTTCAATGCGCAGCTATACTCAAATGGCTATTCAACACGTAGTTGTTCAATGCGCAGCTATACAACGCACAGCTACACTCATTTGTATACCTTTGCCGTTGCGCAAGTGGAATCATTGATCGTTGTAAAGTGACTCCAAGAAACAACTTAGCATAGATCGTAAGAACATGTTGCAAAATTGTTTTCAAGAAGTTGGGAAAAAGTCCATTTGCAAGTTTTATAAATTTTTTTTTTTTTTTTTTAACACACCAAAAGAAAATGCAAGAATTATGCTACAGGAAACAACAGACAAGAGTACTGTCTCGGCTTCATAAAATTTTCCATGGGCATAAGTAACCAATTGTTGAGACCTGTCATTAAAGTTCTAGAAGTCAAGAAAAAATTCGATGGATTCAGAGATTTTGGGATTGCACTTAGGATGGATTCAAGACTGTTGTCATTAATTTTCCCGACAATTGTGCACAATATGATTTTTTTGACCAGACCTGTATTATCGTGCATCTTTAGATATTCCACGAGTCAGATAACACACAAGCATATTTTAATTAAAATGCATCACCTGAAACGCAATACTTGTAACAGAAATTAATTAAGGCTTAGAGGAATATTCTCTTATGGATAATCAATGGTGAGTCGGGGCTGGTTCGAGCCTCAAAGTGGCACCGTTTTCATGGTATGTGGCCTTGTGTTAAATGGAGAGCAATGAAAAACAGTTGAAGCAATGGTTCTGGGTTTTAATAAACTTACATTGACGATTGAATGTCCACTATAATTCTTAAGCAAGAAAAATGCATTTGCACACAAGCCTAAGCATGCCACTGTTTCTCTGGATCGAAAACATATGATGAAGAATCCAACACATATAGTGAAGTGTTTAAGTTGTAACAGCAATAGGAGGAGACGATGTTCTGAACTGTTGGAAAAGTCTCATGCTCACATAGGCTAGCAGTATCAACAATTGACGTGACTCTGTCCCTTTTCCATGTGGATCAACTTTACCTTTCCGTGGCAAGACACTTGCAAGCTCCTTCCCTCGTGTTTCACCTGTTCCTTGTCTCAACCTCTTCATGACATGTCAAGGACTGCTCATCTCCTTCCATTCCAACTCAGTCATTCTTTCAATGATTACCTTTTTACTTGTTTCTTGCAACTCCCCGCCTGTAAATAACCTTCTGCGTTCTACATAATGGGCCTCATATTCAAGTTCATGTTTTCTGATTCCTCTAGCATACTGTTCCTTATTAATCGTGCACCTGCTTCTATCTTTTGTTTGCATGACAACCGGTTCTGCCCCTTGTTCTTATGATGCGGCCTATCAAACTTGGTATACGGATGTGCCAATGAGATCGGCTCTTCTGATATGTATGCACTTGAGATCGATCATGCATGCCGCCGACTTGGGAAACATTTCTCTTTGACAGGCTTTTCCCTGCATGGTAACATTACATTATTTATCTGCAATGAAAAAAGAACATCAGTTTTGTTTTTATCTATAGTAGACATTTGGCTGTCAAATGCTCGTCTGTAACTGTAAATATTTTGCTCCATTCACAGCTCATTTGATGAGAGGCACTCATTAACAAGTTGCAAAAGATTGGGATTTTCCAAAGCTGCAGGAACTCGTTCTTTGTCATTCAATTTCTTGTTGACGGAAGCCTCAAAGGCATGGGAACCAATAGCAACATAGATGCCAACCTTGTAATGTGAAAGGAAATTTTGCATCAATTTAACTCGTAAACACAAACCAATAATTGCTGCCATACTATAATGCTACATAGTGGGTGTGAAGGTTATCAATATGCGTCCAAGTTTTTTTATCCATTATAACAGATTCCTCAGATAGAACTCTAAGCTGTTTGAGCGAGTAAGGGTGCTCGGGATCCCTAATGTCTCTCACCATATATGTCAAGGGCATCGAAATCATTGGAGTTGGTGTCCTCAGGCTGGACGAGTCGCTCTCGTTTTTTCGATTGCATGCACTACAGGGTTTGCATTGATCAATATCCACCAAATGCCACTGCTGGTCTCATCATCACCGTATTGCCCAGATCTCATCTCTCTCGCAGAGATCTTCTCTTCCTCCTGCACACTTCACACATCCTTTTGACATGCCTGAGAGTGAATCCAACACGAGATCACACTCTTGTCTCATTTGCAATCTAAATGGGTAGATCCATACTTACACTTTGCGTTATGCCAGAGACTTGTGAATGCTAATGTATGCTCAAAGGACTCAACCATGCATATTTTCTAGATTTGAGCTCCTACTTAGTGTTTTCTGCAGATAACAAATGATGGAATAAATCCAGTGCATCCTCACTCTATATGGCACTTTATACGGCTGAGAGGCGGGGATTGAAAGATACAAGGATCGAAACTATGCCGTTGATGATAGTCTGTCTTTTTGTTCAGGCTTTGGTCATTATGGTGGCGATGGCTTTTAGGTTGTGATCGACTTCTAGACGGGGCAGAACTGAAAGCTGGTTTTCACGTTATTCTTTTATTAAAATATTCTCCAGGCATAATGGATTGGATGATCGTGAAATTAAATTTGGTAAAGTGGAAATAGTGTGACAGTTAGAAATAGTACCGCAAATTCAGATCATCGTTTAAGTCTGGAAGAGATGGATCGGAAATTATGTTAGGCGAAATATATGTCGTAACAATTACGTTGCAGTATAGTTGCTCAACTATTTACTTGTCAATCCGGGGTACGTAAACTGACGAAACACGTGCACTGTTTGTGTAGGACTAAAGTAGATCTAATCTAACTTAATCTAATTTGCTGAAATCAAATTAATCTAGGAAAGCATTGAAACACTAACTAGGAAAGCATTGAAATTGCATGAGAAATACAACATGTGAAGAGTTATCAACAATGACATAAGTGAGCTCACATCTATAAATCAATAATCAAATGACAAACATGAAAGCATAACAATGAAAGCTTAAATCAAATTATGAATCTCAAATCAAAGACTAATCTAACAAGTAAAAATCCAATCCAATCCAACTTCATTACAACCCTCTTACAAGCTTAATCTAACTTAATTACAACTTAATGGAATGGAGAGGGAGCACTCTCCTTTATACATGAGAGTCCTTAAGAAAAAGATAAGAATGCATTAATTACAGATCCATTATTCTCTCAACTACTCTCAACCACTTTCCTATTATTACAAGATATGGTTCCTTCAAATCCTCCACATGTCTCTCATGAATCCTAAATAAGATATGCCAACCAAATCTTCCATGATCTTCTCCTTAAGAATAGGCTTGAATAACTATCTCCTTTGGAATGGTGTAAGAGATATTTGAGAAGTCTCTTTGATTTAATCATTCACATATTCCTACACATTACAAAGCTCACACATAATTGAGATATATATGAAAACATGTATATTTTCTAGTATTTAATCATAAATTCACTCTTAATACTAAAATGAATAAAATGGAAAATAATAATGTGAAACCCAAATATATTTATGCAAATGATATGATAAAGGTTTAATATGGCGATGAAATGTAAGGAATAGTGAAGGGAAATGTGGATGAAAATACGACATTTTTGAGTCCTAACAGATTGGATCATACAATTATCCATTTCTTTTAAAGTGTGGTTCTTCCGCTCAGCTACACCATTTTGTTGTGGTGTATATGGAATAGTGTGCTGTTGTTGGATGCCTTATTCAGTGCAGAAAGTAGTGAACTTTTTGTTTACATATTCTCCTCCATTGTCAGATTTTAACTTAATAATTTGATGACCAGATTGTTTTTCAACAAGGGCCTTGTAGGCCAAGAACATGTTAAATACTTCGCTCTTAAGTTTTAGGAAATAAACCCAAGTGCATCTGGTGTAATCATCATTGAAAGTTAAGAAATATTTGAAACCAGAAAAGGAAGCAGATGGAAGAGGACCACACAAGTCACTATGCACAAGCTCCAAGGGAACTGAGGCATGCTAAGAGGCACGTTTGTCAAAACTGTCCCGATGATGTTTTTCGAGTACACAACCGGAACAAACACCATCTCTGCAAGATACCATTAGAAGACCTGTCACCATATTGTCTTTACATAGTTGTTGCAATGAGCGATAATTTAAGTGACCAAATCGCTCATGCCAAAGTTTGCTCAAGTTATCACTATGAGCAACAAAAAATTAAGGAAAATGTGATGACCCAAAGTTGTTAAACTTGTACAACCTGGTAATATCATCAACAATTCTGGTAGCTAGGATCTATTGAGGATATTTAAAATCCTTGATTACAACTTGGTGAAGTGTAAAAGTCACAGTTTTACCTTCATCAGAATGAGTGATTTGATAGACTGATAACAAATTGCAGGAAATTCTTGGAACACATAGTATATCACTGAAATGACCATCATCTACTGGAACTGTTCCAGCTCCTACAACACTTAGAGATCTATCATCACCAACAAATATTTGTTTGGTGTTACATTCATGCATAGTAGAAAAGATGGCTTGATCCTTAGCCATATGATAAGATGCTCCAGAATCAATGAGCCATTCATTTGAAATAGAAGAAGAAGATGCATTATAAGAATAACCAAAAGCACAAAGTGCATGTCCATGAGAGGTAGATTCTGAAGGCGAATCTAGGCTAATGTGGTGCTTCTTCATTGCTGCTTCCAAGGATGCCATCTTCTTGAAACACTTAGATTCATCATGATTATCTTTCCTACAATAGTTGCAATGACGCTCAGTCTTCTTTCCTTTTGGCTTGGATCCTTTGTCATTTTTCAAAGAAGGAGCTAACTGAGAGGGTTTGGGACCCTTATTTGACTTATTATTGTGAAAATTTTGTTTCTTGGGAGGCTTGGACTTTTCTTTCTGTTGAGACAATAAGGATTTCCCAGATGTATCTGCATTGTTGATTATTCCAAGATGGATGAGTTTATCTTGCTCTCTAATCAAGGAATTACAAAAGGATTCAAGACTAGGCTCTTGATAGCTAGCTGCATTCAGGGATTCTTTCATGGAGTAAAATGTAGATACAAAAACAGAATATGTAGGTCCAAGTTTTGAAAGAATATGATAGATGCATTGTTTGTCTTCCCTCTTAATCTTACATTCTGCACATAAGAGTTTAAGAGTTTTGTACTTAGATAAATAATCTTGAATGCATGAAAAATCACTCGGATTTAAAGAAATCAACTCATTTTCGAGTTGATGACCTCAAATTTCATTGTGTTTACCAAACACAGATTCCAACTTGTCCCAAGCAACATCAGGTTCATCAATTCCAGATATGTGGAATCGCAAATCAGTAGAGATTGACATCTCAATCAATCCACGAGCTTCGTCATATCTATTTGCCCATTTTATTTTCTTATCATCATTAGTGGGTTCTGTTTCTTTCCCTGAGGTAATTCTGAAAAGTCTCCTACTTCATAGAACATCCTCCATATGATATTTCCATGAGAAATAGTTGAAATTGGTAAGTAGAATATCACAAGGGGTGGCCATATTTGTAAATTAATGGCTGTAAAAGAAGAAACCAATAGTTTGGATGCAAAGAGCTCAAAACAATAGGCTATTTAAAAAAAAATGGCACTGAAAACTGACTTCGGATGATGAAGTTATGCTTGAACAAAGAAACTGTTGAAGATGTCCCAAATAGTGACGTGGCAGATAAAGAATGTTCAGGTAAAAAAAGAACCCCCCCTTCCCAAGATGAACCTTTTGACAATCACTTTACAAGAAAGTTCCTTTAAATGAATCACTTTTGTAAAATAAGTGATTTCACTTTTACAATGATATTACTTTTAAATAGTGCAATAATAAAAAGGAACTTAAGTGACTCACTTTTTATTTTTATTTTTTATTATTTAAGTGAGATGCACTTTTACAATAAAGTAACTTGAAAATGGAAATTGCATGCATTTTTTCTTTTAAAAGTAACTTCCTAAGACTTGAACTCAAGACCTATTAAAGAATAAAGCAACTTTGAACCAAGTGAGCTAGATTAAAAGGTATATAAAATATGGGAATGAGGAAGGAGGATTTTTTTTTTTTTAACTCTTCTTGCTTGGTTTTCGTGGTTGCATTTTTTTTTGCAAATCACACCACAGACTGAAACCAAAAAAAAAAATTCCACAAATTGGGGTTAGATCTCGTTAACTTGCCCGGAATGTCTATGTTTTCTCTTTGTTTCTAATTTGCCGAGATCGCGCAAGGTGCACGACAAAGAGCATATGCAGCCGAGTAAAACCCTTTCCCTTTATGTTTCTGATTTGCTGAGATTGCACAAGGTGCACGGCAAAGAGCATACATAGACAAGGAAAGCAACAATCCAAAAAAAAAAAAATCTAACAATAAAAACTGATAAAATATGAGATATTTTTAAAACAAATAAAATGCGTCACTGTAACATTATACCTTTAGATCTGATGAAATACGCGTTTATGAAGCAACTGGAAACCATTTTCGATCAAACGAAAACTATTTTCCAATGGAAACGACGCTCCGGACGCAATGAAACACCTCCCACAGCCCAGAAATGTACAAAAATACTAGAACCAGAAATCATTTCAAGTTTCGGCAACAACAGTTCAAGATCTAGATCATAACTGGAAGCGGCTCTTCATAAAAGCTCTGATACCATGTTCAGGTACACAGGGTACTCCCAAAAGACCGTACACCTAGAGCAACCACTTCACACAAACAGATCACAGATCGATACACCGATGTTTTGACGTGGTTTAAACCCTCGTGAGAGAAACACTCCACGGCCCCTGCCAAATAGCTTCTACGAGACAATTTATTATGCAAAGAAAGAAAATTACAAATGAGCTTCTCATAATCGATCAACTTTCCAATGACCCTCCATGCTCTTTAAATAGAGATCATGGACCAATCGGTTGTTAAGCCAAAGATCAAGGGTAGGTATGCTCTAAGAGAAGTTGAGCCGTCAGATCACTTTATGTTGGGAACATATCGTGACCGTCGAATTAAGTATTTACAAATGCATACTAATGCATACTAAAGAAACACACTTTTCCTAACGGATATATTACACAAGTTGATCTTAACTATCTCCCAAGTGTCTAAATATCCTAACACTCACAAGTCTTATCCAAATCAAGGGGAAGGGCTACAAAGCGGATAAATGGATGGGTAGAAGACAAGTGGAAAGGTGATTCCAGAGGTAATTGGGGAATGGGCTAAGTTTTACAAAAGGTAACCCTACTACTGAGCATATGCTTAAGTCTTAACATCATGCTTCTTAATTTTTCAATTGATAGTTCCAAAAGAAACCAATAGATAAATAATCACCACATTGCTACCACATATGACTTGTCACATCTACTAAGATAGTCAAGAAAGACAATAATATGTGCAAACCTCATGCCATATACTTGCTCAGTCATCTTTGCATATGGGTCTAGATCTGCAAGGCCTTTGACTATTTGAGGGAAAGGAAAATGTATATCAATTGTTTTCTCTATTGTATTGCTCAAGTGAACCATGGTCTAATAAGCATCTCTGAGGGATCATGCAGGCTCAAAACTAACAAGGCAAGCTGGCAATGCTGCTTTGGGGCTCTGGCTGTCTCTAAATGTACTCTGCCACTAATCATCAATGTGCTCAAAATAAGCTAACCTTAGTAAGGATTGGATTAGGTCTGGGACAAAACTACTCTGCAACATCATGGTATCCCAACTACGATGGATGTGATAACATGTTTCTTAATTTATTTTGTGGTTTGACAACCTTCTTGTTTACTGCAAGGCCTTGAAGGAGTGCCATTGTTTTTTGGGCGACTTTAATCCCTATGTCTAGTTAACTAAAATTGCTACCACGACCACTGTGTAGACATGCCTATCCACTATCCCTCTTTATTTGGATATTTTATTGATGTAAGAGTACATTAGCAATGGTTTATGATGACTTATACCAACAAAAAAGGTCATGGATATTGTTACATGTAAACACATTTGTTTTTAGCTTTATTAAAGTAACATATAAGATTGTCTTGGAGTGGAATGATTGGTATTGGATCTAAGATTTAGATTATAAGAACATAATGTTTAGATATTGGGTTTGTGAGAAAACTAAGCATTTAAAGATTGTTATTGGATCTAAGATTTAGATTATAAGAACACAATGTTTAGATATTGAGTTTGTGAGAAAACTAAGTATTTAAATAATACAATTTAACAAAGGAAAAAAATAAATTGATTAAGCTTAAATATTGGAATTTGAATAGTACAACAATTCCAAAAATGACATGTAACAAGTTAATAAACATAACATTTAAATATTAAATTTATGAAAATTTAATTATTCAAAAGATGCATTTCCCAAAATCAAAATTTAATCCTAAAAGGAAAATCAAAATTTAAACAAAAAGAGAAATTTAAATTAATTTAATTTTAAAAAAAAATATAAATTAAGTGTTTGTGAATAAATTAACTATTTTAAGGGCTAAATTCCCCAAATAGTTGGGAATTTAAAATCAAAATTTAAAAAAAAGGGAAATTAAAATTAATTTAATTTAAAGAGTGGGAATTTAAAATCAAAATTAAAAAAAAAGGGAAATTTAAATTAATTTAAACGAAAAGGGAAATTAAATTAAGTGTCGTTGAATAAATTTATTATTTTAAAGGTTAAATGCCCTTAAATGGCTGGGAATTTGAATTGTAGAGCAATTTTAGGGGTAATAGAGGCATTGGATTTCACCATTTACAAGACACAAGTGTTAATCAACTCATACCTTGATTCTGCTGACTATCAAATATTGGCATTCTCCAGATAAATGTAACCCTCTAACAAAAAGTAAACCATCATAGAAAAAAATATTATAACTTTTGAGTTTCAAGAATGATCCAACAACCAGCAAGGCTCACCCATCAAGCTCACCACCTCCAAATCAATCAACTCTTTTATTACAAATTCCAAGTCGACTACCACATCTATAATTAAATCCGAGTTAAAGGTGCCACACACGAAAACGCATATGCCTCGCATTTTCTGTTCACAATGTATTAATTGGTGCAAAGCGAGCAGACTGTCTCATTCTCTGTGCTTTCCAGTGGTGATTGCTCAGTTGTTTTTCTGTCATGCGATTGATTTTAGACCGTCAGCTTTTCATTCATATTATATATATAATCCACTTCCACAGCCCCAACCACAGTGAGGCTTCAGCGACTCAACTCACCTGAAGCATCACAGAGCACACAGAGAGGCAGCAGCAGAAGAAGCCGATATAATCTCTCAAATTTCCTGCCATTGCAATCATTATCGACTGCATCATTATATCATCCGAAGGTAATTCATTATTCCCAACTTTCTCTGTTTTTCATATTTCTAATGAATGCGATCTGTCCTTGACATTCTGTAATATTTTCCCTGGATGCATAGCATATAGTAGTCCTCACCAGATCAATCAGTTTGGGGTTTCAGAGATGATTTCCGCTCATTCATGTCGCAGGGGCATTTGGGTTTGATGATTGTAATGGCATTGCATATAATTTTCGGGCATCGAATTTAGATGCCTGTATTCATAAAATGCTATAGATGGGAATTCAATTTGGGATCCGGTGGTTATGAACCTCATGTATCTTGTGGTTGCAGGTCGATCAAGAATGGCGTTCAACAGCAGATTGTATTTTGGCATTCTTCTGTGGTTATGCATTCAAGCTGCTTGTTGCAGAGCTCATGATAGAGTACTGATGAGAGATCAGGTTTTAGCAACTGAGACTGACATTGTGGGCGTGGCGTTGGCAGCAGCTAAAAGCCCCACGACTTCAGCAGCGCCAGGCGCCAGCCCTAAGCCCTCCGAGACCACGGCAGAAGCACCGGCCGCCGCACCCAAGTCGTCATCCACCTCCAACGCTCCTCCTGCTCAATCTCCCACCACTGTTCCGCCGCCTCTAAGCTCAGCCTCGCCCCCGTCTAAGGCCTCCACCCAGTCACCAACCAAAGCCTCACCTGCAGCTACGCCCATCTCGCCGCCGCTGAAAACCGGTCCATCTAAGCAACCCACTGTTTCGGTTCCTTCCAAAGCTCCGTCTGTTTCTCCCCGCGCTCCACCTGTTTCTTCGCCGCCAAGCGAGGCTAAGTCGGCCCCGCCAGTGGAGGCAGCGGCTCCTCCAAAACAGGAAAATGCCACAGAAGCTCCATCACCACCACCCACGTCCCAACATAAAGGAGCTCCTGCTCCACCACCTTCCAAGGCCAAAGAGGCCCCTGTTCCACCACCCTCCAAGGCCAAAGAGGCTCCTGCTCCGGCTCCTCCCAAACACAAAAGCGGTGTAGAAGCCCCTGCACCGGTTGTCGAGGAGGCTCCGACTCCAGCAAAGCAGAAAAAACCGAAGAAGAGTCAGAAACAGCGTCCTCATGAGGGTCCTGCTGCGGCACCTGCATTGAGCCCGCATTCCACTTCCCTTTCTCCCGAGCCTTCTTCTAATTCCGACGATATCTTTGCCCCCGCCACTCCACCCGATTCAAAGGTCAGTAATATCTCCAATATCTCCCTCTAACTTCACCCATTAAGTATTTATTGCTAATAATTACGACTGTACAGTCATTATCAACTAATGAATGCTTCGTTTTGTGATTGCAGAACGATGGAATAAAGAACTTCCAAGCAGGAGTTTGGGTGACTGTTGCGCTTGCTTCCACCCTCATCGTTTTCATGGCTTAGATCTGTTTCATTGTTTCACGATTGGTGTTTTCGCTCAGTTAGATCCATTCATGTTCATTGTTTATGTATTGAATATCACCAACAGTATTTATTGTCTAATAAAATAAGATTCTCTGGTCTGATCAGAGATTTAAAATTGCGTTCCCAGTTATCAGTTTTTTCTGCATCGCCTTTGCATGCACGTGGTTGAAGTTTTTTCACAATATTTCAAGTTATTGTTGATATTTTCTTTCATGTCCTTAAAAGTTGATGTTGAAAATTTTTATTTTTCATGTGTATGTTAATTTTATTATAAATTCTCCCTTATAAAATTTTATTTTTCATGTGTATGTTAATTTTATTATAAATTCTCCCTTATAAAATTTTATTTTATTTATTTATTCTCTGTAGGATTATGTGCGGACAGTCTCTTGTAGGAGTTTGTTTATGCTTGTTGTTGTAGATTAATTTGCAAATATTCATGTGAACCTTTGTAGTAGATATTTTTGTAGATTAATTTGTAAATATTCATGTGAACATTTGTAGTAGATATTTTTGTACAAACAAATGGAGTATATATATATTAATTGTTTTTATTTTGAAAATAGAATTGAGAAATGAAGTTTTGAAATGGTAAAATGTATTTGATTTTTTTGTTGTAAAGTATGTAAATGAAAAAGGAAAATGAATGAAAAATTAAATATAAGGTATGGAATGTGGAGTGTAATGCAAGAATGAGTACTTTGAAAATTATATCAATCATTGATAAGATTTGAAACCCATATTTGAAATTTGAAGGCTTTGTAGTATGATTCAAACTTTATAAACTTGTAATATGTAACATATGAATTTTCACAGCTCAAGAATATCACAAATTCTGATATGAATGTTTTTATGATTTCTTACTATTGTGATATAATTACGAAGGCATCTTACTTGCAATATTGATATTATTAGCCATGGTATATGTAATATGATGAATGAGACTTCATGATCTGCTTTCTGAATATAGCTTGTAACTAATGTTCATATATCATTTGGTGATTGAGCCATCGGTTTTGTAGATGAACCGCAATGCAAACATACAAGATTTTCAGAATATAGCTTGTAACTAATGTTCATATATGATTTGGTGATTGAGCCATGGGTTTTGTAGATGAGGCCCAATGAAAACATACAAATCTTCTTTTCTCTTTGCAAAAATGTTAATCTTGATTGCACCGAGTGAAATGAGGTGCTCTACAGCCCAGTATGGGGGAGATGTTGTAACATGATGTAACATTTGTAACAAAATAATTAAAAAAATTCATGTCGGCTCATAAAATAAAAAAATATGGAAAATATTTTTAAAAAAGTATGGGGGAGATGTTGTAACGTGATGTAACTTTGTAACAAAATAATTAAAAAAATTCATGTCAGCTCATAAAATAAAAAATTATGGAAAGTATTTAAAAAAATCCATGTTGGTTCATAAAATAAAATATTATGAAAAGTAATTCAAAAATAGATGTTCGTTTATAAAATAAAAACTTAAAACTTAAACCCGGATCTATCAATCAAGAGAGATCAAATTTCTTGAGTTTAAATTTAAAAAAAGAAATACACCTCAAGAAATTGGATCCCTCTCGGTGCTTGATAGATACGGGTTTAAGATGGATCTATGCTTGTGGTTATAAAACCTAATCCACCACCTTTGCTTGAATGCCAAGTTTTGAGATATGCTTTGAAAACTGCAAAGATAGTAAGCCTTTGATATTGATCTTGCAATTGTTGATCTTCAATGGAGTGAGCATTTGGGCTAGTGCAAGGTAATGATGCCCACTTATGACGTGTTAGTTGCAATGGACTTCTCCTAGTCAATTGATTGATCGAAATTTCTCTTTGCTGAAGGAAGCCTCTTGCCTCTCTATATATTGTCATCCCTGGAGATGAAGAACTAAGGTTGCTTGCTTTCTCACCAGAATACTTTGAACCATGCTTGGTTAAATATGAGATGAGATATTTAGTTAGCCATGTTTACAATAGACAAGATTCATGGCTAGAAGGTACAACCAGAGGGGATGGTTGATGTAGTACACAGTGTGAGGTGGTGTGTAGCAAGCACCCTTGCTGCTAGCCAGTTCTGACGGATTCAATGAATTCCATAGCTTCTTGTCTTCATCATTGGCCTCGTATTCCATTGGTACTGGTGATCAGTTCGGGGAGATTTCTACTCTTACTCTTCTCGATGAAAAGCTCGCTGCTATGTTCGGGGAGACCCCAAATGTGTGTCGGATCTTAAATCTATGTCTGCAAAGGATAAGGAAGATCTCTTAAGAAAATCATACCCTAACCCTAAACAAACTTGGACACAGGGTTAGTTGCTAACTTGCACATCCGATATTTTTATTGTTGACTTGCAAATCATTGAGTTACCAACTAGATGTGGATGACATCCTCCTCGCTTGGATTGATTATTACACAGATGGTAAGTTCATTTCCTATCTTCTTATTTTTTTAGTACCTTTGATATATTATTATTAAATTCCAGTCCTATCAATCTAGCAGAAAAATCCCAATGCTTTGTCTTAAATAATCGTGCAGTAGATTAATCTGTGCATTTTTTAATCCTATTAGAAAAATCTTATTCCAGAACTGAGAAAGAGCCATTTTTTTTGGTATAATCGTATTCATTTTTTCATGACTATTTTTTCTCTGTAAATCCAAGAATAGAGAGAGAATAAGCGTGTAGAGGGCCTTCCAGTCTCATGGCTGCAGAGGATAGGAAGGCGTCCACTAATTTAGCGAATGCACAGGATCGAAGGGTACCCAACAGTTTAGGCGGATCAATTTTCAGGTATGGAGGTAGATATATGAATTATTGTAGTCCAAGATTATATATGAAAAATATGATGACATAATTAATTTTGAGATGGTTTATAATATAATCTGGGTTAAATATACTTATATATATTAAAAAAAATTTGAATTCCACCCTAGAATAATAGGTACTTAGAAGAAGGATAGAAAACTCTTTAAGAAATACAATAGCATCAGATAATCCATACATTTTAGGCATTAATTTTTAATTTACAGCTCTACAACTCATGATTAATGCTTTATGACACCTTAATTGTCATAAATATGCTATGGGTTTTGGATTTTTATGACACCTTAATATACTATTTGTTGTCAGTCTCCAAAGATATTTGGCTGCCAATGCTTGACAAAACAAATAGGGATTTTTATACCCCATCCTCCCAACTAAGTTAAGATTAGCCATTATCGACCATTTAACCAAATGAATTCCTTCCTTTTTTCTACTGGCTGTCCAAAGAAAGGAAAAGCATTTCTTACGAATTTTTTTCAAAATTCCTTTTGGAATATAATCTATAGAAGCCCAGTAAACCGAACTACTCTGAAGAACAACTTTAAGGAGTGTCAAATGACCATCATGGAAGAGCAAGGTAGGTGTAGAGCGAACGTAGTGTAGAAAAAATGTATAAATATAATGTAGGAGATGATGAAAAAAATACATTTGGTTGGGTTTAAATAAGCCCATCTTGCACCTTTTCACCAAAGGGCACTACTATAATAATAAATTAATATTAATTTATTATTATTTTATTGTTACATTGCCTTCCCCTTAAGGGAAGCTTTGTCCTCAAAGCTTATTTGACGACAATGATTATGTGAACTGTTGCATCGTCTCTGATGTGGACACCTATATGGTTTTCTACTGGCGGGTTTTGTCCTTGGTTCTATTTCGATTATGTGTTCAATTTTTTTTGTTTGGTGGGAGCTCCATAGGTAGCTCTTGAAACACCTTGCGATGTTTTTGAATCAGCTTTTGTATCTTTGGTTGTTTGTCCCTATCTCCTTCACTTGTTAGAAGCTTCATTTCTTGACATTGAAGTATGTACGTTGGTGCGTCATTCCGAAGTAGCTTTTCCATCTAATGTGATGTAACCAACTGTGTCGGAGGTGGTTGGAACCCATATAATTTGTGTGTTTTCCTGAACGCATGGAATTCAATAAAATGTTCTTGGTGATTTGCGGAGTAAGTACCCAAGGTTTGTAACCATTGTATTCCTAATACTAAATCGACTCCTCCCAACAGTACCGCAAAGAAATCTGATTCTAAGTTATACTCTTGTATTTGTAACTTGACTTGGTGACATTTCCCTACGTTATCAATCTGCTTTCCATCTGCTACCATAATCTTCATGTTAGGTACTAGAAAAACAAATAGGTTAAATGTCTTAGCAAGGTTGATATTAATGAAGTTATGGGCGCTGCCAGAGTCGATGAGAAATGTGACGTTATTCTTTTTGATATGTCCTTTAAGCTTCAATGTTTGCGGTTGGGGGATTCCAGTAATAGTGACTAATGAGATTTGTGGGGTGTCGTCCTCAATTTCTATGTGGTAATCTTGTTGACTCTTCGCATCGTTCTCAATTGGTTCCTTGACTTCCAACTCTGCTTCACAGGCATACAATTTCTTTTGTAAGCATCTGTGCTTAGGATCCCATTTGTCTCCACAGAACTTACATTTCCCTTCCTGTATTCTCTGGGCCTCTAAATTGGGCTTTGTTCCTTCTCTAAGTTGAGGCGGTGTATATCTTGGATTCCCTGTGTATGCTGATTGGAGGGGGTTCCTTTTGGAGTCATCTTGGTTGAACTTTGTATGAACGGATTTGCTTTCAATGATCTTGGCTTTACGTCACGCTTCCTCCATGGTAGAGATGTTATGTAACTCTAGTTTATCACGGATGTGTGATAACAATAATTAATGTAGGGACGTGTCTAGACTAATTTGACTATTATTCTAAGAGCTGGTGAGTCTCTACGTCAGCATTATGAAGAGATTATCACAAGTCATTTTAGATCTAGATTCATTCATCCATTTAAGACAAGCAAATTTAAGATCTACAGCCATTTAACAGTTTAAATCACACAATGTAAGCAACATTTAAACATCATAATGGCAAAAACTTGAATCTATTCATAGTAGAACAATGGAGAAATACATCCTTAGCATGACATTAGACATGCATCCTTCCTCCATTGACATGAGCTTCCCTTCACCCTTGCTTTTGAAGAATTTGAGCTCTTTCTCCTCCTTCAGAATCTTTCCAGCATTCCTTTTCTCTTCCTTTGTGTTTCTTTACCATGCCCCAAAGCCTTTCTTATATAGCATTGGGAAGTGCCTTAGGTTTTTCTTTTGAGTGTGGGATAATCCATTTAGATTATTTTAGCTTGAAAAATCCCATTTTCATAGTTTTTAGGCTTTTTGCACCATTTAGAATGATTTAAGCACAATTAATGCATTTTAATGCATTTTTTAGAGAGGATTCATCTCTGCATGAGCTTGTGTCATGTCCTCCTGCTGCAGGTGCATGGTAGAAAATGCGCTTCTTCCACCACTTGACTAAGGGTGTTAATTTTATTGTTAACAGTGTGTTGTTTTAGGCCGTGTATGTAGGTCTGTAGTCTTTGGTCATCGGTTAACTCTGGAACTCGAGTTGATAGTGCTTCCCACTCACAGGTGTACTCATCGACACTGCTTTTCTGTTGTAACCTTGTGATTTTGGCAAAGAAGTATTTTTCTTCAACGCCTTGGAATCTTTTAATGACGTCATTCTTGAAACTAACCCAGTTGTGAGAACAGATTCTTGAAGTTTTCTTCCACCATAAGTATCAGTTGTAAGTGTTTCCTTCTAGATGCATGGAGGCATATTTAACTTTCTCCTCTTCGTAATGGATATTGTGGATGTCTAAGTATTCCTTGGCTTTGTTAATCCACGCTATGCATTGTCGTTCATCCCCGTCATATTTGGGTAGCTCGACTTTCACCCATATTTGGCATCCTTGTGTATATGAGAACGATGACGACATGTTGAAAGGATCCGACTGCCCTGGTGTTCTGGGAGAGTTTGGATGCGGGTCTTTTGGTAATGGTAATCAGTCCAAGATGGCATTTAAAACTGCCTGATTTTTCTTTTGGTCTTCTTGTAGAGTGCGAATGGTGTTCTCTATTCGTGATGTGATTTGTGTCCAAGTCGTTGCCAAATCATCACTGGTTTGATTGATCTTTGCCTGGAGTTCCTCATAGTTCTTGTTAATCTTCTCATTGATTGAATCGAACAGGGCGTTTAATTCACTCATTGATCTGGTGATTGGTGGAATCTTCTTGGCGCTGAACGTGGATTTATTTTTATTTGCTGTACGAAGCCAGCTCGCCACGATTTTTTTTTTAACTAATAATAATAATTATTATTATTATTATAATATAGTTTTTTTTTAAATTAATAATAATATTAATAAATATTATTAATATTAAGGTATTAATATTAAAAAATTTCTTTAACAGCCGACCGTGGGTGAATGGAGCTGGGTGAAGGTGGGCGAATGGTGGCAAAAGCAGGAGGATGGCAGGGGCTACAAGCAGCAGCGCAGGGGGGTGGTGGAGGTGTGGGAGGGCACGCAGGTGATGGCGGGTGTGCAGAGAGGTAGCAACGATGAAGGAGGGCACGATGGGGGAGGGAAAAGTGTGGTGAGTGCAACGGAAGATGGCATGGAGGTGGCGGTGGGTGCGCAGGTGATGGCGGAATGGAGTGGGGTAGCGATGGGGGGAGCAGGAGGAGGGAGGCGCGAGGATGAGTGGAAGGGGGATGGCCCAACAAATGGAGCGGGAATCGAGTGGGGTAGCGATGGGGGAAGTAGGAGGAGGGAGGCGCGAGGATGAGTGGAAGGCGGATGGTGCTGCAGATGGAGCAGGAATGGAGTGGTGTGGGAGGATGTGGCGTGAAGGGGGATGGTAGGGAGGGAGGAGCAATGGAGTGGTGTGGGAGCAAGGGGAGTGATGGCTGGATGGTGGGGGCAGCGTGAGCGCGTGAGGGAGGTGGCAGCGGAGGCGGAGGGCAATGTGAGTGAGGGAAAGGTATGGGGGAGGTGGGTGCAATGGAGGTGGAAGTGGTGGAGGATGCAATGTAGTGCGCTAGTACCGAGAGCCGAGAGGATCTGATACCAATGGAAGAGCAAGGTAGGTGTAGAGCGAACGTAGTGTAGAAAAAATGTATAAATATAATGTAGGAGATGATGAAAAAAATACATTTGGTTGGGTTTAAATAAGCCCGTCTTGCACCTTTTCACCAAAGGGCATGACTATAATACTAAATTAATATTAATTTATTATTATTTTATTGTTACACATCGCTAGAAATATATTTGTTGGTCCAACATGAGATACTAAACTCCACTTTCTTGTATAACCAAATCCAATATTTGAAAGAGTATGAATTGGGCTTGAGGAAGAATCCCAAGTATTTGAAACCATCATTTAGATAAATATGAGAAAAATCAGCCTCAATCTTAATCCTTTGTTGTAAATCCTCGGGGACTTTATTTATAGCAAGGCTTGATTTATCCATATTTATAACCATTCTTGTCGCCTTGCTATAAAGAAGTAAAATTTGAGATAATGTTTGAATTTTTTCCAAAGAACCTTCTCCCAACATTAGCAAATCATTTGCAAAGAGGATATGAGTTAGTTTGACAGAAGCGGAGACATGGATTCCCTTAAAAGATCCTTTATTCTTGGCCTAGAGAACTAGTTTACTCAAAGCTTCTGCCACTAAAAGAAATAATAAAGGGGAAAGTGGACAGCCTTGTCTTAATCCTCTTGAAGTCCTAAAGAAATAAGAAGGAGCTCCATTGATTAATACTGCAGAGGATGTTGAGGTTACACAGTCCATTATCTAGTTCACCAAATCTAAAGAGAACCCCATCTGAATGAGTAAGAGTCTTAAGAAGGTCTAGTTGACTCTATCGTAGGCTTTGGATAGATCAAGTTTCAATGCAAAGGCACTAAGCTTGTTCTGGTTTATCAAGTGAATTGCTTCGTGGGACAAAGACACCGCATCATGTATCTGTCGATTGAACAAGAAACCAAACTGTTTTTTCTGAAATAATCTTGCTGAGAATCAGCTTCAACCTTTGGGCAATAACTTTTGCAATCAATTTATATACCACATTGCAGCAGGAAATCGGTCTAAAATATCTAAAATCGGAGGGGTTTTGTTTCTTTGGTATTAGGGCTAAAAAGTCGAGTTTATGGAGCCAAGGAATTTTCCATATTTTTTGGATTCTCTTACTACCTTGAAAAGGACTTCCTTTAGTAGATCATAGAAGCCCAAGAAAAATTATACTGTAAAGCCATTAGGACCAGGGATTTTCCCTTTTTGGAATGAATGTATAATACTGCATAATTCTTCTTTCATCACTTATTTTATTAAAGATTCATTCATTTCATACCAGATGGATCTAGGGAAACGTTTTAAAACCTGTAACATTTCTTGAATCGGACAACCCTCTGATTCACTGAATATGTTTTTAAAAAAGGAAACCCATGCTTTACACTTTTCTTCGAAGGAACTTACTATGACATCTTGATCATTCTTAATTTCAGTAATAGTATTCACACTTTTTCTATGTGAAGCATACCTATGAAATAATTTGGTGTTGTTATCACCTTCGCTTATCCAAATGGATCTGATTTTAAGCCTCCAAATCTATTCTTCCTTGGCTAACAGAATTGTTCAGCGAATTTCCAAGTCTTTCAAATTCCCTAATTCTCCTTCTGTAAAAACCCCCTCACCTTTCTCCTTATACAATTCCTTGATGCCTGCTTCTACCTCCTTCAACTTAATCTGCGTTCTAGCACGAAACGTTTTTGCCCATTCCTTAGAAACCTATTTAACCTTAGTCAAATTATCCATCAATTGCTTCATGAAAGAAACAAAAGAAGCAACCCTTAAAGGAGACCATGTTTCCTCCATTAGCTTTTTATAATCTTCCTCTTTCAGCCAAACTGGGTTGAATTTGAATGGAGAGGCAGGTTTTTGCTCCTGCATATCGAAGGACAGCATGATTGATTGGTGATCTGAAATTCCTCCTTCTTCTACCAAGAAGTAATCATGAGAGAGATAGAGAAAAAAGCCTCTGAGATTAAGAACCAATCTAGTCTTTTTGAGATAGCGTTTTCCCCACTTCTCCTATTCCTCCAGGTTGGATCCAGCTTTTTTGGTTGAACATCCACCAAGATTTTTTAATCAAACAGAGCATTAAATTAATTACTTAGTGAATCAGAACGAGTGAGCGTCCCCCAGAATTCCCTCTCTAAGACTATTAGATTTAAATCTCCTCCTAATACTAAATTGCGCTCATCCAAGAGCCCGCTTGTGGAGAGGTTGTCCCAGAAAATTCTTTGATTTTGAAACGACCCATATACATTGAGTATCACGAAAGTTATGTTAAGATTTAATATGCTAAGACAGAAAATATCAACATTACATTCCATTTCACAATAATAGCATATATAGGATCACTGAAAGAACAACAAGCACAACATAAACACAAGAGACACAGATTTATCCTGGGAAACCCTCATGGGGTAGAAAACCCAGCAAAGCTTCCTCAATACAGATGACCAAAAAATACAAAGATGTAATCCTCAACCATGAGCTCCTTATCCTCCATAGCAAATCTCTCCCTCACCTATGTGTCAATCACAAGTGAGTGCAATGTGTGTTAAATGAGGAACACACCTCCTCTATTTATACATAACTCCAACTTGTATTTTACATTTACTAGGTCGTCCCCAACTCAATCACTTAACATAATGTGGTAGGGACGCCTCGCTAGGGTGGTCTAATAACCCCTTTAACCCACATGACTCATACAGAGCCGAACCCCACTAGGGAAGTCTAATAACCCAAGTTACCACATTCTCCACAGAGGAATAAACATCTCCGGATATACAATAAGGTCTTCACAGAGGAATGAAACATCTCCGAAATAATAAGGTACAAATATAATATTCTTAGAAGTTACAATATTTCAACACTCCCCCTTAACGAGAAGGATATTATAACAACATCTGCAGGACCAAGGAGTCATCAACTACATCATACATGATACATCTATAAATCATTGGAAGCTTTCTTTATTCCTCATCAGTAACTCAAGCAGTTACTGGAACATCAACATCTTCAGTACTGAATCTTCATCTTCTGTAGCACTTGAACAACTACAACAATATCTTCATTTGGATCCTCACAATACACAGCATTGTTGTCACACGATCATCGTCATCACATGATCATCAACATCGTCATCACATGATCATCAGTATCGTCATCATATGATCATCAGCATCGTCATCACACGATCATCAGCATCATCATCACATGATCAGCATCATCGCCATCACAGGATCAACATCATCACCATCAACTGGATCCTCTCGACCAACAACACAATAGAAGCATACCCTGCAACACACATGATCTATTTAAGACACCATATCATGTCTAGGGATGATGCAGTCCACTCGTCAACTTAGACAAAGTCTAAGGACCACTCTCAGAGACATCTATCTACGAATCTGTTTTAGGACTGAAGTCCAGGGATGATACAATCCTCTCATCCTCAGAGACATCTATTTGCGGATCAGTTTAGGACTGAAGTCTAGGGATGACACAATCCTCTCACTCTCGGATACATCTGTCTGCGGATCAGTTTAGGACTGAAGTCCAGGGTTGATACAATCCTCTCACTCTCGGAGACATCTGTCTGCGGATCAGTTTAGGACTGTAGTCCAAGGATGCTACAATCCTCTCACTCTCGTAGACATCTATCTGTGGATCAGTTTAGGACTAAAGTCCAAGGATGATACAATCCTCTCACTCTCAGAGACATCTATCTGTGGATCAATTTAGGACTGAAGTCCAAGGATGATACAATCCTCTCACTCTTGGAGACATCTGTCTGCAGATCAATTTAGGACGGAAGTCCAAGGATGATACAATCCTCTCACACTCGGAGACATCTCTCTACGGATCAGTTTAGGACTGAAGTCCAGGGATGATACAATCCTCTCTCATTCACTAGGGACCATTCATAGACCTCATCGTCGGAACAGGTAGCCTCACCATCGACCTTGTCATCGAAATAGGTAACCTCATTATCGATACAAGTATCCACATCAATACATTATCCACATCAACGATACATTATCCTCATTAATATAGTATCCACATCATCAACACAAGTATCCTCATCATCGATACATGTATCCATATCAACACAGGTATCCTCATCATTGACCTTACCGTCAATATAGGAAATCTCATCATCAATACAGGTATCCATACTGATACCAGTATCCAATTATCATCGTCGACCATATCACTCCCCCTTTCGTGGAGGGTCCTTCTGAACTACACCAAGCTTGTCTCGAAAATGTTCAATCTTTGCTCGATACAGAGGTTTGGTCAATACATCTGCAACTTGTTCGTCAGTGCTCACATACTTGACCTTGATAGCTCCTTTCTGTACCATATCCCGTATATAAAAATATCAGATCTCTATGTGCTTTGACTTATCATGGAACACTGGATTCTCTGTCATTTTGATACAACTATGGTTGTCACACATGATTAGAGTGGGGTCCATCTCTAAGTCAAACAATATTGATAATAACTTTCGAAGCCATACCGCTTCACAACTAGCAGAGCAAGAAGCTATATATTCCGCTTCAACTGTGCTGAGAGACACACTAGATTTCTTCCTGCTATACCACGAGATCATGGTAGATCCCAGACAATAACATCCTCCCGATGTACTCTTTATGTCTGATACGCTTCTTGCACAATCAGCATCTGTGTATCCATACAATTTGAAGTCATGATCTCCAAGGTAATGTAGACCAAAATCTATTGTACCCTTTAGGTACCTCATCACATGATTTGCAACTATCAGGTGAACACATCTAGTTTCCACTAGATACTAACTCAAGGTGTTCACAGCAAAGCAGATATTTGGCCTAGTGTTCATCAGATACATTAATGACCCAATAATCTGTCTGTACAGAGTTACATCCACTAACTCTGATGAGTCATCTGCTAACAACTTCAGGTTGGAATCCATGAGAGTGGCCATGGCTTTACATTCCAACATATCAAATCTTTTCAAGATTTCCACAACATACTTTCCCTGGTTGAAAAAGATTCCTTCTGAGCCTTTCCATACTTCCATTCCTAGGAAGTAATTCATCAATCCGATATCTTTCATCTTGAACTTTGTAGCTAGCTTCTTCTTGCTTTCCATGATCTGTTTCTCATTCCCTATCAGAAAGAGATCATCCACATATAATAATAGTATCATCCATAACCTTAAGGTAAATGTTAGGATCAGCTTTACTTTTGGTAAAGCCCAAGCTTGTCAAGAATCTATCAATTCTCCCTCTGTGACTGAACATCATTTCTACTCTGAGTGATCTTCTGCATATCTATCCATGCCATCTCTCGTCAGATGGGTCTGTTGATATGAGCCTCAAGATCATTCAAACTCTTGTCATGAGTTCCTTCTTGCATCCATCTAAGAGAAGAATGTCATATGTATATAGACACCATTTTCAACCTTGTAGCAAAGGTTGAAATCCGCATCACCCATGGTGATCATTAAGACTATCAATCTTGGGTACCCGTATAGAGCTTTCTTGAATCCTGGGAGTTTTCTCGATTCACATTTCTTCTTCAACTACACCATTAAGAGAATGGTATTATCTAGCCACTTGGAGCAAAAAGCTCGTCATGATCCTCTTCCTCTTTCTAAGAGAATCTTCTAGCCACGAGCCTTCTATTGCATGTTTGATTTGTAAGTCTTCTTGTTGAACATCCATCACTTGTTCGGTTTTCATCATTCTTCATGATCTTTCCTACAAATCAAAGTTAATTACATGATTATTAATACTTCATAATCATCAAATCATGTTGACATCATAACCTTTTATGCATACAAATATGATTCACATGGTTATTCAACTATTTTGACCAATACTTTGGCACAACACTTTTCCATATCCTGTATGCATACAACGGTTATCTAGATGCCTTCCATCTCTACCAGAACATACTATCGAGAGCGTGCACAGCTCTCAGCATGTCAGCAAAGAGGTTTCATTCTAGACAAGTAACAATGGAATGTTTTTCCAACTTACCAATCAAATGCATATTAGTAGTATACTGTTCATTGCTATATGAATACTTATCATGATATATTCTAGGAATACAAATATGCATACAACTATTACGAGCAATATCATAGACTATTTAGTAATTCAAATACTTATCTCTTTTATGTCTTTTGAGGTTGCTTCCTTCTTGGTCTCTACTTCCCTTCCATGTCATGAGCTTCTATCCATCCTTGACCACTATGCATGCTTAAGTGTGCACTAGTGTCATCATCATGATCTCATACATAATCATACATTCATTAGTATAAGCTCAATATTATCACAACATTATGATTCTAAGTAATCTTGAATATGTATGGTCATGATCATTCAATAAATGGGTATACTAAGATCCTAGCACAAAGTAGGATTCTAACTTGACATAGGAAAACATACCTGGATTAGTATACATGCTTAGTTATGTCTAACATACCTAAACAATATCTTCTTTGTTCTCTTCAATGATTTAGAGACCTTGTGCTAGAACCTGCATATCTCATAAGTTAAGCATAGTAGAACAAAGTCATACATACCTCATAAGTAGAGATTCTATATGGTCAAACATTATGGATGAGTCTTTGTCTTCATGTCATCATAGTCATAGAACTTTATTTGTATTTCTTGATGTACTTGTATCTTGTTAGTAGAAAACATCATCCTCCTACAACACCACAGGTGCATTAGTACAATCATAAGTGTCATAACCCTAATCAATAAATGTATTCTATCATTCCAATGCATTCCTACTTTTACTAGGGTAATAAGACAAGTCTAACATTAATCAAGATTGTACTAACCTAAAGAATATGAAGACAAACATAAACTTAATCATGAACTTATTTCAGCACATACCTGTATCTCCTCAAGTCATACTTGTTAGGATTGCTTTTAACCCAATCCCCTTTGATTTGCTGAAATTGGATCTAGAGCTAGATTAGGGTTTGTTAGAGAAACCCTAAAAATTCAAAATTTGAATTTCAAACTTCTGAATGGATGGAAAGATGCGCCTTGCTGAGCTGATCAAGCTAGCATACTTCAATTTTGAAATCTCCAAAATTTGACCCCTCAAAATTGCCTTTGAAACTTCTGGATCTTCTAGACAAGATCCCGAACTAGAGTTTGATGAAGCCCGCCCTTCTACCCAATCAAAAGGTTCGATGAAAAACTCTAAAATTTGATTTTTCTGAGGAGCTTCCAGCCGTAGTCACAGACTTCATAAATTCCAACTTTTGCAGAAGCCCTAATTTTCCACCTTTTCGATCAAAATCCCGAACTAGGGTTTGATCAAGCCCACCCTTATTACCAACCAAAAATTTTGATCTTGGTCTCTAAATTTCAATTTTGATGAGGAGCATTCAACCATGGACTCTGATTCCAAAAATTCCAACTTTCTTTGAAACGCTAATTTCCCACAACAGTCACGATTCAAGAATGAAGGTGCTCAAAATCCAAATCTGTTTTGACAGAAATATGCACCTGATTTTTTCTAGTGTAAATCTGAAATTACAAATCCACAGGGTCTGAAACTTCTTCCTATGGTAGCCCAACCTGTCCTCTTTCTAACCCGATAGGTCTGACCTCAATTGGATTCTCTCTGAGAGATTTATGCCAAGTGTCGCAACGTGACCTGTTTATGGGATAAAACAGGAGAGCGAACTTGTATAGCGTGCCACGTGTCACTGGTTCAACTTCGGCCTCCGAAAACGTTACCTGAGAAACTAAAGTCTGTTCTCTACCTGTCACTTTTTACGAAATTTTTATTTGGAGCTTCCTAGCCCAAGTTGTGACCTTTTTTCCTAGGTCACCTGTTTATGACTGAGATCTGGAAGAGGTAGAAACCCTAACTTGTACTGATCATAAATCACAAAGTACAACGAATTAGAGGTTTTTCTTTGGATACAAGGTATAGGGGGATGTAATCTATGACCTGTAATGGTTTCAGATCCTGAAACTTTGCCAAAATGGATTTATAGAGAAAGTTCCACGATGAATGGTTTTTGCTATACAAAACCCTAACCTTCAAATTGTCGCAAGTGAAGCAAGTGTCGTAAGTGCCATACATTGCCTTCCTTCAGGTTAGCTCTGATACCATGTTAAGATTTAATATGCTAATAAATAAAATATCAGCATTACATTCCATTTCACAATAATAGCATATACAGTATCACTGAAAGAACAACAAGCACATCATAAACACAAGAGACACAGATTTATCCTGGGAAACCCTCATGGGGTGGAAAACCTAGCAAAGCTTCCTCAATATAGATGACCAGCAAATAGAAAGATGTAATCCTCAACCATGAGCTCCTTATCCTCCATAGCAGATCTCTCCCTCACCTATGCGCCAATCACAAGTGAGTGCAATGTGTGTTAACTGAGGAACACACCTCCTCTATTTATACACAACTCTGACTTGTATTTTACATTTACTAGGTCGGCCCCAACTTAATCACTTAACATAATGTGGCAGGGCCGACCCCACTAGGGTGGTCTAATAACCCCTTTAAACCACATGACTCATACAGGGCCGACCCCCACTAGGGAATTCTAATAACCCAAGTTACCACATTCTCCACGGAGGAATAAACATCTCCAGATATACAATAAGGTCTTCACGGAGGAATGAAACATCTCTGGAATAATAAGGTACAAATATAATATTCTTAGAAGTTACAATATTTCAACACTCCCCCTTAACGAGAAGGATATTATAACAACATCTGCAGGACCAAGGAGTCGTCAACTACATCATACATGATACATCTATAAATCATTGGAAGCTTTCTTTATTCATCATCAATAACTCAAGCAGTTACTGGAACATCAACATCTTCAGTACTGAATCTTCATCTTCTGTAGCACTTGAACAACTACAACAATATCTTCATTTGGATCCTCACAATAAACAGAATTGTCGTCACACGATCATCGTCATCACACGATCATCAACATCGTCATCACATGATCATCAACATCGTCATCATACGATCATCAACATCGTCATCACACAATAATCAGCATCGTCATCACACAATCAGCATCATCGCCATCACATGATCAACATCATCGCCGTCAACTGGATCCTCTCGATCAACAACACAATAGTAGCATACCCTGCAACACACATGATCTATTCAAGACACCATGTCATGTCTAGGGACGATGCAGTCCACTCGTCAACTTAGACAAAGTCTAAGGACCACTCTCGGAGACATCTGTCTGTGGATATGTTTTAGGACTAAAGTCTAGGGATGATACAATCCTCTCACTCTCGGAGACATCTGTCTGCGGATCAATTTAGGACTGAAGTCCAGGGATGATACAATCCTCTCACTCTTGGAGACATCTGTCTGCGGATCATTTTAGGACTAAAGTCCAGGGATAATACAATCCTCTCACTCTCGGAGACATCTGTCTGTGGATCAGTTTAGGACTGTAGTCCAAGGATGATACAATCCTCTCACTCTCAGAGACATTTGTCTGTGGATCAGTTTAGGACTAAAGTCCAAGGATGATACAATCCTCTCACTCTCAGAGACATCTATCTGCTGATCAGTTTAGGACTGAAGTCCAAGGATGATACAATCCTCTCACTCTCGAAGACATCTGTCTACGGATCAGTTTAGGACTGAAGTCCAAGGATGATACAATCCTCTCACTCTCGGAGACATCTGTCTGTGGATCATTTTAGGACTAAATTCCAAGGATGATACAATCCTCTCACTCTCGGAGACATCTGTCTGCAGATCAGTTTAGGACTGAAGTCCAGGGATGATACAATCCTCTCTCATCCACTAGGGACCATTCATCGACCTCATCGTCGGAACAAGTAGCCTCACCATCGACCTTGTCGTCGAAATAGGTAACCTCATTATCGATACAAGTATCCACATCAATCTAGTATCCACATCAGCAATACAGTATCCTCATCAATACAGTATCCACATCATCAACACAAGTATCCTCATCATCGATACATGTATCCATATCAAACATAGGTATCCTCATCATTGACCTTACTGTCAATATAGGCAATCTCATCATTGATACAAGTATCCACACTGATACCAGTATCCAAGTATCACCATCAACCATATCACTCCCCCTTTCGAGGAGGGTCCTTCTGAACTACACCAAGCTTATCTTGGAAATGTTCAAACTTTACTTGAGACATAGTTTTGGTCAATACATCCGCAACTTGTTCGTTAGTTCTCACATACTCGAGCTTGATAGTTCCTTTTTGTACCATATCCCATATATAAAAACATCGGATCTCTATGTGCTTTGACTTATCATGGAACACTGGATTCTCTGTCATTTTGATACAACTTTGGTTGTCACACAGGATTACAATGGGGTCCATCTTTAAGTCAAACAGTCCTAATAATTACTTTCGAAGCCATACCGCTTCACAACTAGCAGAGAAAGAAGCTATATATTCTACTTCAACTGTGCTGAGAGACACACTAGACTACTTCCTGCTATACCACGAGATCATGGCAGATCCCAGACAATAACATCCTCCTGATGTACTCTTTCTGTCTGATACGCTTCCTTCCCAATCAACATCTGTGTAGCCATACAATCTGAAGTCATTATATCCAAGGTAATGTAGACCAAAATCTATTGTACCCTTTAGGTACCTCATCACATGCTTTGAAACTATCAGGTGAACACATCTAGTTTCCACTAGATACTGACTCAAGGTGTTCACAGCAAAGCAGATATCTGGCCTAGTGTTCGTCAGATACATTAATGACCCAATAATTTGTCTGTACAGATTTACATCCACTAACTCTGATGAGTCATCTGCTAACAGCTTTAGGTTGGAATCCATGGGAGTGGCCATGGATTTACATTCCAACATATCAAATCTTTTCAAAATTTCCACAACATACTTTCCCTGGTTGAGAAAGATTCCTTCTGAGCCTTTCCATACTTCCATTCCTAGGAAGTAATTCATCAATCCGATATCTTTCATCTTGAACTTTGTAGCTAGCTTCTTCTTGCTTTCCATGATCTGTTTCTCATTCCCTATCAGAAAGAGATCATCCACATATAATAATAGTATCATCCATAACCTTAAGGTAAAGGTTAGGATCAACTTTAATTTTGGTAAAGCCCAAGCTTGTCAAGAAGCTATAAATTCTCCCTCTATGACTGAACATCATTCCTATTTTGAGTGATCTTCTGCATATCTATCTGTGCCATCTCTCGTCAGATGGGTCTACTGATATGAGCCTCAAGATCATTCAAACTCTTGTCGTGAGTTCCTTCTTGCATCCATCTAAGAGAAGAATGTCATATGTATATAGAAACCATTTTCAACCTTGTATCAAAGGTTGAAATCTGCATCACCCATGGTGATCATTAAGACTATCAATCCTGGGTACCCGTACAGAGCTTTCTTGATCTTCTAAACAGGATCCCGAACTAGGGTTTGATGAATCCCACCCTTCTTCCCAATAAAAAGGTTCGATCCAAAGCTCTAAAATTCGATTTTTCTGAGGAACTTCCAGCCGTGGTCACAGACTTCAAAAATTCCAGCTTTTACAGAAGCCCTAATTTTCCACCTTTCCGATCAAAATCCTGAACTAGGGTTTGATCAAGCCCACCCTTCTGACCAACCAAAAATTTTGATCTTGGTCTCTAAATTTCAGTTTTTATGAGGAGCATACATCCATGGACTCCGATTCCAAAAATTCCAACTTTCTCTGAAACCCTAATTTTCGACAGCAGTGACGATTCAAGAATGAAGGTGCTCAAAATCCAAATCTATTTTGACAGAAATATGCACCTGATTGTTTTTGGTGTAACTCTAAAATTACGAATCCATAGGGTCTAAAAATTCTTCCTATGGTAGCCCACCCTGTCCTCTTTCCAACCCCATAGGTCTGACCTCAATTGGATTCGTTGAGAGAGAGTTATGCCAAGTGTCGCAACGTGACCTGTTTATGGGATAAAACAGGAGAGCGAACTTGTACGGCGTGCCATGTGTCATTGGTTCAACTTCAACCTATGAAAACGTTACCTGAGAAACTAAAGTCCGTTCTCTAAATGTCACTTTTTACAAAATTTCATTTGGATCTTCCTAGCCCAATTTGTGACCTTTTTTCCTAGGTCACCTATTTATGACTGAGATCTGGAAGAGGCAGAAACCCTAACTTGTACTGATCATAAATCACAAAGTACAACGAATTAGAGGTTTTTCTTTGGACACAAGGTACAGGGGGATGTAATCTACGACTTGTAATGGTTTCAGATCTTGAACCTTTTCCAAAATGGATATATAGCGAAAGTTCCACAATGACTTGTTTTTGCTATACAAAAACCTAACCTTCAAATTGTCGCAAGTGAAGCAAGTGTCGTAAGTGCCATACACTGCCTTCCTTCAGGTTAGATCTGATACCATGTTAAGATTTAATATGATAAGACAGAAAATATCAGCATTACAATCCATTTCACAATAATAGCATATACAGGATCACTGAAAGAACAACAAGCACAACATAAACAAAAGAGACACAGATTTATCCTGGGAAACCCTCATGGGGTAGAAAACCCAGCAAAGCTTCCTCAATATAGATGACCAACAAATAAAAAGATGTAATCCCCAACCATGAGCTCCTTATCCTCCATAGCAGATCTCTCCCTCACCTATGCGCCAATCACAAGTGAGTGCAATGTGTGTTAAATGAGGAACACACCTCCTCTATTTATACACAACTCCGACTTGTATTTTACATTTACTAGGTCGGTCCCAACTTAATCACTTAACATAATGTGGCAAGGCTGACCCCACTAGGGTGGTCTAATAACCCCTTTAACCCACATGACTCATACAAGGCCGACCCCCACTAGGGAATTCTAATAACCCAAGTTACCACATTCTCCACGGAGGAATAAACATCTCCGGATATACAATAAGGTCTTCACGGAGGAATGAAACATCTCCGGAATAATAAGGTACAAATATAATATTCTTAGAAGTTACAATATTTTATCAAGTTACTCCAATGGAACTATCCTTTAAAACTATCTTCAAAACATTTTCATGCTTACTCAAGTCTACCAACTTCAACACTGGGCTCCAAGTTGTAACTAGTCCTCTTGAATGTCCTTCCGAATTTAAAAAGGCAAAAGACCAATCCTTTAAAAAAGGCTCTAACACCTCCTCAAATGTTTTCCCTTCTAACATTGTTTCTTGTAAGAGGATGATCGAAGGCTTTAAATTGGAAATCATCCTCTTGAGGGAAATTACTTTGGGGGAGCCCCTTAAAACCCTTGCATTGAAGGAAAAACATAACATTAAGTAACCCTTGTAAGGGATTTTCCAGCTCTAAGGGCCCTGCTGATTGTAGATCGTTTCCCAGCTTTAATTTCCACCAAAAGCTTTATTTTTTTCTTTTGATAAAAGAGACTTTCTTCCCATAATAAATTTATGCAATGAAACTTGTTTAAGTCCTCTAGAAATAGATTCGTCCTTTCCCCCCAAGGAGGCCACCCGAACCCTTGTATTATAGAATTTTGGGACTTCCAAAGTCTTGAAAGAAACAGTGGTTCTTGAGTCAACAAGGTTTTCCGATTTCGATTCTGACCTGGCGTCCTTAGGGGTGGAACTAAGGGAGGGAACGGTACTGGAATCTAGAGCTGATCCTACTACCGGAGGTACAGACAACTGAGAATTAATAACAGGTGGGAAAATAAAAGATGTATTATGCTTACCGGGGGAAGATATGGACCGAATTTCCACCACCTTGCATGTATCAACGTTGCGGGATGGTTCTATTGATGCGTGCTATCCGTCACAATTTTGGTCGTCACCTTTTACCCCATCCAATTCCTTTTCACATATTCTCTCCGAGCTTGTCATCTATTTGACCCAAATATTATGGTGTTTTTGAGCACATGGAGCAGCGAACGATCAATCACTTATTAAATTTCCTACCTGTCTACACCCAAAACATCTAAATGGGATTTTCCATAAGTCCAGTTTTTTATTCCAAATGATTCCATACATTTCCATCTTAATTTCTTCATATAAACCGTCCTGAAGGTCCAATTCAACTAGAATTTTAGCACAACGTCTATCTATCTTATTTTCCCAGTTCTCCTCCAGATAAATATATCTTCCCAACTTCTCTCCAATCGCTACCAACACTATTTTTTGCCAAAATATCATAGGCAGTCTTGGAAGAATGACCTATATTTGTTGCAGATTTTATGGTTCCCTTCTTGCATCAAAATCTACTTGCCACCTTTTAAGTATTAAACCAGAATGACCCCAGCTCCAATTACGGTTCAAAAGTCTCTACTTATCCATCTCCGAATGGACTCTAAACAGGATCCATCCCCTCGATAAGATATGAAAGGAGGGGAGTTGGTCTAGGATCGGTTTCCATTTTAATTCCATCCAATTCCTTAATGAAAATTCTCACACTTGCTTCCCGCAAAACCTTCCAACCAGATCTAAAGTAACGTATTCTGGGATTTCTTTGATTTTGATCTCCTGTCGACCACCAACACTGCTTGCTACTTTTTTTCCTTCACACCTTTCCAGCGTTTCGGTTTAGCTTCGTGGATGTTTTTTGTTGTACCAGATTCATCATGATTATGCAAGTGAGAAGTACTCAGAGATGAACTCGGCTCAAACCTGCATTCATTAGTTTTCTTATCATCTTTGGGGGCTTCCTTAAAAAGACTACTACACTTGATTTCATCATCGGAAGCGAAAATGGTTCTCTCGAGGGAGGGGTTGTGATAGTCCACCTCATCCAACTCCATCTTTCGTCACCAACGTACCTCCTTTCAGATGATGAGTACGTCGTTAATACAAACTTAAATGCTAGATCTGAAAAGAAACTATGCTTCACCCGAAATAAAAAATCCAGAAATAAAATATCCATCGTGACCTACTCCTTACAAACTTAGTAAAAACTATGAATATTTCGACCTTCGGACTGTACCCGCACCACAGAGCTCCATCGCGGCCTCAATATCACTATATATATATATGTGTGTGTGTATGTATGTATGTATGTATGTATGTATCTGTTTGTGTGTCTGTGATGGAAAATGGATCACTCCAAGAAGTCGAAGGTGGGGTCTGCATGCAAGCCAAATTTATCATCACCAACTGACAGATTGGTACATGCAGATGACGTTTTGGCGGCCTTTGTACCTATCCAACCTATGCCAAATCTAAATTCGAATGGGGATAATCAGCATTTAGGTCATTCCAAGTTCTTCACCCAATCTCCTATGTTCTCCCCTCCCATCTCGCACTTAACATTCCTCCATACCTCAACCTCCAGTGAAGCTCACCCCTCGTCTCCTCTTTCGACTCCCCCTCTCCTAAAATCCCCTTTTCATAACCCACGAAGTTCAATTCCCACTTCTACCCACCCTCAAGGTTCTCAGTCCAATAAAGGTTTGTAGAATGTTGATACAAGCAGGAGTTCTCCGATAATAATTCCTTCCAGTCCAATTATAGACCTCTTGATCATTGAAGAACTGTTGATGTATATGTAACTTCGAAATGTATTTCACATATATTTATATTGTATTTGTCACATACCCCAATTTTATTAAAATAATGTAATTATTTTTAATATTCCTGAGAACATTATGTTAAATTTAATGCTAAGTAGGAAGGGATGACTCAGCAGAGTCTCCAGAAATGGAATGTAAATTCTGAATAATTATTATTAATAAATAAATTATGGAGACAACAGCATGGGAGAGCTGTTAAAAGAGGTTACTGGTCTAACTGGTGGATGGAATTAGGTGGAAGGACAAAATACAAGTGGCAGCATCCTCAAACACTTCCTGAGTTGCAGGTGGCAACTTCCCTATATTTTGGGGTCATGATTCCCCAAGAAAGTGGAATCTGAGCAGGTGGCTCATTAATGACAGTTAGCCCAACTAAGACCTAGGCAATCTTTTAAATACTACTCAATGAACTGAGCTGGGGGTTCAGCAATTGTTCTAGAGGGAGAATACATTCAGGTGAATGCTATTCAGGAGTCCCATTGAGGAAGTGGGAAAATAGTAAGGAAGTGTTTTGAGCAGGAAGTTGCAGTAACTTGGTTCCAGTATAGCTGTTTTGGCTGAGGGAATTATTGGCCGTACTTAGATTCCAGCCAGTTAGACCAGAGCAAGCTCGGGGGTCCTGAGAAGTGCTGTCTGGGCACTCTCCAGGAATTGGTAGGGAGGAACAGCCTCCCATTGCTGTTATTGTCTACCATAGTTACAGGTTCTGTCACTCTTCCTGTTGTTGGTTTAATTTAGTTTCATATGAGATAGTCTAGCACAGCTATGTTTTGACGGTTTTCAACTTCAGTAAATCAGTCTCTGTACTTTCTTTTAGTATAAATTTCAGAATGCAGATGTTGTAGAAAATTCCTATTTGTATTTAAATGGAGTATTTATCTTATACAGAACCTAGTTGTTACTGTTACAGTTAACAAATACCATGCTTATGCATATTCTAGAATTCCTGTTATTAGTTAAATAATAGACAGAAATGTTAAACAGTAGATATTCCAGATTTATAGCTATTAACAATCATAAGAACAAATATAGAAAAACCTTAGTTTTTCCCTGGGGATATTTCCTATCAAAATAATCTGCCTGTATATATATATGTATTGCATATTGCAGTCAACTTTAGTTTCAGGTCATTCTTATATCGAGTTAACAGATAAACAAAACTCATCCTAATATATTGTTGATACTCAGAACATGTGTTACAGCTATCGATTGACTAAAGGGGTGACTGTAACAATATTTCATTGTTACCAGCTTCCACATAATCTTAATTATCTACACAGTAGTCAAACACAAACACATAGAAACTGTAGATTATTATTTTCTGCAACCTAGTATTATAATACATTAGCCATTCTTATTATAATAGAATTAATAGAGTAGTTTTAAATAAAACAAACGTATTAATACAACAGAGAAACTGTCGACGAACGTAACCATCATTGGTTGTTACAAACCATTTTAAATTATACACAGTAATAATATTTATTCAGTATAAATGTCTCCCTGGGAGTAGTCCACAAACCCTACACAGCCGTAGCTTTACATTATTCCTTCGACAAACTGAAAACAAATGAAAGAATGCCTTATATGGCAGACAGAACCTACGGTTCTTTATATTTAGTTTCTATGTATATATTATTCTACCCACAGTTCCATATAATAACTATACAAGAATCAAAATAAACATTGTTAAAATTCATTCCCAGTTGCTACCGAGTTAACAATACCATACATATGCAGTGAACACAAAACAAAACCCCAATTTGCCAGAATAACCCTATGCTATTAACTGTTGCAGTCACAGTCGATAAACTTTCACCATTTTTTTTTAACATTTCAAATCAAAGTAAAACGCAGAAAACAATTATAGGGTTTCATTAAACAGAGTTATCATCCATTGCAGGTACCGAAGAATACATCTATCCATACTTTTCAAACATTGTAATATTTTAACAAAACACGAAAATGAAACACGGCCATAACAGGCCCAGTGTTATATTAAGCTTAAATCTCATACAGCGAGGTTAGAACCCCTTGGTCAGCCAATACAAAGTACAATAACCGAAACCCTGGCCTCATAAGTCTTGGCCGTGAATGGCTCTCCATAAACAAAACAGGGTTCAACCCCTTTTAATTCAAACAAAACAACTCCATACACATGACTGTACCTATTAACATCAAGTCGTCAAACGACCTCACTACACAGGAGTTTTCTCCTTGACACAACCCTAACCACTTAAACCAGCAAAGGAAGAGACAGCCGTGGATAACCAGGCTTACCCGGATGAGAGCGTTGAAGATAGAACCCTGTACACCTTCAGAGCCGCGTGACCTGCACATTCAATGCAGAGAAATGTTAATACACTGTTGAGGCCGAGAATTTAAATAATAGGGAAATCTACACTTGCTTGCAAAACAGAAATCGTGAAAATACGGTTATTCATTACCTGAGCAACGTAGCCGTGGATAATCTGGAAGCCACCAGTGGAAGCAGGCACCGAAACCCCACCACCCTCGTCGGTTGAAGGAGCAAAGCACACCCTCATAACTTTTCTAATGACAGCCGCGACAGACAACCCTTGCAGACGAAACCCTCACGCTGGTATTGAACCAGTCAAGAAGCACATCCAAAAACCCAGTGCATCAATCCTCTCATAACATTAAAAACAATAGCAAAACCCTGTCCCATATCCACACAGCACAAGCGATGGACTGTAAATATCGGGGACTTAACAAAGGATGAAACAACGAGACCACTAAATGAAGAAACAGTAGCAGATGATATCACCAGAGCCGAGTACTTAATCTACTACAGAATGAAACCACGAGACCAGAACCACAACACGTTGCACCCTGTTACAGTGCCTCACTACGAAACTCAGACATGGAGGGTTCCATCCTTAGGACCCGAGCCCGAAGGCAACTACAATAACCTGGTAGGGTTTTCAATAACAGATTATATATCACCAACTGCGTGGAGGAGAGTTAACCACGTAGCATTCAAATAAATCAACGTAATATGGGTCGAGACCATATAGTTCCATTGCCAACCAAATCATTATTTATCGATTGCAAAAATCATTGCGTGGATACAAGTCAAACTCCAACGTATGGAATTATAATATGAAATACAATCATTTGGCATATAGTGCATGCCTTAACAACCGAACCGTTGATAATTCCAAGCACATGAGATGTATAATCCCTACAATGATATAAATAAGAGTTAGTCAACATCAAATATGGATATTTCAATAACTTAATATGGTGGATAATACCTTAACATATTATTGGTTATAAATCTTATCCATGGTATGGGAAAAACAATAGGACTATGACAAAATCAAGATAATGCACATTTACAATGAAACCAGGGCATAGGTTAATGTCATTAGCATATCACATTACACAAGGTAGTGGTCAACTTCAACCCTAGAGTTTCTCTATGGCTTAGTATGATAAATACAACCATAACACTATATTGAATATAAAGTTTGCCAATGTATGGAAATATTATGATTATTGCACAATCATTATATTATATATATAAATTAAAACCAAAGCCATAGATTAATGCCATGGGCATATTACATTTCTATGTTCATATAAGTACTAAGATAGTCAACCTTCAAATGAAAATGCCTCGTTATTTAATACTTGAAATGTTACCAAGTCTTTATGACAATGTATACATTGCCATTATATACTATCATCGGATTTGCTACCAATACTATTGTTAACAGTGACAATTTGAATAATAAACCTCTATTATTAAGATGTTGAAATAGAGTTTCATCTACAGGTTCACATCGTAAAGGTAGTTAAAATCAAGGCACAGTCAGGTAACATAAGTTAAACTCTAAGTAGACATTGGACTTCGATGCATAGGATTATATTGAAACAACGCTAGAAGCGTCACCTTCTCAACTCGCATTATCAATGCATGAACAAAACAGTAGTCACCGGTATTAAATTGACAACAGGTCACATGATGCAAAGACACTTTATACAGCCAATAATTATGATATAACAATTGTTTCATTGTTAGTTACAGCAGTAACATAGCATAATAATCACAAAAACATAATTATAACTAAGACAATGTAAATCTTCGTAACACCTGACGATACTAGCTGAATAAGAAATATCATGACAATCATTAAGTGTTAAAGTACAGGGAGTATTGATGCTCACCAAGTTTAACATACAGTGATCCTTACTTCACTGGCGCACCTGAGAAACAAAAGACGACATATGCATTAGCTCGTAAGCTAAGTAAGCCAGTCAACTACGACTAGCTCTTCCCTTGCGGATCAAAATAAAACAGTCATTAATTACAATCACCGAAATCAAAGTTTTTAAGAAGACAGAGTCTTTAAACAAATTATGTTAGTTATTTAAATTAAAACAATATCAGAAATACTACCTAGTTAACATTTATTGCTACAAATAAAATTTTTAAATTTTTCAGAAATTTTGAGGTTTTGACAGTATTCCTATAGAGATGTTATTATTCCTCTATACGGAAGTGTTGTCATTTATATTGTAAGTGTCGTAACTTATACTTGATGGGTTATTAGACCACCTTGTTGGGGTCGGCCTGTACAAGTCATGTGGGTCAAAGGGTTATTAGACCACCCTATTGGGGGTCGGCCATATGGGTCAAAGGGTTATTAGACCACCCTAGTGGGGGTCGGCCCAGTCAGCATTATGCTAAGTGGTTAAGTTGAGGCCGACCTAGTTGAGTAAAGGTCAAGTCAAGTTAGTGTATAAATAGAGAGTGTGTCTCTCTCATTTTACACATTTTATTCTCTCACTCACACTTTGGAGAGTGGTGCACTTGTGGAGGAGGAGGCTCTGTTGCTAGGAGAAGACTATCTCTTGTATTCTGGTTGTATCATTGCTCTATCTATCTCTGAAGAAGTTATTGGGGTTTTTCACCTTTATGGTTTTCCCCAAGTAAACTCTGTGTCTCTTGTGTGCTTGCATTATTGTGTCCATGATTGATATACTGTAGATTTGTTGTACATGTTGTTCTCTCAGTTAAGATACTAGATCATATTGAAGTAAATTCTGAAAATTTAACATGGTATCAGAGCTAGCCTGAAAGAAGGCATGATATGGCATGTATGACACTTGTTGCACTTACGATGCTAGGGCTTGATATAGCAAAAACCAGTCATCGTAGCACTTTCGCTATAAATCCGTTTTAGCGAAGTTTTCGGATCTGAAACTTTTACAGGTCGAAGATCATATCCCCATGTACCTTGTATCCAAAGGACAACCTCTAATTGGTTGTACTTTGTGATTTATGATCTGTACAATATAGGGTTTCGGCCTCTTCCAGATCTCAGTCAAAATCAGGTGACCTTGGGAAAAAGGTCATAACTTGGGCTAGGAAGCTCCAAATGAAATTTCGTAGAAAGTGGCAGGTAGTACACAGATTGTAATATCTCAAAAAAAAATTTCAAAGGCCGAAGTTGAACCAGTGACACGTGGAACGCCGTACAAGTTCGCTCTCCCATATTATCCCATAAACAGATCACGTTGTGACACTTGGAATAAATCTCTCTTAGAGAATCCAATTGAGGTCAGACCTATCGAGATGGAAAGACAACAGGTTGGGCTATCTCAAGAAAAAAATTTAGAGGCCGAAGTTGAACCAGTGACACGTGGCATGTCGTACAAGTTCGCTCTCCTGTATTATCCCATAAACAAGTCACGTTGCGACACTTGGCATAACTCTCTCTCAGAGAATCCAATTGAGGTTAGACCTATCAGGATGGAAAGATAACAGGTTGGGCTATCTCAAGAAAACTTTTCAGACCCTTTGGATCAAAAAGTTTGGAGTTACACCAAAAACAATCAAGAACATATTTATGTCAAAACAGAATTATTTTTTAGTACCTTCATTCATGGCTTTGGGAATTTAGGGCTTCGGAGAAAGTTGGAATTTTTGTAATCAGATACCACGGCTGGATGATACTCATCAAAATCAAAATTTAGAGACCAATATCATATTTTTTGGTTGGGAAGAAGGCCGAGCTTGATCACACCCCAGTTCGGGACTTTGATCGGAAAGATGGAAAATTAGGGCTTCTGCAAAAATTGGAATTTTGGAAATTTGTGACCACGGCTGGAAGCTCCTCAGAAAAATCGAAGCTTAGATTTTTGAATCAAATATTTTGGTTGGGTGAAGCTCTAGGAAACTCAAACCCTAATTTAGGGTCCTCCCTGGTGAATCCGGAAATCTAAAAGGCAATTTCGAGGGGTGAAACTTTGCAGTTTTCAAATTCTGAATATACCAACTTGATTAGCTCATCAAGGCACATATTTCTATCCTTTTGAAAGTTTGAATTTTTGGGGTTTCTTTGACAAAACCTAATCCAGCTGCAGGTCCAGTTCTTGCAAATCAATTGGATTGGGTTAATCCTAGAAGAAGATGGATTGGTAACCTGCATAAGTGAAGAAGTTCCTGTCTCAGAGAGAGATAAGGCTAAGGCCTTCCATAAGAAGATTACAAGCAATCTTGACAAGTATGGCTTACAAGTATGTTTCATGGTTAAGTTTATCATATGTTTGTCTTCATATCATTACAGTACAATCTTGATTAATTATTGGACTTGTCGTATCACCTTAATAAAAGATATTCATTGATTAAGGTTTTGACACTTATGATTGTACTAATGCATTGTGATGTTGTATGAGGTTTATGTTGTTTGCTAACACAAAAGGTACACCAAGAAAGTCAAATCATGTTCTACTTCAAGAACATATGTTCATGGTGACATGAAGACAAAGATTCATCCATTTTCATGGATCACATAGAAGATCTACTTTCGAGGTATGTATAACTTGGTTCTATAATGGTTAACTTATGAGACATGCAGCTTACTAGCACAAGTCATTGAAGAGAACCAGAAGACATTATGCGGTTATGTTAGACATAACTAGCTAGCATGCTAATCCAGGTATGTTTTTCCTATATCAAGCTAGAATCCTACCTTGTGTTAGGATATTATATTGTTGTGTTGTTGATAATGATTATTCATGAAGTCATAGGTTTGAATAATCATGGTTGTATGCATATTATGTTTCTTACCATAATTGATGATATGACTAACCAGAAGAATCATGAAGGTATAGGTTTTAATAATCACGGGTTTTATGCATATTATATCTCTTATCTTGATTGATGATTCAACTAACCAGAAGAGTCCTATGATCAAATAAGAATATGTATGAGTAAAAGAAGACTTCCCTGAAACCTTGAATACTAATGTTTATTATCTGTGAATGATCATGAATATACATGTTTAAGATTATTGTGTTTTGATAGTATTAAGATTATACTAATAAATGTGTGATTATGTATGAGACCTCAAGGATAACACAATGATGATACTCATAAGTATGCATAGTGATTAAGGATGGATGTAAGTTCAAGGACATGTAATCCAGGAAGCAAAGATCAAGAGGGAGCACACTCTAGTTGTTCCTACAAGAAAGCAAAGGAGCACACTTCAGTAGTTTCTGCAAGGATGCAGATATTCAGAGGGAGTTGACCACTTCTCACAATCCACATAAGAATGGAGTTGCAGAAAAGAAGCAAAGACTGAGAGGGATTTAACCCAACAAACAAACAAAGATAAGTATTTGAATTGTCATTACTTGCATGTTCTATTGTTTAAATAATACTGTTCAATAATGTATATACTGATGTTCCTAGAATTAGGTTTTGTATTATGCATATTAGAATAGTTGCATTGATGAACAATATACTACTAATATGCATGGGTAAGTGGCCTATGGCACTGTACAACATTCCATTGCTACTTATCTAGAATGAAACCTCTTTGCTGACATGTTGGGAGTTGTGCACACTCTTAACAATGTTCTGGTAGAGATTGGAAGGCATCTAGAAAGTTACGGGATATGGATAAATGTTGTATTGAAGCATTGGATAAGATAATTGCATGACTGTATGACATATTTCTTTATGTGTAAGAATTTGTTCTGAAAACTATGATATGTTTTCTAATCATGCAATTTAACTTGTTGTGTAGGAAAGATCATATGCCATCACCTACAAAAGAAGAACTACAACATTTGTTCAGCAACAAAATTATCTATTGAAGATATTGAAGTTCCCAGGATATGGGAAGAATGCCATGATTCGTTGATCATGAAGAATGATGTTTGGGATGTAGTCCCAAGACCTGAAGGGAAGTTTGTTATGACTTCCATATCGATCTATCAAGATCAAGCATGCTGCAGATGGTAGCATAGAGAAATATAAAAGTGATGAAATAGAAGATACACCAGATGGATTTCAAGACAGCTTTCTTGAATGGTGTAGTTGAAGAAGAAGTGTATGTGGAGTAGCCACTTGGTTCTGAGACACATGACAGGAAATCATATATGTGCAGAACTTGGTATGGTAGGATAGGCAGCCTTCTATCCAGTTTGGTCTTTACCAAGAGTAAAGCGGGTTCCAACCTTTACTACAAGGTTGAGGTAGGCAATCCAGGGATACTCTTATTGTATGTGGATGACCTGTTTGTAACAAGAGATGATAGATTGATTGCCGACACGTAGCGGAAGCTTGCAGCTGAGTTCGAGATGAAGGACTTGGGGATGATGCACTATTTTCTTGGTATGGAGGTGTGGCAGAGTACAGATGGAATCTTCCTTGGACAAAGGGAAGTATGCAATAGAGATTCTGAAGAGGTTCGGGATGATGGACTACAAGGCTATGGCCACACCTATGGCATCAAACCTGAAGCTTCTGTGTGATGCTTCATCTAATCTGATCGATGTCACGATGTATCGTTAGATGATTGGGTCCTCTATGTACGTGACGAACACGAGACCAGATATTTGCTTTGCAGTGAACACATTGAGCTAGTTCCTGACGGATCTGAGAGATGTTCACCTGGTTGCTATAAAGCATATTCTGAGATTGGGCAGACAGTACTGCATATAGGAAGAGCACTTCTGGGTGCTGCTTCAGTATGGAATCAAGTGTGATCTCTTGGTTTAGCAGGAAGCAGTCCTGTGTAGCACTGAGTACAGCCAAAGCAGAGTATGTTGTGATGAATGAGCAGGTTGCAGATGTATTGACCAAGCCGTTGGCCAGAGTGGAGTTTGAGTACTTCAGAGAGAGGCTTGGTGCACTTCAGATCGAGGTTCCTTCCAAAGGGAAGTGATGAGTCCGGAAGATGCAGATGCACATGAGCTTTTCTGACATGCTTGATGTGTTCTCCCTTGGTCGTGATATAATTGCTGAGCCATTTTTCACATGGTGGTAGATGTGTTCTCCCATGGTGAAAAAGTAAGGGCTGGAGCCTTTCTCGAATGGTGGTAGATGTGTTCTCCCATGTCAGTGGTGTAAGTACTGGATGATGTGCATCTGGGCTGTGCTTCATGGACGATGAGATGATCTGAAGAGGACGATGCTATGATGATCAGGAGGATCATGGATGATGAGCATCAAGACGATGCTCCAGTTACTAATCTGTATATGCTTAAGGATGATGCTGGATATGATCAGTCGGATCATTTATATGTATATGTATGTACGCATCATGTTGGATCCTGGATATGATCAGTTGGATCATTTGTATGTATTTTGTATATGCATCATGTTGGATGCTTGGACCATGTATCTGTATATGTATCAGGTGGATACATTGTATGATCAGGTGGATCATGTATGTTGATATGTATCGGATATGATCAGGTGGATCATGTATTTGTATTTGTATCAGGTGGATACACTATATGATCAGGTGGATCATGTATGATTATATGTATCAGGTAGATACTTGGTATGCATCAGGTGGATGCATTGTATGATCAGGATGATCATGATGACGAGCTTCAGGATCTTGCTCTAGATGATATGTATCAAGATGGTACAGTGATGATGATCAGTGTGATCATGAGCATCAGGATGATGCTTTGTGTGATGATGATCCATGGGATCATGAGTATCAGGTTGATACTTGGAGTTCAAAGATGATATGTGGCAGGTTGTGCAAATATCATGTAATCAGTCCTGGGAGATCTTGCCGGCCGTGCTGCGGCACATAAATATTCCTAGGATACTCTTTCTGGTATTGCTATGTAGTATGTAATCAGTCCTCAGATATCCGATAGGTTGAGCTGTGTGCTCGTAATCAGTCCTGGGATGAGGTATTACTACGGAGACATGTAATCAGTCCTGGAAATCCGAGAGGTTGAGCTGTGTGCTCGTAATTAGTCTTGGGATGCCCTTTAGAGATCTTGCCAGTCGTGCTGCGACACATAAATGTTCCTGGGATGCTCTTTAAAGGTTTTGTCTATCCACATGTAATCAATCCTAGAGATCCGAGAGGTTGAGCTGTGTGCTCGTAATAAGTCCTGGGATGCTCTTTAGAGATCTTGCCAGTCGTGTTGCGGCACATAAATGTTCCTGGGATGCTCTTTAAAGCTATTGTGGAGGAGATGCATGTAATCAGTCCTAGGAGATCTTGTCGGTCATGCTTAGGCACATAAATGTTCTTGGGATACTCTTTCTGGTATTGCATCTGCACATAAAATTAGTCCTGAGAGGCCACCTCTATCAGGCCATTCGCACAGATGATGAAGACCTGCAGGTGGTGGGCCTACATCTAGTATGAAAAAGGACTGGCTCTGTAGAACTTCCTATGACGAGTAGATTCAGAGATTGATTGAGATAGCAGTAGTAGTGACGATGATGATGACTCGATGATGATTATCCAGTGATGATGATCCAGATAAGATGACTTGTGCTAGAAGACCTGTGTCAAGAAATACCTTCCTAGTTAAGAGGGAGTGTTGATGTATATGTAACTTCGGAATGTATTTCACATATATTTATATTGTATTCCTATAGAAATGTTATTATTCCTCTATATGAAAGTGTCGTCATTTATATTGTAAGTGTCGTAACTTATACTTGATGGGTTATTAGACCACCTTGTTGGGGTCGGCCCTATATAAGTCATGTGGGTCAAAGGGTTATTAGACCACCTTATTGGGGGTCGGCCATATGGTTCAAAGGGTTATTAGACCACCCTAGTGGGGGTCGGCCCAATCAGCATTATGTTAAGTGGTTAAGTTGAGTCCGACCTAGTTGAGTAAAGGTCAAGTCAAGTTAGTGTATAAATAGAGAGTGCGTCTCTCTCATTTTACACATTCTATTCTCTTGCTCACACTTTGGAGAGTGGCGCACTTGTGGAGGAGGAGGCTCTGCTGCTAGGAGAAGACTATTTCTTGTATTTTGGTTGTATCATTGCTCTATCTATCTCTGAGGAAGTTATTGGGGTTTTTCACCTTTATGGTTTTCCCCAAGTAAACTCTGTGTCTCTTGTGTGCTTGCATTATTGTGTCCATGATTGATATGCTGTAGATTTGTTGTACATGTTGTTCTCTCAGTTAAGATCCTAGATCAGATTGAAGTAAATTCTGAAAATTTAACAAGAACTTCGATCCCTACTGAGTTTTATCCACAGTCATCTATTAACACTCCTTCTTCTTCTCAAAGGTATGTTACTAGATCTATTTGAAAGTAATGGAAGGTCAATCCAACGGACTTTCTCAGAAACATATGATAGTTCCTTACACAACTCGGAGGAGAAAATATTTTTTAGATATTGCTAAATCTGAGGCCGAAAAGGAGATTTCCTCTAGTCATCAATCTACTATTCAAGGGGTCCTTAGAAAAGCATATTAGGCTAGGGTTAAACAATGAAGGTTCTATCCCTCAATGTTCAAGGGATTGGGATCCCCTCAAAACAAAGATCTCTAAATCAACTGGTAAAGTTAAATTGTCCCTCAATTTTGTTTATTCAAGAAACTATGTGTTTAGCAGCAAATGCTTTAAAATTCTCAGAAAATGGTATCTGAAGTGGTATTTTCTTACTGTTGATGCACTAGGGACTCTAGTGGTCTGGCATCGGGTTGGACAGACTCCTTATCTCTCCTTTCCTCAAAATTTTCTTCACACTTTATCCTAACCTATGTTTTGTCCAAGCCTCAAAATATTACTATTAATCTGATTAACCTATATGCCCCTTCTCATGAAAGGAAATATTTTTGCGTAAACCTTTTTTCTAGTGGCCTTTTATCCTGACCCAACCTCATCTTGGGTGGGGATCTAAACCTTACCTTGTTCGATAGTGAAATTTGGGGTCAAAATGCTAGGAAAGATCCTCTAGTGGAGTTCTTTACACACCATTTCGACTATCTCTTACTAGTTGATGTGGAGCCTGAAATTCTTGGGCCTACCTAGTCAAACAAATGTTCTAGAGAAAACTAGATCTCAAAAAGATTAGAAAGGTTTTTCCTCGGTGAAAATCATCTGTTGGTTGTGGACTCTTATCGATAGACATAGGATTTCAAGCTATGGATCAGATATGAAACTAAAAACAATGCCATACATCATATCTTATAACAATGGAGTCACAAAATCATCCTCCACAAGTTTTATACAGCTATGAGTGCACCATCAACACTAGGACATGGACATTGAGAAGAATATGTGAGAAGATATATGAGAGGAACTCAAACTGAAGAGGGACTTGAACCCGAAATAAACACATCCTTTAAGCTCTAATAAGAGGTTTGAATGACCTAGGCCTCCAACCAACTTGGACTGGGATCTTTCACCTTCAAAATTGGTTCAATAGCAGGGAGGGTAAACACCCACTGTGCAAGGACAAGCTAAGCTATCCAAGAGTGCAAAACAAAAATGATCCAAAAGATTCTCTCCATCCTCATCCTCTCCTTTTATTAACCTCGTGTTTACTCATGAGGTCGAATTTACCTCCAAGACACTCACCCGACTCGAGTTAGTGTTTGCTTCCTTCATGAGACACTTGTCCTCCTCAGTATTGCACTCCTCTTTCCCCCATTCGAATTGGGAATATTGGCTTATCATAACTCCCTCTATGCGCCCTCTTGATGGCTATTTTTAGCCCTGATATGTCAGATTTGTCATAGGTCTTCCATCAGGTCTGAATTTTCATATTTGTCATAGATTCCTTCATTATTGTTGTCATAGATGCGATGGAATATTGCTACAAGCATCACAATTTGTCTATTATGCCTCTTCCTCTTCATTGGGAGTTACTCTTCCACTCTAATTCGACTCTCCATGATTCCTTCCATGACTATTGCCTCTTCATTCACCCCAAGTACGTTACCCTCCACCTTGAACTCAAATTTGTGTGAGAATGATGCTAATTGTAGTGGGGAATCTTGCCACATGTGGGTTCCACAACCTCTTATGTGCCCTCATGATCCAATGCCACCTTCTTTTCTTTTTTATTATTGTTTATTTGGCCCATTTAATGTGAATTTGTAAGTCTAAGGTCATTTTGGGTCTTGTAGCTCCCTTATCCCAAATTTTAATGCTTCCACCCCAATCTAGGGAACTAGTAGGTTATTGGAATTCTTCCTCCATTATAATTTATTTAAATGGGGACATTACAAACTTTGAATTTGGGATTTACTCTTCATGTTACCCACCTTGTCCATTTGGCTCTAATTTTGCATTATTACTAACTTGGACCAATTTGACAAACTATCATGAACATGGCCAAGTTGCTTAGACCATTGTGATCCAATGCAAAATTTGGGGACATGGCAATTCTATTCAGGAAAAATTTTAGGGGCGAAATTTAGCCCATGGGCTAATTTTGAAAGTTTTTTTCCAAAACATTATTCGCCATTTTGCATTTTTTTCCAAAATGATTCACCCAATTTCGATAAGATTAATTTTTTTTACTCTAAAATTCGCCAAAATTGTCCAAAAACTATATAAAACCCTTAGAAATTTGAATTTTTTTTAAAAATATCTCCAAAGATTTTATGGTTGGAAATTGATAATTAGTAATATTCACCAAGATTTCTACACTTTAATGAAATTATGGATCTTTAAAATTTTCCCCGGTTATGTTGCACAACTTAGGGCTGAGACACACAAAAACATGGGGGCCATACCTGTACAAAGGTCAAAGTGGGGAAGGTCTTTGATCTCACAACTCTTATCCAAATCAACGGGAAAGAGCTGCAAAATGGATAAATGGATGGCTAGAAGACAAGTGAAAAGGTGGTGCCATAGGTAAGTGGGGAATGGGCTAAGTTGTACAAAAGGTAACCCTACTACTGAACATATGCTTAAGTATTAACATCATGTTTCTTAACCATTCAATTGTTAGTCCCAAAAGCAACCAATAGATAAATAATCACCACATTACTACCACATATGACTAGTCACATCTACTAAGATAGTCAAGAAAGACAATAATATGTGCAAACATCATGCCATATACTTGCTCAGTCATCTCTGCATCTGGATCTAGATCTGCAAGGCCTCTGACTGTTTGAGGGAAAGGAAAATGTATATCAGTTGTCTACTATGTTGTATTGCTCAAGTGAACCATGGTCTAATAAGCATCTCTCGAGGATCATGTGGGCTCAAAAGTGACAAGGAAAGTTGGCAATGTTGCTGTGGGGATTTGGCTGTCTCTAAAAGTACTCTGCCACTAATCATTACTGTGCTCAAAATAGGATAATCTTAGTAAGGATTGGCTTAGGTCTGGGACAAAACTACTCTGCAGCATCATGGTAGCCCAACTACTATGGATGTGATAACATGTTTCTTCATTTATTTTTTGGTTTGACAACCTTCTTGTTTACTAGAAGGCCTTGAAGGAGTGCCATTATTTTTTGGGTGACTTTAATCCCTATGACTAGTTAACTAAAATTGCTACCACGACCACTGTGTAGACATGCCTATCCAATATCCCTCTTTATTTGGAGATTTTATTGATGCAAGAGTACATTAGCAATGGTTTATGATGACTTATACCAACAAAAAATGTCATGGATATTGTTACATATAAGCACATTTGTTTTTAGCTTTATTAAAGTAATATATAAGATTGTCTTGGAGTGGAATGATTGTTATTGGATCTAAGATTTAGATTATAAGAACATAATGTTTAGATATTGGGTTTGTGAGAAAACTAAGCATTTAAATATTGTTATTGGATCTAAGATTTAGATTATAAGAACACAATGTTTAGATATTGAGTTTGTGAGAAAACTAAGTATTTAAAGAATGCAATTTAACAAAGAAAAAAATAAATTGATTAAGCTTAAAGATTGGAATTTGAATAGTACAACAATTCTAAAAATGATATGTAACAAATTAATAAACATAACATTTAAATATTAAACTTATGAAAATTTAATTATTTAAAAGATGCATCTCCCCAAATTAAAAGTTAACCCAAAAGAGAAATTAAAGTGTTTGTCTCCATTTAAATATTAAATTTATGAAAAATTAATTATTTAAAGATGCATATCTCAAAATCAAAATTTAACCCAAAAGGGAAAATCAAAATTTAAACAAAAAAGAAATTTAAATTAATTTAATTTAAATAAAAAGGGAAATTAAATTTAGTGTTTGTGAATAAATTAATTATTTTAAAGGTTAAATGCCCCAAATAAGTGGGAATTTGAATTGTAAAGTAATTTTAGGGGAACTTCACCATTTGCAAGACACAAGTGTTAGTCTACTCATACCTTGATTCTCTGGAATATCGAAATATCATCTCGATGAATGTACTCCTCTAACAAACGGTAAACTATCATAGAAAAAAGTGTTAGTCTACTCATATCAGGTCGTTGTGAATTTTGAGTTTCAAGAATGGTCCAGCAACCAGCAAGGCTCGCCCATCAGGCTCACCACCTCCAAATCAATCAACTCTTTTATTACAAATTCCAAGTCGACTACCATCGCATTTTCTGTTCACAATGTATTAATTGGTGCAAAGCGAGCAGACTAAATCGATTAATGTATAGTTGGGGCGCGGGATCTGCTCTCTCGCTGGATACCTACTGGCCTTTCTCATTCTCTGTGCTTTCCAGTGGTGATTGCTCAGTTGTTTTTCTGTCATGCGATTGATTTTACTTTTCATTCATATTATATATATATAATCCACTTCCACAGCCCCAACCACAGTGAGGCTTCAGCGACTCAACTCACCTGAAGCATCCTAGAGCACACAGAGAGGAGCAGCAGAAGATCTAGAAGACGATATCATCCGAAGGTAATTCATTATTCCCAACTTTCTCTGTTTTTCACTTTTATAATGAATGCGATCTGTCCTTGACATTCTGTAATATTTTCCGTGGATGCATATTTCAATCTATTTCATGCCAGATCAATCAGTTTGGGGTTTCAGAGCTAATTTGGGTTTGATGATTGCAATGGCATTGCATATAATTTTCGGGCATCGAATTTAGATGCCTATATTCATAAAATGCAATAGATGAGAATTCAATTTGGGATCCGATGGTTCTGAACCTCATGTATCTTGTGGCTGCAGGTCGATCGAGAATGGCGTTCAACAGCAGATTGTATTTTGGCATTCTTCTGTGGTTATGCATTCAAGCTGCTTGTTGCAGAGCTCATGATAGAGTACTGATCAAAGATCGGGTTTTAGCAACTGAGACTGGCATTGTGGGCGTGGCATTGGCAGCAGCTAAAAGCCCCACGACTTCAGCAGCGCCAGGCGCCAGCCCTAAGCCCTCCGAGACCACGGCAGAAGCACCCGCCGCCGCACCCAAGCCGTCACCCACCTCCAACGCTCGTCCTGCTCAATCTCCCACTACTGTTCTGCCGCTTCTAAGCTCAGCCTCGCCCCCGTCTAAGCCCTCCACCCAGTCACCAACCAAAGCCTCACCTGCAGCTACGCCCGTCTCGCCGCCGCTGAAAGCCGGTCCATCTATGCAACCCCCTGTTTCAGTTCCTTCCAAAGCTCCGTCCGTTTCTCCCCGCGCTCCACCTGTTTCTTCGCCGCCAAGCGAGGCTAACTCGGCCCCGCCAGTGGAGGCAGCGGCTCCTCCAAAACAGGAAAAGGCCACAGAAGCTCCATCACCACCACCCACGTCCCAACATAAAGGAGCTCCTGCTCCACCACCATCCAAGGCCAAAGAAGCCCCTGTTCCACCACCCTCCAAGGCCAAAGAGGCTCCGGCTCCGGCTCCTCCCAAACACAAAAGAGGTGTAGAAGCCCCGGCACCGGTTGTCGAGCAGGCTCCGACTCCAGCAAAGCAGAAAAAACCGAAGAAGAGTCAGAAACAACGTCCTCATGAGGGTCCTGGTGCGGCCCCTGCATTGAGCCCACATTCCACTTCCCTTTCTCCCGAGCCTTCTTCTAATTCCGAAGATATATTTGCCCCGGCCACTCCACCCGATTCAGAGGTCAGTAATATCTCCAATATCTCCCTCTAACTTCACCCATTAAGTATTTATTTCTAATAATTACAACTGTACAGTCATTATCAACTAATGAATGCTTCGTTTTGTGATTGCAGAACGACGGAATAAAGAACTTCCAAGCAGGAGTTTGGGTGACAGTTGCGCTTGCTTCCACCCTCGTCGTTTTCATGGCTTAGATCTGTTTCCTTGTTTCACGATTGGTGTTTTCGCTCAGTTAGATCCATTCATGTTCATTGTTTATGTATTGAATATCACCAACGGTATTTAGATCCTCTGGTATTTCTGTGATCAGAGATTTAAGATTGCGTTCCCAGTTATCAAAACTTTTTCTGCATCGCCTTTGGTTGATAGAGATCGTGATTGGGATATATTGTATTCCTCATGATAGATATTGGGCAATTCAATTAAAAAAAGTTATTTTGTGATGAAAACATGCATGGCAGCACACGTGGTTGAAGTTTTTTAACAATATTTCAAGTTATTGTTGATATTTTCTTTCATGTCCTTAAAAGTTCATGTCCTTAAAAGTTCTTGTTGAATATTTTTATTTTTCATGTGTATGTTAATTTTATTATAAATTCTCCCTTATAAAATTTTATTTTATTTATTTATTCTATGTAGGATTATGTGCATACACTCTCTTGTAGGAGTTTGTTTATGCTTGTTATTGTAGATTAATTTGTAAGTATTCATGTGAACCTTTGTAGTAGATATTTTTGTACAAACAAATGGAGTATATATATATATATAGATTAATTTGTAAATATTCATGTGAACCTTTGTAGTAGATATTTTTGTATAAACAAATGGTATATATATATATATATATAAAAGGTAATTGTTTTTATTTTGGAAATAGAATTGAGAAATGAGATTTTGAAATGGTAAAATGTATTTGTTTTTTTTGTAAAGTATGTAAATGAAAAAGGAATATGGATGAAAAATGAAATCTAAGGTATGGAATGAGTGGAGTGATGTAATGTAAATGTGAATGAGTACTTTGGAAATTATATCAATTATTGATGAGATTTGAAGTCAATATTTGAAATTTGAAGGCTTTGTAGTATGATTCAAACTTTGTAAACTTGTAACATGTAACATATGAATTTCCACACTTCAAGAATATCAAAAATTTTGATATGAATGTTTTTATGATTTCCTACTATTGTGATATAATTACGAAGGCATCTTATTTGCAATATTGATATTGATATTATTTGCAATATTGATATTATTTTTCTGAATATAGCTTGTAACTAATGTTCATATATCATTTGGTGATTGAGCCATGGGTTTTGTAGATGAGCGGTAATGCAAACATACAAGATTTTCCAAATATAGCTAGTAACTAATGTTCATATATGATTTGGTGATTGAGCGATAGGTTTTGTAGATGAGGCCCAATGAAAACATAGAAATCTTCTTTTCTCTTTGAAAAAATGATAATCTTGATGGTTATAAAACCTAATCCACCACCTTTGCTTGAATGCCAAGTTTTGAGATATGCTTTGTAAACTGCAAAGATAGTAAGCCTTTGATATTGATTTTGCAATTGTTGATCTTCAATGGAGTGAGCATTTGGGCTGGTGCAAGTTAATGATACCCACTTATGACGTGTTAGTTGCAATGGACTTCCTAGAAAACAGAAATCCGACCATTAAAATGAATTTTTAGAGTTACCTACACAACTTTTTAGAACATGATGTAAAAAGATGAAATGTAGAGAATCAGATCACCCTCCAAAATATATAACTTTTATTTATGTAAAATAGGTATAACTCCCAAAAAATGGCGTTCTTTTAGGATTGGTATGTTATTTTTTTTCAAAAACATAATGCATATGTTTGCGTTAGGCCCCGGGTTTGGTATGTAAACTGTCTAAATTTGAAAAAAAACATTATGTAGGTTTGTAGATAATAGGCGAATCTAGTGCAGCTCTATTTTTCCAAAATTTTCCAAGCAAATTTTTTATTTTTTATAATTAAGGAAGTCGGGAAAGCCCTTAAAATACAAGGTCAAGCCTTAGGCCCCACTATCATGGTCTTAACAAAGCCATTTTTAAAAAAAAATTGTGCGTAGGTCTTTCAGTATACTTGTGCGAGTTCTTTTCCATTTTCAAAATAGGTGTGTCAGTCAAAAGTTATAGCTAAAATACATCTACGGGAATGGAGATCAATGTGCAGAAATATTCTATTCAATATCACTTAGTGAGTGAGAATATGAAAATATTAATTCAAAAATCCCTTCCTTTTAAGGTGCTCCCTTCAGCATATTTCATCAAGTACCTTGGATTTCTTCTAAAAGCAACCGACTATCAAATTTTGGATTGGAATTGGCTCATTGAGAAAATTAATAAAAGGATTACATCCTAGTCATCGATGGATTTCTTTGGTTGAAAGGGTCACTCTGATCTAAAGTGTCTTGGAGGCTATTTTGATTTTTTGGATGTCTCTCGCCTACATTCCAAAAGTTGTTATAAATTCTATAAGGAAGATTTATATAGGCTATATTTGGTCTAGTAAGGAAGCTCGGCGTAGATATCCTCTCTATAAATGGGACTCCTTATGTATCCCCAAGTATTTTGGTGGATGGAGATTTCAAGAATTAAATATTTTCTCTTTAGCGCTTGCAGCTAAAAGCCTTTGGAGGCTGATATCTCAAAAGGGTCTTTGGCATGATATTTTGTTCCAAAAGTATAGTGCTCCCAGATCGATCACCTTGTGGATTTGTTCCTTCATTGAAATTAGCAGGGGATCCCTTTTTTGGTGTTCAATGCAAAAATTTCATTCCCTTATCACAAAAAATATTGCATGGTGTCCGGGTAAGGGAGACAACCTTTTGCTTGGATTGGACCCTATTGTTGGTATTGATCAAGTGGAGCTGTCATCAAAAGATTTCATTTTTTACCTCAATAATGCAAGTTATATATTTCTAAAGGAAATTTTCAGGCCTGAATCGGTCTCCCTTTGGTTTTTGGGTTGGCCTTCATCTCTTCAACTGCATATCCCTTAAGTTTATATTCCCCAATGGGATACATACTTTGCAAGTCTGAATCGTTTGTGTTTTTCTCTTAGCCAAGAAGACGACAAATTAGTATGGAGCTTGAATGGTAACGATGGTGATTACAAGGTCAAAATTGGTTATCAAGCACTTTTAAGCTTCCATCCGGACGCAGTGGTAATATCTAAATGGAAGGCCTTTGGAAACTGCTAGCTCCACCAAAGGAAAAGTTCTACTTCCGCCTAGTTTTATGAAATAAGCAACTTACTTGGGACAATCTTCAGAGGAGGGGGGTTGCTGGTCCCAATCTTTTTTATATTTGCAAAGAAGCACTAGAATCCATCAGTCATTTATAATTCACTTCCTTTTTCAAAAGAATTTTGATGTGTTGCTCGAGCTTTAGGTGATATACCTGAATGGGTTGGTGATTCCATTTTACAGGCCTGGGAAAACTGGTAAGCAAGTGGAAGGTATTCATATTTTTCTTCCCTCCTAAAGAATATGAGTTGGTGTCTATAGGTCACTCGCAATGAGTAAATTTTCAAGGATATAATTCCCTCCCCTATTGCATCCTTCCATCGTTTGAAATATTCTCTCCCAAATTATCCATCAAAGAAGCAAAAACCAAAAAGAATTATAAATGAATTGGTAATCAATAGATTAGTCCTCTACGGTTTATGAATTGGCGCTTCTCGATGGAATCAAGGAAGAAGTGGTGCAGGTGGATACTTTATCTTCAGTGGTATACAGTTGAATTATAAAAGAGGAACATGGAAAAATTCAAATAATTATGTTGAATTTATGAGCATGGTTACGCTCCTTTCTCTTGCTTTGGAGAATAGTATCTCTACCATCAATATCTTCTCGAACTCTATGTTGGTGGTAAATTGGTTTATGGAGAAATATCGCAGCTCAAGTATTCATTTGCAACCATTACTCAAGAGAGGGATGGACCTAAAATCCAGATTCTCTTTATGCTCCTTGGCCCATATCTACAGAGAACATAATACAATTGCAAACTCTCTTGCGAAGGAAGCAGTGTTATTAGAGGTTGGTCAGCTACAAGTGCAAATATTGACGATTGTGGATCGCCCAGAAAGCCAAGTCCAGTCGCAGTTTTCCACAACTCAGGTATTATAGACATATGGTTAAGAAAATTCTCCCATAATTTGTCTATTTTTTATCGGATTTATTGGATCAAGGCTTCTCTCCATTTTTCTATGATAGCGGTTGAGCATTGCTCCCTACTATGGCTATATCAATTGTATATTTTCATGTTGGGGTGAGAAAGGGTCCCCTTTTTTTTGTCATAGATTAGATTTATCTCTCTTTGTTTTGATCATATGAACTCTCCGAATATTTTTTTCAGATGTATACTTAGCCTTGGACTGTACAAGATATAATTTTCTCTTTAAAAAGAATAAAATTACCGACCTTTTTTCTTTGGAAATATATATATAGAATCCTAGAGGCAACGCCAATTACAAAGTGTCCTAAACCTTGTTATTACCTAAGCTATGCCATACAAATATGTCATACTAGGGTGATTCATTGTAGCTTGATTTTGTGTTGCATGATTCATTGTAGCTTTCTTTTGTGCATGATTCATTGTAGCTTGCTTTTGTGTTGCATGATTAATGTCGGATCATATGGTTATCAAGAATTCTTAAATATTTATCTATATTTCCTACATAATGTTTTTTTCATAATAGAAAACTGTAATTAATAATTTTAAAATTTATAAGAAAATTAACAATAAACTTGAAATAAAATCCCACGTCCTGCGATTTTTAAGAAACCCTTTATCATTTGTAATTTATTTCATTTCTTTCAACACGTAAATAGGAAGTGATATAACATTACAACCATGGTAAGTTTTTTCTCAAATCATTTCGTGGCACAACCCACGTGGCATATGCCCCAAGTATAGTCTTATATTTCATAGCATTTACGTGTTTGAATTTTACTCGTAGTAGCTTCCATTATCAGATAAATGGATGAAGCACGGATTATGAGTTTTTCAAAGGAAAAATGTATCAATGCTATATTAGGCTCAATTGTGTTTCTAATTTAATTATTAGGATACCACTTTAAAAACCCAACGTGCATGAATAACATGCAAATAATGCAAATAATAGAAATCATTGTGGTTAAAATTTAGGCACTTGCAATAATTCCAATGGAAATTTGTGTGTCCCTTGATTTGGTAAAATGTCATTGTACAATGCTATCAAAAAAAAAATTTTGAGTATAAGATTTAAGTGATGCTGTTAATTAATTGATAAATAGATAATAAAGTTGCAATGGTGTAATGGTAGAAAAACCACCTTATCGATGACATAAAAGGGGATCAACCTCATTGTATCAAATGACTTCATTGTAATAAATGATATATTTTACAGGAGTCTGTTAAGCCCATTGCTCATCTTGTTCATTAGTTATCTTGATTATCTATAAAAATAACTTGGTATTAGATCAAGAAAGGCCCTAAGTCTTGTTTTTAGTGAATTATTGATTATTAAAGTTTTAAGAGAAGCCATAAAAGAGAAAAAAATATTTAGCATAACCCTTTAGGGAAGAACAAGTGCAAAGAAAAGCTACTACCTTACTTAAGGAATGCATTGAAAATTATGGAGTCAAAGAGTGTAACTTGACACTTCGCATCAAGTAAAGACTAAGCTGATGAGGCTAAAGCTTAGGGCTATGTAGCGTTGTGGACATACAAAGATCTAAAATAGTCTTAGCTACCTCAACAGTCTACACAATCTAACGGTGATGCAAAGGTAAGGTATGTGGAATTTTGGGCACATCTATAATGGACCATGCAAAGAGAGGAGTGGATATTGTATTCCATAGTGCACACAAATAAACCAAGAAAAAATGCACACGGAGAAAGGAATTCAAAGTAAAGGACTTGTTGACATTTGCAACCATACTTGCACAATGCTAAAGAGAGTGCTTCCACTTTTGCACACATAAAGTAAAAGAAGAGTATGGGCACACAAAGATTGGACCATGCAAACGGAGGAGTGGAGCTTGCATTATGCATCTACACAAAGTAACTAATGAAAAATGAATCCAAAGCAAGCCATGCAGACCAACGGACTTGTCAACCTCCACAACCATACCTCTGCATTGCTAAAGAGAGGGCCTTCCCTCACATGTTGAAAGTAAAAGAGTTCAAGAAAAATAAAACCCTAACCTACCTCGCAAACAAGGTGGCCACATAGGTTAGTGACACTTGTACATCCCAACGAATATGAAGATGCCATGTGTCATCCACACTAGCAAAAGTAACGCTAAAAATATTAATCATTACGCTACATAAAATAATTAAAGGGGCAGTTATGTTGGGGGTTTGGATGGTAGAATTCAGGTGTCTCCAAAGGAAGATGGAGAGGCAATTTTAATGGCTACTTGTGTCTCTTGGATTTTCAAGGGCAATGGAATCATTAGAATAAAGATCAATATAGGTTGACTGCAATATAAAGTGGAGGCGTTGAGCAATTGGTGTTGAGAAAGCAAGAGAGCTTAAGACACTCAAAGACAAATGAAATGTAGTATGAGTTGTTTGGTCGATCTTTTGGTCGTCATATCATAGAATAAAAAAAGAGGACCGAGGCTAAAGATTCCAAAATTCATTTCCCTAACTCCACAAGTAGAGGACAATTCTAAAGATGGTGAGAACACAGAAACACCTATTATGTCCAAAGCAAGAATGTCCATGAGAAAATAGGGCATGCAATAATCTCATTGAGAGTATGTCTCAAAACAAGAAAAGGGTTATTAGTTTAGAGAAAAGCATAGATTTAGAAGTTGATGATTTGAGAGCCAAAGTATTGATTCACTCTAAATCAACCTCCAAGACTATCCACCCGACAATTTTACCTAGTGGGAAGACTACCACAATATTTTGCCCAAATAAAGACCCAACCTCCTTGTGAGTCAATTTAGTGCAAGACAAAGTTGTCCAACAACCCACTAAGTTCATTAGCGCATCAAAATTTCCTATTGCAAATTCCTCCTTGCAAGAAACAAGGAGTCAAAGTACCTAATAGGTGTATATCCATTGTCACCTCGCTCTAAAATTGTCTCACTTCAAGTCGATACTTCCAAACCATAAGGGGGATTCACTAAAGAGTAGATGGTAATGAATTGTAAGTAAATAAGGGTAAATACAACCTCAAACTAGTAGTAAAATGTTGTTGTCCTATAAAACTAGAAAATAGAAAAAGAAGATAGTAGGTTATTGTGCACAAAAAACAATGCAAATTGCTAGGTATTTAAAAGCAATCTAAAGGAAAAGGCATTTTTTATGCTATGCGCTTGATTGATTGATTTTACAATACATAGACATCTCAAAAGAGGGGGGTGATTTTCCCCTAATTCGCCTAAGTACAATAACAGCTTGAGTTTTGGGTGATAATACTTGATGAATGGGTCCACTAGGGGCAATTTTTGCCCCCTAGGCACTTAACATAGTATCCATAACACAAACCAAGTCTCAACCAAGTGAAATCGACCCCATGGGGGCGTCCTCCTCTATAGGGTGTGGTTTTCCCAAGAGGGGCCACATACAACAAGTGGGGCCCAAAACAATGTTATAAACATATAAAATGGTGTCTAATATGCCTCCAAATAATAATAAAATCAACCAATGTCACTTTGATGCCAACATTACACCCTTTGACACGGGGGCTTCACTAGAAGGAAATATAATACTACGTTCATTCATATTGTGGTATTAAATATTCATGAAAACCTAAAAATTATATTGCTTATATATTAAGGGGCAAAGGGTTTTTTTATTTAATGTAACAATACAAAAATACTTTGGGGTCTTTTTTATATGTGCGGGCTGACAAATATCCGCCAAATGAAGATGGCGAGATCATGGCCAGATGAGAAATTGGGTTGAGGAAAGGCTCGGGCTTACCAGTATGCAGGGAAATCGTGTCTTGAGGCATGCTTGAGGCCAGGGGGTTTCGTGGTGAAGTGGGTTTCCAGTCGATCATAGTCGAGAGATAGTGGTCATTGACAGCGAATTCTTACCAATAACACTCAACTAGTTGTTACCAATATCCTTGGGAGGCTCTAAGCCTCCCAAGGCCTATTATAGGCCCTCGATAGGCCTTGGGGGCTTGAATACCCAACCACTCGTGCCTATTACAGGCCTTGGGAGGTTTAGTCAGCCTCCTAGAGCTTGTTACAGGCCCTGGGGGCTTGGATACCTAGGCCACAACAAGCTTAGTCAGCGATTGGGGAACTGCAACATGCAATCTAAATGTTGTACTATGTGCATTGGCTCTAGTAACATACAAGAAGTGATCTCCTATCTCTTCATTATACCATTAGATGTTGCAAATCATAATGATATGTGGTTGAGTAATTGCATTGTGGGTGAAGTAATGTGTATCCACAATATACATTGAAAGAAGCAAGGTGCATTATAGAATGCATGTGGGGTCATAAGAGGGATATCATATCAATATACTAGATAGAAATATAAAGGGGGTATAAAAAATGTTAATGAAAAAATTGATATATACAATATCTAGTGAAAATAGGGTTTTTTTTTTAATTGGGAAGGCATATTGGGAGGGGGTTAAAAAAATGATTTTGGAAGGTATTTTCCAATATTTAGTGAAATTAGGGGTATTGTTTCATATGCCACAAAGAACGTGCTATGATAGCGGTTTATTGAGTGAAGCCCCCATGCCCTTTGATAAACTTCATAAACCATGGTCACTTAATTATTTTAATTAAAATGTTGATAATTCCTATAAATGATCAAATATGCCCATAATGTGCTCTTAATTTGCCCCTTAACAAACGGTAAACCATCATAGAAAAAAGTGTTAGTCTACTCATATCAGGTCGTTGTGACTTTTGAGTTTCAAGAATGGTCCAGCAACCACCAAGGCTCGCCCATCAGCTCACCACCTCCAAATCAATCAACTCTTTTATTACAAATTCCAAGTCGACTACCATCGCATTTTCTGTTCACAATGTATTAATCGGTGCAAAGCGAGCAGACTAAATCGATTAATGTGTAGTTGGGGCGCGGGATCTGCTCTCTCGCTGGATACCTACTGGCCTTTCTCATTCTCTGTGCTTTCCAGTGGTGATTGCTCCGTTGTTTTTCTGTCATGCGATTGGTTTTAGACCGTCAGCTTTTCATTCATATTATATATATAATCCACTTCCACAGCCCCAACCACAGTGAGGCTTCAGCGACTCAACTCACCTGAAGCATCCTAGAGCACACAAAGAGGCAGCAACAGAAGATCTAGAAGCCGATATAATCTCTTAAATTTCCTGCCATTGCAATCATTATATCATCCGAAGGTAATTCATTATTCCCAACTTTCTCTGTTTTTCACTTTTATAATGAATGCGATCTGTCCTTGACATTCTGTAATATTTTCCGTGGATGCATATTTCAATCTATTTCATTCTGTAGTCCTCGCCAGATCAATCAGTTTGGGGTTTCATAGATAATTTGGGTTTGATGATTGCAATGGCATTGCATATAATTTTCGGGCATCGAATTTAGATGCCTGTATTCATAAAATGCAATAGATGAGAATTCAATTTGGGATCCGATGGTTCTGAACCTCATGTATCTTGTGGCTGCAGGTCGATCGAGAATGGCGTTCAACAGCAGATTATATTTTGGCATTCTTTTGTGGTTATGCATTCAAGCTGTTTGTTGCAGAGCTCATGATAGAGTACTGATGAAAGATCCGGTTTTAGCAACTGAGACTGGCATTGTGGGCGTGGCATTGGAAGCAGCTAAAAGCCCCACGACTTCAGCAGCGCCAGGCGTCAGCCCTAAGCCCTCCGAGACCACGGCAGAAGCACCCGCCGCCGCACCCAAGCCGTCACCCACCTCCAACGCTCCTCCTGCTCAATCTCCCACTACTGTTCCGCCGCCTCTAAGCTCAGCCTCGCCCCCGTCTAAGCCCTCCACCCAGTCACCAACCAAAGCCTCACCTGCAGCTACGCCCGTCTCGCCACCGCTGAAAGCCGGTCCATCTAAGCAACCCCCTGTTTCAGTTCCTTCCAAAGCTCCGTCCGTTTCTCCCCGCGCTCCACCTGTTTCTTCGCCGCCAAGCGAGGCTAAGTCGGCCCCGCCAGTGGAGACAGCGGCTCCTCCAAAACAGGAAAAGGCCACAGAAGCTCCATCACCACCACCCACGTCCCAACATAAAGGAGCTCCTGCTCCACCACCATCCAAGGCCAAAGAAGCCCCTGTTCCACCACCCTCCAAGGCCAAAGAGGCTCCGGCTCCGGCTCCTCCCAAACACCAAAGAGGTGTAGAAGCCCCGGCACCGGTTGTCGAGCAGGCTCCGACTCCAGCAAAGCAGAAAAAACCGAAGAAGAGTCAGAAACAGCGTCCTCATGAGGGTCCTGCTGCGGCCCCTGCATTGAGCCCGCATTCCACTTCCCTTTCTCCCGAGCCTTCTTCTAATTCCGAAGATATCTTTGCCCCGGCCACTCCACCCGATTCAGAGGTCAGTAATATCTCCAATATCTCCCTCTAACTTCACCCATTAAGTATTTATTTCTAATAATTACAACTGTACAGTCATTATCAACTAATGAACGTTTCGTTTTGTGATTGCAGAACGACGGAATAAAGAACTTCCAAGCAGGAGTTTGGGTGACAGTTGCGCTTGCTTCCACCCTCGTCGTTTTCATGGCTTAGATCTGTTTCCTTGTTTCACGATTGGTGTTTTCGCTCAGTTAGATCCATTCATGTTCATTGTTTATGTATTGAATATCACCAACGGTATTTAGATCCTCTGGTCTTTATGTGATCAGAGATTTAAAATTGCGTTCCCAGTTATCAAAACTTTTTCTGCATCGCCTTTGGTTGATAGAGATCGTGATTGGGATATATTGTATTCCTCATGATAGATATTGGGCAATTCAATTAAATAAAGTTATTTTGTGATGAAAAATGCATGGCAGCACACGTGGTTGAAGTTTTTTAACAATATTTCAAGTTATTGTTGATGTTTTCTTTCATGTCCTTAAAAGTTCTTGTTGAATATTTTTATTTTTCATGTGTATGTTAATTTTATTATAAATTCTCCCTTATAAAATTTTATTTTATTTATTTATTCTCTGTAGGATTATGTGCATACACTCTCTTGTAGGAGTTTGTTTATGCTTGTTATTGTAGATTAATTTGTAAATATTCATGTGAACCTTTGTAGTAGATATTTTTGTACAAACAAATGGAGTATATATATAGATTAATTTGTAAATATTCATGTGAACCTTTGTAGTAGATGTTTTTGTACAAACAAATTATATATATATATATATATATATATATAAAATAAAAGGTAATTGTTTTTATTTTGGAAATAGAACTGAGAAATGAGATTTTGAAATGGTAAAATGTATTTGGTTTTTTTGTAAAGTATGTAAATGAAAAAGGAATATAGATGAAAAATGAAATTTAAGGTATGGAATGAGTGGAGTGATGTAATGTAAATGTGAATGAGTACTTTGGAAATTATATCAATCATTGATGAGATTTTAAGTCCATATTTGAAATTTGAAGGCTTTGTAGTATGATTCAAACTTTGTAAACTTGTAACATGTAACATATGAATTTCCACACTTCAAGAATATCAAAAATTTTGATATGAATGTTTTTATGATTTCCTACTATTTTGATATAATTACGAAGGCATCTTATTTGCAATATTGATATTGATATTATTTGCAATATTGATATTATTTTTCTGAATATAGCTTGTAACTAATGTTCATATATCATTTGGTGATTGAGCCATGGGTTTTGTAGATGAGCCGTAATGCAAACATACAATATTTTCCAAATATAGCTGGTAACTAATGTTCATATATGATTTGGTGATTGATCCATAGGTTTTGTAGATGAGGCTTAATGAAAACATAGAAATCTTCTTTTCTCTTTGAAAAAATGATAATCTTGATGGTTATAAAACCTAATCCACCACCTTTGCTTGAATGCCAAGTTTTGAGATATGCTTTGAAAACTGCAAAGATAGTAAGCCTTTGATATTGATTTTGCAATTGTTGATCTTCAATGGAGTGAGCATTTGGGCTAGTGCAAGGTAATGATACCCACTTATGACGTGTTAGTTGCAATGGACTTCCTGGAAAACAGAAATCCGGCCATTAAAATGAATTTTTAGAGGTACCTACACAACTTTTTAGAACATGGTGTAAAAATATGAAACGTAGAGAATCAGATCACCCTCCAAAATATATAACTTTTATTTATGTAAAATAGGTGTAACTCCCAAAAAATGGCGTTCTTTTAGGATTGGTATGTTATTTTTTTTCAAAAACATAATGCATATGTTTGCGTTAGGCCCCGGGTTTGGTATGTAAACTGTCTAAATTTGAAAAAAAACATTATGTAGGTTTGTAGATAACAGGCGGATCTAGTGCAACGTTATTTTTCCAAAATTTTCTAAGCAAATTTTATATTTTTTAAAATTAAGGAAGTCGGGAAAGCCCTTAAAATACAAGGTCGAGCATTAGGCCCTGCTATCATGGTCTTAACAAAGTCAATTTTTTTTTTTTAAATTGTGCATATGTCTTTCAGTATACTTGTGCGGGTTCTCTTTTGTTTTCAAAATAGGTGTGTCAGTCAAAAGTTATAGCTAAAATACATGACCTATGTTTTATGTAAATATGACATGGTTGCAAACAAAAATGAATAAAAAATAGAAAATACTAACAAATTTATTCAAAAAATAGATATTTGGAATCTACACAGAGATTTCTATAAGTGTGTGAAGTTTCATTGGCAGTGGACAAGTGGAGCATATATAGATTCGAGGTTGAAAAACATGAAGTTAGAGAACATGATTTTTTTTCTATAATGTAGTCCAAGGCACAAGGTTTGGCAATCCGAACCTAGAACCACACCTGCCAAGTCATTACACACGGTATGGAAAAAGGCAAGTGCGCCAAAAAAATTTAATTTTTTAGCGTGTGCACATTAGTAACACGCACACACTAAAAATGTGCATGCAATATTAGCGCGCATGCATTATTAGGGTGCACACACTATTAGTGTGCACGCGTTGATGTTACATATTTGTTTCACCCTCCTTTTAGCGATATATCCCTTTCTCAATATAATCTCACTCACCCTCTCTCTTTATAACCCCACCGCTCTCTCTCTCTCAACCACCCATATATCCCCTTACCATAAAGCATAAGCCCCTAATTAAAAACATATACCATAAATTCCAATCCCCCCGTCTCTCTATTACCCTAAGCCCTAACCCGCTCCTTTCTCTATTTCTCTAACCCCCTACCACTAACCTTTCCCCATCTCACTTAGTCCTACCAGTAACCATCACCTCCCATCTCTCTCTCTTTTTATCACTCTCTCTAAACCCCCAACCCCTCATCTCTCTCTCTATATATCCTTCCCCAAACCCCCACTCTTCACCCTCATACCCCCACCCCCTCTCTCTTTCTCTCTCTCACTTACACTAACCATCTTTCCATCCCTTTCACTTTATCTATATCCCTCCTCAGCTACTCCCACTACCCTTAACCACCCACTCTCTCTCTTCCTTTTGGTCTCTCATCTACTCCTACTACTAACCACCACCTCTCTCTCTCTCTCTCTAAACCCCTGACCCCCAATCTCTCTCGCTAAACCCATGAAACCTAATTTCTCTCTTTAATCCACTAACCACATCCCCATCTCTGTCTCGCTCTCTCTCTCTAAACTCCTAACCCTCTCTCTTTTTCTCAATATTTCTCTATCTCTCTATCTCTGTAACCCACAATTTCCCTCTCTTTAGATCTCTCTAAACCCCTAACCCCCAACCTATCGAGCTCTCTCTCAAACCCTAAGCCATAATCTCTCTCTCTCTCTCTCTCTCTCAACCCCTAACCCCCAATATCTCTCTATTTAAACACCTAAGCGTTAATATATATCTCTCTCTCTAAATCCCTAAACCCCCAACCTTTCTCTTTCTCTCTCTCTCTAAAATACTAACCCCAAATCCATAAGACCCTTTCACGTTTGATACTCTCTCTCTCTCTCTCTCTCTCTCTCTCTCTCTCTCTCCAGGGAATCCAAAACTCAATAGTAGATATTGATCAACTTCTGTATATTTTCCTTCAAGACTTCACACTCTTTCGCATTTAATACTCTCCCTCTCTGTCACTCTAAACCCGTAAACCCCAATAACGCTCTCCCTCAACCCCAAACATGCATCCAAAACTTCATAGTACATATTGGTCAGCTTCTACATCTTTTATTTCAATACTTCACACATGTTCACATCCGATCTACTCTCTCTATCTCACTCAACCCCCCCCCCTCTCTCTCTCTGTGTGTAAACCCCTAAGCCACAATCTCTTTGTCTCTCTCCCTAAACCCTTAAAACCCAATCTCACTCTTTCTATATTTGGAAACCCCTAAGTCTCAATCTTTCTCTAACTCTAAGCCCCCAACCCCCAATCACTCTCTCTCTCTAAACCCTTGATCACCAATCTCTCTCTCTCTCTCTCTCTCTCTATCTATCTATCTATCTATATATATATCCCTAACCCCCAATCTCTCTCTCTCTATCTCTATTTATCTCTATAAACTCCAAACCCTCTCTCTCTAAGCCATAATCTCCATCTCTCTCTATAAATCCCTAACCCCCAATCTCTCTCTCTCTCTCTCTCTCTCTCTCTCTCTCTCTCTCTCTCTCTAAAACCATAACCCTCAATATCCCTCTCTCTCTTTAAATCCCTAACCCCTCTCTCTCTCTCTCTAACCCATAAACCCCAATATCTCTCTCTCTATAAATCCCTAACCTCCAATCTCTATCTCTCTCTCTAAACCCCTAACCCCCAATATCTCTCTCTCTATAAATCCCTAACCTCCAATCTCTCTCTCTCTCTCTAAACCCCTAACTCTCTCTCTCTCTTTCTCAATATTTCTCTCTCTATCTCCCTAACCCATAATCTCCCTCTCTCTAGATCTCTCTAAACCCCTAGCCCCTAACCTCTCTCTCTCTCAACCCCTAAGCCATAATCTCTCTCTCTCTCTAAACCCCTAACCCTCTCTCTCTTTCTAAATCTTTCTCTCTCTATATCCCTAGCCCACAATATTCCTCTCTCTAGATCTCTCTAAACCCCTAACCCCAACCTCTATCTCTCTCTCTCAACCCCTAAGCCACAATATCTCTCTCTCTCTCTAAAATCCTAACCCTCTCTCTCTTTCTCAATATTTCTCTCTCTCTATCTCCCTAACCCATAATATCCCACTCTCTATATCTCTATAAACCCCTAATGTCTCTCTCTCTCTTGCTAAGCCACAATCTCTTTCTCTCACTCACTCTCTCTCTCTCTAAACACTTAACCCCTAATATCTCTCTCTCTCTCTCTCTCTCTCTCTCTATGTATATATATATATATAAACCCCTAACCCTCTTTCTCTTTCTCAATATTTCTCTCTCTATCCCCCTAACCCACATTCTCCCTCTCTCTAGATCTCTATAAACCCCTAAACCCCAACCCCCCTCTCTCTCAACCCCTAAGGCACAATCTCTCTCTCTCTCTCTCTCTCTCTCTAAACCCCTAACCCTCTCTCTCTTTCTCAATATTTATCTGTGTCTATCTCCCTAACCCACAATCTCTCACTCTCTAGATATTGGTTAGCTTCTGCATCTTTTCCTCCAAGACTTCACTCTTTCACATCCGATGTAATATCTCTATCTCCCTCAATTCCTAACCCCCAGTCTCTCTCGATCTCTAGATCCGTAAGTCTCTCTCTCTCTCTCTCTCTCTCTCTCTCTCTCTCTCTAAATTCCTAGCCCTCAATATCTCTCTCCCTCCCTCTTTCTAAACCCCTAACCCCTAATCTGTCTCTTTGTTTTTCTCTCTCTAAACCCCTAACCCCCAATCCCTAAGACCCTTTCACCTTTGATACGCTCTCTCTCTCTCTCTCTCTAAATCCCTAACTCCTGATATCTCTCTCTCCCCCTCTTTCTAATCCCTAACCCCCAATCTCTCTCTTTATTTTTCTCTCTCTAAACCCCTAACCCCCAATCCCTAGGACCCTTTCACCTTTGATACGCTCTCTTTCTCTCTCTCTGTTACAACGTAATTTTCCACTTTGTGAGTATCAGCATTCTTTGGCCTGCAGGATCCATTTCACTGACTCAGATCCACTTTGTATCCTTCGGACACTATTTTTTCCCTTGTACGCTAGCTGCATCATTACAGTGGGCACACCCGCGAGTTGCATCACTATAGCCTGCGGGTAGCATGTAAAATGGTAAAAATCACTAGGTTATTACTTTTTACTCCCAAAAAGCAGTTATTGGGCGAACTTTGACCCTCCATCTGCCCAAGAAATGCCTCGATGTGTCCTTTCACTTACCTTTGAGAGGACTATATATTGAGCACATATGGCTTATGGACAGGAGGAGAAAGAAGAGCAAGAGAACTCTAGTGGATTTTGCCCTATCTTGAGTCTACACTCATTGATCCTTGTAGTTGTGAACCCCTTATGTTCACATTCCAAACTACTATCATAGTTTGAGTTTGCCATTCATGGAGGATTGAAGTGGTGGAGGCACAAGTGGATTGATCCAGATCTTGGTTCAGATTGGTTGCCGGCAAAAGGTCGTATCACATTGTACTTCTTCTTGTTTATTAATAGAAATACTCTTATTCTCGTCCATTAATGTTGTGAATGTTGTTTATTCTACATTGGGTTGCATTTACTTATAATATCATGGACCATTGCTATTGATGATGTTAATGTCGTTTATATATTATATGTAGTTGTTGTATATTGGTTGTCAAGACTAATTTGCAGATTCAAGTGCACGGATTGAAAGCTCCAACGGGGATCTACATCAAACGTTTGGATCGAGGTTAGTTATATTCTTCATTATCTTAGAATTGTCATTTATCTAGCATAGCATTGAGAATTGAGTTAATTTCTGGCAGTCAGCTATTTGTTGTGGTTTACCCCAAGCCATAGTGAGTTTTCTCCAATACAGAAATGGCGACTCCTTTGGGGAAAACATCCATGTTTGGGGATTTTTGAGCATTAGTCCTTAATTAGAGTTGTTGTTTGTTGAATCTCTGTGTCACTGATTGGCTGTTGAGATACACTATAGAAGACTTGTTTTTTCTGAGCCATTGGACTCTTTATTTGCCCATTTTCCTTTCCTTACCCGCGGGCTAGCTTTGCTCTACCTGCATACACCCGCCTCTTTTTACTCTACTGCTCGCAGGTACCCACAGGTTTTCCTTCGATAGTAGCGTACAACTCCGGCTTTGGTTTATTAATGATTTTTGGTTGTTGCTAGGCTGGCTTTGGATGATCCTGAGTCTTTGTTGGCCTATTTCTTGACTGTTCCATGCCTTGGTTGTGACCAGAAATCTTCTTTTCTCTTGGTTGAGCCTTGTTGGTTTTTTATCCATCTTTGGATTTAGCCTTGATGGTTTTTTCCTTTTGATCTCATTCCTTTGGCTGAGTCTTACTGTTTGGTGTCTGCCAAGTTGTCTTAGTGATCTCCTTGGCATGTTAGTGACTAGATAGTAGGATTTTGCTTTCATTTTTCATTTCCTTATATTGAAAAATACAAAAAAAAAATATAGTTTTGCGTTTTCCTTTTGCTTATAAGAGAAAATACAAAAATAAAATAAAAATTGCTTTTATGTACTGCATCTTGCTTTGAGTGCTTGCTTCCTTCATTTAGGTTATGCTTGTTCATCGAAAATATAAAAGGATTGCATTTTTATTTCGAAACCGTTGGGTTGATTTTGTATGTTAGTGACATTATTTTATTGGATAGATGAATCTAGGGTTTGACGATTTTGCATACTATTGAGTCATACACATCACTAGTTTCACGACCATATCCCTTGAGTAACCACAGCCATTAAAATTAATGCTTAATCTTAAAATTGATTAGACCGATTTTATTTATAGGGTACACCAACTAGAATAGATTTAGAGTCTTGGAATAGATCATTGTGAGTTAACAATCCAAGACTACTAGACAAAACATTAGGTGTCTGACCAGGGAGTGGAGGAATCCATGGTATATATCGGTGTTCTCAGGAAGCTCTACTCAAACCAGAGTTAAGCACGAGGTCACAGGAGGTTGGTTGAGGAAATATCCCTCTGATACCAGCTGAACTTGGGAGATATTTCCAAGATTTGTTCGTATCTGGGGACTCTTGGGGGATTTGACCCTCATTGAGTTTCGGGCTCAGCTACGCTTCCCATATGATGGATCCCACCTTTCACTTTCCCCCTGAGCATTGGTTATATTGTGGTGACCATAGTTGCCTTACCTAATTATCGCATAGGGTACTTGCAGTGGTTATGATGTTTGTGTCCTGAGTCAGATAAGGATTGGCACAGCACAGTTGTTTGTTGCCGAGGGTTATGACCCTTTGCACGTAGTGAAGCCTGGGTGTCTCTATAATTGATTATGTTACCTCCGGCTATAGTTTGGGAGTCTCAAGCCTCTCCTAGGTGAGACATACCGGCTCTAGTGTCGGGAGCTCATTTAGCCACTCTATTTGTCTGCTCTTGGCTGTAGTTTTTCTAGGTGTGTGCTTTTGATTTACTATTTTTTATCGATAGTTGGCCTTTAGGGGACGTTTTGATTTTATATTCTCTCCGGAGATATCTTGGCGCAGAGTCCTACTCTCCGTCGATCCCGTCGGTTGGTTGGTTTGCATCCTACCGAACTTTCACGTTGCGTTGCTAAAGAACACTAGTGGGCTCCCTCCGAGTCTTCGGATTCTTACGAGACATACGTCCTAGACGTCATGACCGCTGCACACTCTGACATGGGAGAAATCCATACGATTCCATCAGGGAGAGTTGAGCACACTTCAGACACCCCTATTCCTCGTGAGGCATGGGGAGGTGATCCACCTGAGACCCAACCTAGTTTGTTTGGTCCGGATCCACCTGAGGATGACCCATTTGATCCTCATATCCACATGGTTATCTACACGGGATACCAGATTTTCATGATGATACATGCCCTACAGTCAACCCTACCGCATTCTCATGTGGTATGCCGGATTACACCGCAGTTGATCCTTCCACTACTTCTAGTAGCCATGTTGGCATCATTCATGGTGTTAGAAACACTGCACCCACTGGGGGAAATACCCTTGTCGGGGGCACCATGTTGTCCACTCACACACATAGTATGGGGACCGGTCGCATTCCTCCTAACAATGCTAATGTTGGAAGATGACCACCTCCTAAGGATATCCAACCTAATAGGAATATTGTTCGAAACACAACTCGCCATCCATCACCTAACACACATATCGCTACCCGTCAACCCAGGACCACTTTCGCGAATGTTAATGCTCCTCCTAGGGTGGACATATACCGCACACTTTTGCATCCACCACCGCTACTAGTAATACTAATGTAGGAGGTGGGAATATATCTTATCCTCATGGCCATAACGCCACCAATCCTGCTACTAGTAAAACCAATGTTGGGGTTGGGAATACTTCTCATGCTTTGGGTCACCACACGACTGCTCATGCTAATCCTAATGCTGGGGGTGGGAACATACCTCACCATTATGGTCATTACAACTTGGTTCTCGCTACGAATAGTACGTATATGCCTCATACTTATGGTGGCAACCCTTACTACAACACAGTCGGTGCTGGCCACCAGTTCAACCCACCTCAATATGATGCCCAAAATACTTATATACCTGCTTACTCTCATATGGGTCAGGTCGGAGGAGTTTATCAACCTTATGGCCATGGTCAAGCTTATGGTCCGCTAGGTCCTCATTATCAGCAGTTTAATGCTCATGGTCAAGCTTTTGGTCCACCTTATAATTCGGTTCTGTTCAACCAACCTTTTATGGGAGCTTATAATCAAGCTTTCCAGCCACAGCTCCCATTCCTTGTACGCTTGAATCTTCTGGATCTTTCGAAGCCCATGAATGATCTAGTGTGTCACAACCCTAATTGGCCTCCGATCCCTACCAAGCTCCCTTCGGACATTCCTAATTTTGAAGGGAAAGGTGGTGAGGATCCGGGTGATCATGTCACAACGTTTCACCTTTGGTGCTCCTCCAACTCGTTGAATCACGATTCCATTAGATTGCAACTATTTCAACGCACCCTCATGGGGGAAACTGCGAAGTGGTATGTTGAGTTGCCTGGAAACACTTATAGGGGATTCAATGAGATCGCTTTGGTTTTCTTCAACCATTTCCAGTTGCCGGTCCACTATGATACTGGTACTGAACTTTTGTCTACCTTCCATCAGAATAAGGCCACACATATTTCTGACCACTTTCAAGAGTGGCATCGGCGGAAGAGGTTAGTGAAAGCCAACATTCCTCCAGAGTTTATGTTGGAATGGTTCCTCAAGTCTCTACTCCCATACATTGCTAAGGATGTTTCGATGTTCAGCATTGTGATTGAGGAACAAGCCATCTTGAAAGTCCAGCAGTTAGACCTACTATACTCTCGGTCTGGCATTTTGTATGACATTATTCCTTACACACCACGAACACGCCATGAGCCCAAGTCAGTTCCTAGACCGCATGCCAATGGCATCGTTGGATCCACAAGTACTCTCCCTGTATATTTGGTGGCCAATCAAATGCAAAATTTGTCGCTAAACCAGTCTACTCCCAGACAGGTTCACACCTTGTCCACTTCCACCCCGTCGTCTGATGTACACAATGTGCAATCAACGAAACTGTCAGGTAACCAGCAACCTGGTGGTAATAAAAAGGGGAGAAACAACCGTAGGGGTGGAAACAATGGGAATAACAATAATAGCAATCGCAATACCCCTCTTAAAGAGAATTCCAACCCTACACGGGAAGGCAGAAATGCTGGTGAGGACCGTAAACCTAGGCGTAAGGTGAAGTTTCCTTGCAAGCTCTGTGGGGAAGACCATCTTACTCACTTATGTCCTCGAATTGAAGAAGAATCATGTAACAAATAATTAATAATACATTAATATTAATAATAAGTAGGAGTAATAGTTAAATGAGAGGATGCGTCCCCTCAAATAGGCAATGCCCAAGCTACTATAAAAGTGGGCCAACAATTATATATTTATCATCTTATCTTATCAATCTATAAATTTATATATCATTTTTATATCTACAGATATGTGGGTTATTTCAGAAATCATGGGTTCAACCCTAACTAATTGAGAATATCCAACTATGGATATTACATTGGTATTAGAGCCCCTTCTTGAGCTTGATTCTAGCCTTTTGCCACAAACCATTATCAGAGCTTCTCTGATTAAGGATATTTGATCCACATTGGCTTTTGGCCATCATTTTTGGGGTTTCCCAAAAATCTAGGACCTTGTCCAAAAGTAGGCTTTTGGCGCAAAGCAAATTTGAAGCAAATCAAGTTAATAAAAAATATATATTATTCCATTGCAAAATTCAAAGACAACCGTAAATCAAAAATACAAGAAGGGAAATTAAAAAAAAAAACAGAGAGAAAAGAAGTAATTATTTCTGTTGCAAATGAGAAGAAGAGAACAAGAAGTAAGAAAAATATATATTACAAAAAAAAATTGAAAAAAAAGAATCATCCATGAGAGAAAAAAAAAAAGAGTAAAAAATAAAGTTTAAGAATAGCATTCATGAAACCACACATGGTTTTATGAAACCGCACATGGTTTTATGAAACTACACATGGTTTTACTTAGTATATTAAAATTATAAACGAATTTTATAAGGTATATACAAAGAAAGATGCGACTTTCATCACTAATGCTTTCTGGACAAAGCATTATGAAGAGGAAGGCCATGTAACAAATAAATAATATATAAACATATCAATAAACAAATAATAAAATAATAAAATAAAATTAATTAAACAAATATTAAATAAAATTGATATGTAATTAATCAAATAGATAGAGACGTACCTTTCCATTGAAGAGGCACATAAGACCATATTTAAATGGTCCATCAAATTGTAATGTAATCATTTCTCATCAATATATATTCAATATTAATTATTCTTTCCAAATGTAGTTATTTTCTATTGGTTGACTATTCACCTGAATAGTCTTATTGTGATTTAGACACGATCACAACATGAAAATATCCGAATGCGGATATTAGATTTGGGATGGAACACATCAGAGACGATGCGACAATTATTCTGGGGAATTCGTAACTCGTATCGCCTCGTTTCATCAAATGTCGAAAAGACTAAACACAAAAGATCAAGATATGACAGTTAAAAAAAAAAAAAAAACAAACATAAACCTTGTCTTCAATAAAGCTTTGAGGACAATGCTTCCCTTAAGGGGAAGGCAATGTAACAAATAATTAATAATACATTAATATTAATAATAAGTAGGAGTAATAGTTAAATGAGAGGACGTGTCCCCTCAAATAGGAAATGCCCAAGCTACTATAAAAGCGGGCCAACAATTGTATATTTATCATCTTATCTTATCAATCTATAAATTTATATATCATTTTTATATGTACGGATATGTGGGTTATTTCAGAAATCATGGGTTCAACCCTAACTAATTGAGAATATCCAATTATGGATATTACACATCAAAGCATTTGGCATAGAGCCCAGCTATGTTAAAGGATCCCCTTCCTCATCATCAAAACATGGCTTCACATGCTCCCGCCACTGGTTATGGACCTACTGAGACAGTAATGTCTTCTTCCAATAATAGTGGTTATGGATGTGTGAATATGGTTCAATCGGAGGTTAGTGTTGCCACTTGTCAATGTGATTATGGTGCACCACAACCTAACATGGGGAGTGAGCCTCCCCCTCCTCCTGAAAATTCCTTGCATATCGAGAAGCCCTCTAATATGTCGCGGATACCGAAAGGCGTTCTTAAGCGCTCTACACATAATCCTAATGCTCACGCTGCCCATAACTACTCAATTGTGGAAGATTTGGGCCAAAATCTGTGTTCCATGTCGGCTCTTGAAGTCTTGCAGGTCTGCCCTTCTCAAAAGCATGCCCTTTTGAGTGCGTTAGGAGTTCAGAATGGGGGAAGTCCTAGTGTTATCAAGTTCGACACTACTGATGTTCAACCTCACTTACCTTACCACGTGGCTTTTCAAATCTAGGTGGCGTGCCTTCAGAATTTTGTCAAACGTACTATGGTTGACGAAGGTGCTTTCGCGTCGGTAATGTCGTTAACTTGTTGGAAAGCTCTTGGCTCTCCTCCTCTACTCGTGTCTAGAACCACGCTCACTGCATTCAATGGTCGGTCATATAAGCCGCATGGAATTATCCCTTCCCTTGTTGTCTACTTGGGAGATAAATATGTGCCTATTGAAGTCGAGGTGGTTGATGTGCCCATCGACTACAACCTTTTACTGGGTTGGAATTGGATGTACGCTGTGAAGGATGTCGCGTCCACTGTATTCAGAGTTATCTGCTTTCCTCATGAAGGCAAGATTGTGACCATTGATTAGCTAGATTTCGTTAACACTCCTTCCACAACATCCACGGGATCCATAGTCCCACAAGTTACTGACTCTCAACCGGCAACTGGGAACATAGGTGTTGGTATGTACTCTTCATTGATGGGAACTTATAGTTTTCCTACACCTGTGAACTTTATCGGAACCATTTCCGACGATGCGTCTCCTCCTTTGCATAGTATGCCATTCCGGACTTCCTATTGTACTGATCCATGGACTTTACCGTCCAGGAGTTCTACGTCTGGAGACATTACGCAAATCGGTATGTCTATGCCACTATCTGTAGCTGAGCTTTCTTACCAGCATATTCAACAAGCCACTGCAGAACCGGATCTTTCTTCTTCTCAGACAGTCGAGGAAGATCCCGTTACGCTTCCAGTTTGGGTAGCCAACTCATCTTGTTCACACGACTGCCTTGATGATACTTTGTTTTCTAATGAAGCTATTATGGAGGCCATGTGTGGTAGTGAGAGGCCTTGAGAGGATATGCACCATCGCTCTTATTTCCTTCCCAATCTCGAGCTCGTCGAACAGGAAGAGTTTAGGATGACTCTAGCAGAGATGGTTGGTCACCCTGTGACTCTTTTAGGTTGCATGATATTTTTGCGGAGGGAAATATGGCTAATATTTCCCCAACTATGTCGATCAACGTCTCTCGTACTCCCGGAAAGGTTGAGAATGTCTACATCGGTGACGATTGCACTCCTAAGGAGATTTCTATTTACACTGATTTGTTTACAAAACTCCAGGAAGCTTTCGCCTGGTCATATGAGGAGATGCCAAGAATAGACCCCCGCATTATTGAACATGAGATTAGAACGTATCCTAATGCTAAACCGGTTCGACAATGCCTACGTGTTGTGAACCCTAGGAAAGCAGCCGCTATTAAGGCAGAGGTGGAGAAACTGCTCAAAGTTGGTTTCATCTACCCCATTCCCCTTACCGAATGGGTGTCAAATCCTGTTCCTGTGGATAAGAAGTAGGGAACGATACGCGTATGCACTAATTTTAGATATTTGAACTATGCATGTCCGAACAACAATTTCCCCACGCCATTCATCGATCAGATCTTGGATGCTTGTGTGGGAAGTGAGATTTTTTCGTTTATGGACGGCTTTTCATGCTATAATCAGATTCAAATCAAACCTGAGGACCAACATAAGACAACTTTCATTTGTCCTTGGGGAACGTTTGCATATCGAAAAATTTCCTTCGGCCTTAAAAACGTCGGAGCTACGTTTTAGCGTGCCATGAACTACGCCTTTCACGATCTTACAAAGATTATGGAGGTTTTCTTAGATGATCTTACCGACCATTCTCGCAAGAGAGTGGACCACTCCAAGCACCTCCGTCTGATTCTTGAACGATGTATATGCTACAAGATTCGATTGAATCCTAATAAATGCATCTTTGCTGTAAGGACTGGTCGCCTTCTGGGCTTCATAGTTTCGAAAGAGGGTATTAGAGTCAATCCTCTTAAAGTTGAGGCAATACTTCGGTTGCCTCATCCGCGCAACTTGTTACAACTTCAGAGCCTCCAAGGGAGAGCTAATTTTCTGTGTCGATTTGTAGTCAATTATGCTAATCTTACCAAAGGTTTCGCACGCTTATTGAAGAAAGACACACCTTTTATCTGGGATGAGCGAGCCCAACAGTCTTTTGACACCCTTAAGAAAGCTTTGGTATCAGCCCCTGTGTTTAGTCCACCAGACTTCACACGAGATTTTATCCTTTATGTGGCCGTATATCAAGAGACGATTGGCATGGTCTTGGTTCAGGTTGATGACGTGCCCGTCTAGCATGTTATCTATTACCTCAGTTGAAATCTAGTAGACACTGAGCTAAGATATACTCACGTGGAAAAGTTGGCGCTTGCGACTGTCCGTGCATTCCAGCAATTATGACATTACATTTTGCTTAGAACAACCACAATTGTAGCACATATCAATCCATTTCAGTTCGTGCTATCACGACGCCTTATAGGGGGGAAGTATAATAAATGGATTGTGATCCTTCAGGAGTTCGATCTTGATTTTGCTTCGGGGAAATCAATGAAATCATTGGTGTTTACTTAGCTTATGTCGGACCTCCCGAGACTTGATGAGGATGTCATTCATGAAGATTCCTTTGTGGATGAGCACTTATTTCTTATCTCGTCCGAGGACCCTTGGTGTGGGGATGTCATTGTATATCTCCAAACTTTGAATTTTCCTCCACATTATTCACGAGACGAGTGACAACATGTGAAACATCACGCTAAAGATTATACTATCGTCGGTGACACTTTGTATCATCGAGGAAAGGATTATATCCTCCGTCGTTGCTTAACTCATGAAGAAGCGGAGCGGGTGCTTAATGATTTCCATGCAGGGGAGTGTGGTGGTCACTTATCCAGGCTTGCTACAGCCCAACGTGTTATGTGAGCTAGTTACTTTGGCCTTCAATCTTTAAATATTGTATTAACGCTGTGAAGAGATGCCACCCTTGCCAAGTGTTCTCTTGGAATATACACTCGCATCCAGCGCCCCTTCATCTGGTCGTTACCGTCGGTCCCTTCACCAAGTTGGGGGTGGATTTCATGGATTGCAAACTAGCGTCGGCTAGGGGGCATCACCATATTATAGTGGCCATGGACTACTTTTCCAAATGAGATGAGGCCATGCCTACCGTAAAAGCTGATGGTGCTACAGCAGCCCATTTCGTGTTCAATCAAATTATCACTCGGTTCGGTATTCTGAAAGATATTGTCACTGACCATGGCAGTCACTTTCAGAACAAGATGATGGAGGATTTGTCTCTTAAGCTTGGGTTTTGTCAAGAACACTCGTCTTCTTATTATCCCCAAGCGAATGGTCAAGTTGAAGCAGTTAATAAGTCTTTGAAGACCATTCTCCAACGTACCATCCGACAAAGCAAGAACAACTGGCACATCATGTTATATCCTACTTTGTGGGTGTATTGAACCGCAGTCAAGACTGCCACCGGGTTCTCACCATTTCAGTTAGTACACAGTGTGGAGTCGATTTTACCGATTGAATGTGAAATCCCTTCGCTCAAATTGGCCATAGAACTCCTCCCTGATACGACAGGTATTGAGCAACGTTTAATCCACCTTGAGCAACTTGATGACCAACATCGAGATGTCGTTGTGGCTATAGATTCCAACAAACATCATGTCAAGGTTCAGTATGATAGTTTTGTCCGTCCCCGGCAGTATGTTGAAGGTGACTTGGTCCTCTTATATGACCAAGCTAAAGAACCCCTGGGGGCAGGCAAGTTCAATCCCATGTGGCACAGTCCTTACATCGTGAGGCGTGTTCTGGAAAAAGGAGCCTATGAGTTGGAAGACTATGAGGGGACTGTCTTGAAGGATCCTAGAAATGGGCTCTACCTCAAGTGGTATTACGCTTGAACCTCTAGTTCAAGCTAATACTTTTGTATACTACTGTATAGTTACTTCTATACATAGTTCAGCTTTCTTTTGGTTTCGGGTATGTTGATTCGCTTCCGTTTGATTGACAGATGTCAGCAGAATATCCTACGTTCTTAGGGTTCACATATGGTGCTAGCCTTCATACGCAGCAGCTTGCTTTTGCTTCCTGGGTTATTTTCTCACCTGACCACTTAGTTGTGTCTTCAGGAGGTGCTTGTCTCGATCCTACATCTAATAATGTGGCCGAATATAGTGTCGTGATCGAGCTACATCGGTATGTTATTTCACATGGCATCCAGTCTTTAGAAGTCCTCTTGGATTCACAACTGGTTGTGTCTCAGTTGAATGGGCAGTACCACGTGTGAGATCCTACGTTACTACAGAAATTCCTAAGGGTAAGACTCTTGGAACGACATTTTGTTTCAATTACATACATACATGTTCCGAGAAGTGTTAATCATATATCTGATGCATACGCTAACTATGTATTAGATTGGCATTTGTCACATTCACCATGAAGCACATAAATAAAAGAAGACATTCACACATTTGTACATACAGACATGTAGTAGAACCGGAGAACCAAAGTTTTTTATAAATAAATGTCCAAAATGGTAGTATCATGATACAAAACTGGAGCCCGTAGCCCTCAAAAATATACATATCGATGCAAAAATGAGATCCTGAGATATATACTCCCTACAAGGAGTCCTAGCTGCCACCCCGACAAGATGTGTCTCATAGAAGTACTACACTACATTTTTTATCCGCTGCAGTAGTCGTACCTAGTTACCCGACACCCCCACTACCTGGCGCTGCATAGCCTCTGGCAGTTGTGCCACCTCTGCATGTGGTACCCTGGTAGTCATCCGTGATATGTTGGACCACAGAGTCTGTAGTGTCCGCTCTGTTGCAGCACCTACCTTCTCATCACCCCTGCCCCAGCGACGATGTCTCAGGAAGCCATCAGGTCTCACTGGGCCCTTATCTACGAGCAAACAGTCAAACATTAATACATGATACTACCCCCAAAAATATTTTTTCATTTACATCTATAATCAAAAATCCATAAAAATTTAATACACGAAAAACCTAAAAAGAGTACTCACCGATGTCTCTGAACGTTGCATCTAGTGGGAGCGGCATGTCTCGGTCCTACTAGAAGTCTATCCCTGCATAGGGGTAGTCATCTATCGCTATGACCTGTCGATCCCACCAGTGAAAGAACTCCTCTGTATTCCTGATGACCACCACCCTGTCACGTCAAGACCTCTGCCCACCGGGTCATGCCTGGGTCGCGGAGACTATGAGGAGGGACCTCAACCCTCGGACTAAGCCCTAGAACCCGCTCGAAGAAGAAGCTGCACAAAATATTGCCATACCCGAAGCTTTTCGCATCCCCCTGCTTGCACTCTGTCAGCTGGGCCTTCATGAACCCCAATAGCGTAGTACACCATTCAAATATCATAGGTTGCATGCACTGTGATGCATAGAACATAACTGGCCTCGATGCCTGGTGAAGAGATTTGGATCCAGTGATCCGCACTAAATTTTCCACGACAACCTTCATACTCAGGTTGACTATGGCTCGGATGGGCACCTGAATTCCCAACACAATATCTCTCTATGTAGTCAGGGATGGTGATCCCACCACCCACAGTCTGAGATCGAAGGCTGGCCACCTCACCTCGGCTGGACAAACCTGTGATGAAATAGATATCTTCCACCTCCAGTGAAAGTATTTGCCCGTCTAGGTTGAAGTTCTGTGCATCAACATCCCAATAGTCTATCAAACGGCGGAGCAATAGGTTTTGGTCCCTCAAACCCCCTATGCTCCAAAATTTGTATAAAATGCATGCTTATAGCGCTTGCTGTGCACGCAGATCGTTACGAACGGCCTCATCCACTAGGTCATGTTCTCTCTCTCCACACTCTAGAACCATCCTAGAAAGAGAAAAACCCAAAGATTTGGTCAGTTTTGCTTTAAAAACTCACTTCACAGCAGGGAAATTTTTAGGGGCGAAATTTCGCCAATTGGCTATTTTTTGGACCTTTTTTCAAAAAATAAATTCGCTATTTGGTCATTTTTAGTCTCTAATATCGCCTATATTTACATAAAATATGTTTTTTTATTATAATATTCGCCAAAATTTACTAGTTTCAGTAGTAAATTGTATGTTTGATATTTAATATTCGCCTACCAATCTATATTTATGTTTTTTTAAATCCAAAATAATCGCCTAGAATACTATACTTAAGTATACTTTATAATCCTTAAAAAATACCCTGCTTCACAGCCGTACCCACGGGAATTTATGCTCACAGAGGCGGGTACCCATGGTCAACATGTGCGTTGACTGCACATACCCATCCCTACCCGTGGACCGCATAGTTATAGCCCGTGGGTAGCACTGTGACCATGTAGGGCATGGACAAACAAAAATTTTAACCACTGAAATTTGAAATAAAAACATTGAAATGGAAAGTGGGGATGAGATTACCAACCTGCTCCTGACGGTTCGATGATCGGACGCCTGTAGCTCCCGGAATCAACAATTGAACTTTGAGGTGAAAACTAACCACAAAACTCCAAATGGGTGAATAGTAAAAATGAATTGTAAATTGTAAATTTTTGTTACTATTTATAATTTTCAAGACCCACTTGTCTATAGTTTTCGCCATTTAATGTTGTTATGGACTAATATAACGTCTTGGATTAGCATTTTTGACCAGATCTCTTCGGCGGAAGTTGTTTCCAAGCATTTCACACCTACGGCAGGTACGTTTCACACCTGGCATATAGGTTAGATGTCATTTTCACATGCATTATGCATTTGACCTTTTAACCAAATTTCACAAAGCCTAGGTGCAACCCTGCTTCTTAACTGACATGGAACCTTGACACTGCTATAGAATTGTTGTTATGTGGCGGTAGGGCTTTTCCGAACATGGGTACCCTAGTTAGAACCCCTTTGTGCATTCTGGTGCCCATGCCGTTGTTTGTCCTTAGGATTGGGATTCCTTTGTAGTTACTCCATGACGTTGTGATAAAGACTCATACTCTACTTTGTCTTATGTTGTCCATCTCCCTTAAGGACTCCCCTCAATTATATCATGTTGTGATTGCATTGCATCATCCTGCTTGCCACTTGAGCCTTGTGCCGGCTCCCGCTTACTCAGTTGTTAGCCTCGTGCCTAAGCACTTTTTCCTGTCGAGCCTTGCAGAGCTTCCATTTGTCCTTCACAATTTGATGACCTTTTGAACCTAAGGGAACACACCCCCGAGTGTCCACATCCTGCATACACTTGCTTGCATTGATCATAGGTATGTTCCACAGCTTGGGACTAGTCTGCTCGCTCTCTGACACCCGTTCCCTCACTTGTACTATAAGCAATTTTATTATTTTTCAAGCTTTTCCCAAATATGAAAAAGACCAAAAAAATTAAATATTCCAAAAGCCAGATGAGATTATGGTTACTAATTCTAGTTGGAAGTTGTTGTGTCACCTTTGCACAGAGCATTCATTCCACTCTGTACATTATGAGTCGGGACTATAGTTGGACCTTAGGAGCTGTTCTTGTTTCTCAGTTTTCTCCACCGATTGGTTAACCTTCCAATCATTATGGAGCCCTTTGTGGTGCCTCATACATCACACAGTCTATATCGAGTCTATGTTTCCTAAGTCTATCCATCTGCTCATGCTCTTGTTCAAAGGAAGTCCTAAAACCAGAGTCGGCCACTCCTCAGATTTCTTGACTATTGCATTTCAGCCATCCTTATTGAGTCAGTCTGTTTCACCTGAGCTCTTCCAAATCTTTCAGCGTAGCTGGTACCTCATGCTGGTTTATGGGGGATGCCCTAATGCCCTCCTTCCAGCGAGTCTCGTTTCGTCGACTTCAACCCATTTATTCTGGGACTTGAGGCTTAGAGTTCAGTTGAGTACCTTGAGGCTTGCAGTCATTAGTGGTAGGTTCTCTCGCCATCGACAGTTTTGGGAATACATCAATGTCCCCTAATCGATGGATTCATCCTAGTGTTCGACTTCAACACATCTATTTACACGTCTATGGTTGTGCTCTGTGCCTTGATGCCCATTGTCATTATTGGTGGGTTATATCACGTCTGTTAACAGTAAACATCATTGACCGGTAATCAGACGATGTCACATTAGGTTCGACCCCAACTCCTTTATTCACTTGATGGGACTTGCACCGTCGAAGACTTGTGTAGAAGACCCCGGGCGATAGTTGTTGAGATATTGTAACTTCAAAGAATATTATATTTGTACTTTATTATTCCGGAGATGTTTCATTCCTCCGTGAAGATCTTATTGTATATCCGGAGATGTTTATTCCTTTGTCGGAATGTGGTAACTCGGGTTATTAGACTTCCCTAGTGGGGGTCGGCCCTGTATGTGTCATGTGGGTCAAAGGGTTATTAGACCACCCTAGAGGGGTCGGCCCAGTCAGTTGTAGTGGGGTATTTAACCCATTGGTTAAATACGAGCCTACGTGTACTTGTGTAAAAGATATGTCAGAGTAGTGTATAAATAGAGGAGGTGTGTTCCTCATTTGACACACACACTCACTTGAGAGAGAGGCGCACTTGTGGAGGAGAGGTCTGCTATGGTGGAGGAGGAGATCATGTCTTTGGTTTGCATCTTTGTATATTGCTGGTCATCTATATTGAGGAAGCTTTACTGGGTTTTCTACCCCATGAGGGTTTCCCAAGATAAATCTGTGTCTCTTGTGTTTATGCTATGCTTGTTGTTTCTTCAGTGATCCTGTATATGCTATTATTGTGAAATGGAATGTAATGCTGCTATTTTCTGTCTTAGCATATTAAATCTTAACATGGTATCATAGCTAACCTGAAGGAAGGCAAGTTATGGCACTTACGACACTTGCTTTACTTACCACAATTTGAAGGTTAGGGTTTTACATAGCAAAAACCAGTCATCGTGGAACTTTCACTATAAATCCATTAATGCGAAGTTTCAGGGTCTGAAACATTTACAGGTCGAAGCTAACATCCCCAGGTACCTTGTATCCAAAGGGAACCCTCATATTCGTTGTACTTTATGAGTTATGATCAGTACAAGTTGGGGTTTCTGCCTCTTCCAGATCTCAGTCAAAATCAGGTAACCTTGGAAAAAAGGTCATAACTTGGGCTAGGAAGCTCCAAATGAAATTTCGTAAAAAGTGACAAGTAGTACACAGACTGTACTATCTCAAGAAACTTTTTCAGAGGCCGAAGGTGAACCAGTGACACGTGGAAATCCGTACAAGTTCACTCTCCTGTTTTATCCCATAAACAGTTCACGTTGCGACACTTGGCATAACTCTCTCTCAGAGAGTCCAATTGAGGTCAGACCTGTCAGGATAGAAAGATAATAGGGAAAGCTATCTCAGGAAATTTGTTTAGAGGCCGAAGTTCAAACAATGACACGTGGCATGCCGTACAAGTTCGCTCTCCTGTTTTATCCCATAAACAGGTCACGTTGCGACACTTGGCATAACTCTCTCTTAGAAAATCCAATTGAGGTCAGACCTGGTAGGATGGAAAGATGGCAGGTCAGGCTACTGCAGAAAAAAGTTTTCAAACCCTGTGGAGCAAAAATTTCAGAGTTATAGCAGAAACAATCAGGTGCATATTTCTGTCAAAACAGAATTATTTTTGGAGCACCTTTATTCATGGCTTCCGGAATTTAGGGTTTCGGAGAAAGTTAGAATTTTTGGAATCGGAGTCCACGGCTGAATGCTACTTAGGAAAATCAAAATTTAGAGACCAAGATCGAATTTTTTGGTTGGGTAGAAGACCGGGCTTGATCAAACCCTAGTTCGGGATTTTGATCAGAAAGATGGAAAATTAGGGCTTCAGCAAAAGTTGGAATTTTTGAAGTCTGTAACCACGGCTGGAAGCTCCTCAAAAAAATAAGAGTTTAGAGCCTTGGATCGAACCTTTTGATTGGACAGAAGGGTGGGCTTCATCAAACCCTAGTTCGGGTTCCTGTCTAGAAGATCCAGAAGTTTCGAAGGCAATTTTGAGGGGTCAAATTTTGGAGATTTCAAAAGTGAAGTATGCTAGTTTGATCAGCTCAGGAAGACACATCCTTCCATCCATTCAGAAGCATGAAAGTCAAAGATTGAATTTTTAGGGTTTCTCTAGCAAGCCCTAATCAAGCTCCAAATCAATTTTCAGGGGGAGTTGAGGCTAAGGCCTTACATAAGAAGACTACAAGAAGTCTCGACAGGTATGACTTAAGGAGGTTCAGGTATGTCTTGAAATATGATTCTTGATTAAGTTCATAATGTGTTTGTCTTCATATTATTTATTAGTACAATCTTGATTATTGTTAGAATTGTCTTATCACCCTAGTAACAGTATGAATGCATGTGAATGATCGAAGACATTCATTGATTAGGGCTATATGATTGTACTAATGCATTATGGTGTTGTGTGAGGTTGATGTTGTCTGCTAACAAGATACAGGTACATCACAAAAGACAAATCAAGTTCCATGACCATGACAACATGAAGACAAAGACTCATCCATAATATTTGTTTTACTTACGAGGTATGTATGACTTTGTTATATTATGCTTAACCTATGAGACATGCAGGTTCTATCTCAGGATCTCTAAATCATTGAAGAGATTGTTTAGGTATGTTGTACATAACTAATCCAGATATGTTTTCTTATGTCAAGTTAGAATCTTACCTTGTGTTAGGATCCCTTATATAAGTATACTTGGTATGATTGGTTATGCTTATTCATAAAGTTAGTAATCAAGGGTTTATGCATATTATGTCTCTTGTCTTGATGATTTAATTAACCAGAAGAGTACTATGATCAAACAAGAATATGCATGAGTAAAAGAAGACTTCCTTGAAACCCTGAATACTAATGATCATGACTATACATATTCAAGATTATTTAGAATTAGAATGTTTGGAGAATATACTAATGAACGTATGTTTTTGTATGAGATCATGAGGATGACACTAGTGCACACTTGAACATGCACAATGGTACAGAATGAATACAAGTTCAAAAGACATATAGAAGATCAAGCGGGAGGCAACCACACAAACATAAAAGATAAGTATTTGAGTTGTTATTTGAAATAGTAAATGATATTGCTTGTATGCATATTTGCATTCCTAGAACATATCATGCTGAGTGTAAACATTCATAGAGCATTGAACAATATACTACTAATATGCATATGATTGGTAAGTCGGACAAACATTCCATTGTTGCTTGTCTAGAATGAAACCTCTTTGCTGACATGCTGAGAGCTATGCACACTCTCGATAGTATGTTCTGGTAGAGATGGAATGCATCTAGATAGCCACTGTATGCATACAGGATATGGGAAAGTGTTGTGCCAAAGTATTGGTCAAAATAGTTGCATAACTATGTAAATGATATCTATATGCATAATAGGTTATCATGTCAATATGATTTGATGATTATGAAGTATTACTAATCATGTACTTAATTTTGATTTGTAGGAAAGATCATGATGAATGATGAACACTAAACAAGCGATGGATGTTAAACAAAAAAAAAGATTTTCAAATAAAACACACTATAGAAGGCTTGTGGCTAGAAGATTCTCTTAGAAAGAAGAAGAGAATCATGATGAGATGTTTGCTCCAAGTGGCTAGATAAGACCATTCTCTTAATGGTGTAATTAAAGAAGAAGTGTGAATCAGGTTCTGTATGGGTTCCCAGGATCGATAGTAATTGATGAGAATACATGTGAGGATTGCATCATCCTTGAACACAAGTTCTAAAGTGAGCCGTAGACAAGTGTCTCCGAGAAAGAAGAGGGATTGTATCATCCTTGAACACTTGTTCTAAAGAGAGCCGTAGATGTATGTCTTCGAAAATGAAGTCCTTGGTGGACATGAGAGGATTGGATCATCCCTGGACTTCAGTCCGAAAGAAGAGCCGTAGACGTATGTCTTCGAGAATGAAGTTCTTGGTGAACATGTGAGGGGATTGGATCATCCTTGGACTTCAGTCCGAAAGAAGAGCCGTAGACGTATGTCTTCGAGAATGAAGTTCTTGGTTAACATGTGAGGGGATTGGATCACCCCTGGACTTCAGTCCGAAAGAAGAGCCGTAGACGTATGTCTTCGTGAATGAAGTTCTTGGTGAACATGTGAAGGGATTGGATCATCCCTGGACTTCATTCCGAAAGAAGAGTCGTAGACGTATGTCTTCGTGAATGAAGTTCTTGGTGAACATGTGAGGGGATTGGATCATCCCTGGACTTCAGTCCGAAAGAAGAGCCGTAGACGTATGTCTTCGAGAATGAAGTCCTTGGTGGACAGTTGAGGATTAATTCATCCTTGGACGTAGTCCTAAATGTACAGTGGAGGATTAAGTCATCCTTGGACGTGGTCCTAAATGTACGGTGGAGGATTAAGTCATCCTTGGACGTGGTCCTAAATGTACGGTTGAGGATTAAGTCATCCTTGGACGTGGTCCTAAATGTACGGTTGAGGATTAATTCATCCTTGGACGTGGTCCTAAATGTACAGTGGAGGATTAAGTCATCCTTGGACATGGTCCTAAATGTACGGTTGAGGATTAAGTCATCCTTGGACGTGGTCCTAAATGTACGGTTGAGGATTGAGTCATCCTTGGACGTGGTCCTAAATGTACGGTTGAGGATTGAGTCATCCTTGGACGTGGTCCTAAATGAATTGAGTGGATTAAATCATCCTTGGACAGTAAATCCAGTAATTCCGAAAGGAAGGATAGTCCTAAATGAATTGAGTGGATTAAATCATCCTTGGACAGTAAATCCAGTAATTCTGAAAGGAAGGATAGTCCTAAATGAATTGAGTGGATTAAATCATCCTTGGACAGTAAATCCAGTAATTCCGAAAGGAAGGATAGTCCTAAATGAATTGAGTGGATTAAATCATCCTTGGACAGTAAATCCAGTAATTCCGAAAGGAAGGATAGTCCTAAATGAATTGAGTGGATTAAATCATCCTTGGACAGTAAATCTAGTAATTCCAAAAGGAAGGATAGTCCTAAATGAATTGAGTGGATTAAATCATCCTTGGACAGTAAATCCAGTAATTCTGAAAGGAAGGATAGTCCTAAATGAATTGAATGGATTAAATCATCCTTGGACAGTAAATCCAGTAATTCGAAAGGAAGGATAGTCCTAAATGAGATTGAGTGGACTAATCATCCTGTAAATAGATTGGGATTGCCTCGTCCCTAGACATGGTGAGATGTCTTAAAGTGATAAGGACTAATCATCCTGTAAATAGATTGGGATTGCCTCGTCCCTAGACATGGTGAGATGTCTTAAAGTGATAAGGACTAATCATCCTGTAAATAGATTGGGATTGCCTCGTCCCTAGACATGGTGAGATGTCTTAAAGTGATAAGGACTAATCATCCTGTAAATAGATTGGGATTACCTCGTCCCTAGACATGGTGAGATGTCTTAAAGTGATAAGGACTAATCATCCTGTAAATAGATTGGGATTGCCTCGTCCCTAGACATGGTGAGATGTCTTAAAGTGATAAGGACTAATCATGCTGTAAATAGATTGGGATTGCCTCGTCCCTAGACATGGTGAGATGTCTTAAAGTGATAAGGACTAATCATCCTGTAAATAGATTGGGATTGCCTCGTCCCTAGACATGGTGAGGTGTCTTAAAGTGATAAGGATTGATCATCCTGTAAGTTGATCTAGATTGCATCATCCATAGACATGAGAGTTGTCTTAAACCGAGAGGGACTGATCATCCCGTAAGCGGATCAGGATTGTATCATCCTTGGACCTATGTCCTAAAGTGAGAGGGATTGATCATCCCGTAATTGGATCTTGTGTGTTGCAGGGTATGCTGCTATTGTGTATACTTGTATTGATGAGGATACTTGTATTGATGATATGTATACTTGTATTGATGATGTGTATACTTGTATTGATGAGGATACTTGTATTGATGATGTGTATACTTGTATTGATGAGGATACTTGTATTGATGATGTGTATACTTGTATTGATGAGGATACTTGTATTAATGATATTTATACTTGTATTGATGATGCTGTTGATCGTGATGATCTAGATGACGATGTTGTTGATCGTGATGATCTAGATGATGATGATGTTGATCGTGATGATCTAGATGACGATGCTGTTGATCGTGATGATCTAGATGACGATGCTGCTGATCGTGATGATCTAGATGATGATGCTGTTGATCGTGTGATGACAATGCTGATGATCATGTGATGACGATGCTGATGATCGTGTGATGACGATGTTGATGATCATGTGATGACGATGCTGATGATCGTGTGATGACGATGCTGATGATCGTGTGATGACGATGCTGATGATCATGTGATGACAATGCCGATGATCGTGTGACGACGATGCTGATGATCGTGTGATGACGATGCTGATGATCATGATGCTGATGATGATGCTAAAGATCGTGTGATGACGATGCTGATGATCGTGAGATGATGATGCTGATGATCGTGAGGATCCAGATGTTGATGTTGCTGTAGTTGTTCGAGTGCTGTAGAAGATAAAGACTCAATACTGAAGATGTTGATGTTCCAGTATTGAAGATGTTCCAGTAACTGCTTGAGTTACTGATGATGTTGAGAAAGCTTCCAATGATTTATAGATGTATCATGTATGATGTTGATGACTCCTTGCTCGTGCAGATGCTGTTATAATATCCTTGTCGTTAAGGGGGAGTGTTGAGATATTGTAACTTCAAAGAATATTATATTTGTACTTTATTATTCCGGAGATGTTTCATTCCTCCGTGAAGATCTTATTGTATATCCGGAGATGTTTATTCCTTTGTCGGAATGTGGTAACTCGGGTTATTAGACTTCCCTAGTGGGGTTCGGCCCTGTATGTGTCATGTGGGTCAAAGGGTTATTAGACCACCCTAGAGGGGTCGGCCCAGTCAGTTGTAGTGGGGTATTTAACCCATTGGTTAAATACGAGCCTACGTGTACTTGTGTAAAAGATATGTCAAAGTAGTGTATAAATAGAGGAGGTGTGTTCCTCATTTGACACACACACTCACTTGAGAGAGAGGCGCACTTGTGGAGGAGAGGTCTGCTATGGTGGAGGAGGAGATCATGTCTTTGGTTTGCATCTTTGTATATTGCTGGTCATCTATATTGAGGAAGCTTTACTGGGTTTTCTACCCCATGAGGGTTTCCCAGGATAAATCTGTGTCTCTTGTGTTTATGCTATGCTTGTTGTTTCTTCAGTGATCCTGTATATGCTATTATTGTGAAATGGAATGTAATGCTGCTATTTTCTATCTTAGCATATTAAATCTTAACAATAGTGGCATTCAGTATGCTACTTATGATTATGACTTTACATCTGAGATATCACCTCTCAGATATCAGCAGTTTGTACCTCCAGTTTGCACCAGTTGTTTCCTTTTCAGTAGGAGACCATATCTAACTATAGAGGGATCATGGCTATGATTACTTATGACATGTATTCATTATGTACTACCTATTCATGGCCATTGTATCAGATTGTTGTACTATACCGACATGTATTCAAGGATACTATTGTATTATGACGAGTGAGCTGCTCCTTCCACTTGTGTCTCCATCACTCCACTTCTGAGATTTATAATGTATTTCGGCCATCGTAGCATCAGTCTCTGACCTCACACATTAGGGGGCATATGTTACAACGTAATTTTCCACCTTGTGAGTATCAGCATTCTTTGGCCTGCAGGATCCATTTCACTGACTCAGATCGACTTTATATCCTTCAGACACTATTTTTCCCTATTTTTTCCCTTGTACGCTAACTACATCATTACAGTGGGCGTACCCACAAGTTACATCACTATAGCTCGCGGGTAGCATGTAAAATGGTAAAAATCACTAGTTTATTACTTTTTACTCCCAAAAAGCGGTTATTGGGTGACCTTTGACCCTCCATCTGCCCAAGAAACACCTCGATGTGTCCTTTCACTTACCTTTGAGAGGACTATATATTGAGCACATATGGCTTATGGACGGGAGCAGAAAGAAGAGCAAGAGAACTCTAGTGGATTTTTTCCCTATCTTGAGTCTACACTCATTGATCCTTGTAGTTGTGAACCCCTTATGTTCACCTTCCAAACTCCTATCATAGTTTGAGTTTGCAATTCATGGAGGATTGAAGTGGTGGAGGCACAAGTGGATTGATCCAGATCTTGGTTTAGATTGGTTGCCAGCAGGAGGTCGTATCACATTGTACTTCTTCTTGTTTATTAATAGAAATACTCATATTCTCCTCCATTAATGTTGTGAATGTTTCTTATTCTACATTGGGTTGCATTTACTTATAATATCATGGACCGTTGCTATTGATGATGCTAATGTCGTTTATATATTATATGTAGTTGTTGTATATTGGCTGTCAAGACTAATTTGCAGATTCAAGTGCATGGATTGAAAGCTCCAACGGGGATCTACATCAAACGTTTGGATCGAGGTTGGTTATATTCTTCATTATCTTAGCATTGTCATTTATCTAGCATAGCATTGAGAATTGAGTTAATTTATAGTAGTCAGCTGTCTGTTGTGGTCTACCCCAAGCCATAGTGATTTTTCTCCAATACAATATGCTCTCTCTCTCTCTCTCTCTCTCTCTCTCTCTCTCTTCTGGGAATCCAAAAAATCATAGTAAATATTGGTTAGCTTATGCATCTTTTCCTTCAAGAGTTCACACTCTTTCACACCTAATGTAATATCTCTATCTCCCTCAATGCATAACCCACAGTCTCTCTAGCTCTCTAAACCCCTAAGCCACAATCTCTCTATCTCTCTAAATTCCTAACACCCGATATCTCTCTCCCTCCCTCTTTCCAAATCCCTAATACCCAATAGTTTTCTTTCTTTTTCTCTCTTTAAACCCCTAACCCCCAATCCATGAGATTCTGAGACACTTTAATGTTTGATACTCTCTCTCTCTCTCTCTCTCTTACGGGCATCCAAATATTAATAGTAGATATTGGTCATCTTCTACATCTTTTCCTTCAATACTTCACACTCTTTCACATCCAATACGCTCCCTCTCTCTAACTCTAAACCTGTAAACCCCAATATCACTATCCCTCATCTCCTAACAAGCATCCAAAACTTCATAGTAGATATTGGTCATCTTCTACATCTTTTCCTTCAAGACTTCACACTCTTTCCCATCCGATACTCTCCTTCTCTCTCATTCTAAACCTGTAAACCCCAATATCACTATCCCTCAATGCTTCACAGGCATCCAAAACTTCATAGTAGATATTGATCAACTTCTGCATCTTTTCCTTCAAGTCTTCACACTCTTTCACATCCGATGTAATATCTCTATCTCCCTCAATGCCTAACTCGCAGTCTCTCTCACTCTCTAAACCCCTAAGCCACAATTTCTCTCTCTCTCTCTCTCTAAATTCCTAACCCCTGATATCTCTCTCCCTCCCTTTTTCCAAATCCCTAACCCCCAATATCTCTCTTTCTTTTTTCTCTCTAAACCCCTAACCCCCAATCCTTGAGACCCTTTCACGTTTGATACTCTCTCTCTCTCTCTCTCTCTCTCTCTCTCTCTCTCTCGTTATTTTTTACTTCTTTAGCATATAACATTTAACAATATATCACTGAAAGAAGAACAAGCACAACAAGAACACAATGAACACAATATTTCTCTCAAGGAAACCACAAGGATGAAAACCCCAGAAAAATCTTCCTCAATATAGAATTCACAAAGTACAAAGATAAACCCCAAGACAAAATCAGCTACTCCTCCACTTGTGCAAACTTCTCTCTCTCTTATGCGAACTTGTGAGATTGAATGAGTGAATACAAATGAGAGAGACATCTTCTATTTATATTCTTCCATTGGGGTGACTTTTCCCCAATAGGGTCGACTTCTCCTAATTGACTAGGCCGACTTGTCAAATACATAATATAATAATATCTTTTGGGTTCTTCTAGGCCGACACAAGACGTAGGGTTAACATTGATTTTTTCAATGACTCTTACATTATTAATTACATCAATGAAATCTCCCGAACGAGGAATACAATAGACAAGTATCAAATAGAATATATTCTGCAGTTACATTCTTTTAACACTCCCTCTTAACTAGGAAGGTATTCTACAGGTAACATCAACAGCTGCACAACTGACTTGTGAATCTCTATATATCGTAGGAAGATTTCAGATCATCATATGTCTAAGGTATCATCTATTGGAGTAGCATCATCATCATCTGCTGGAATATCACCATCAACAGCATCCTCATCATCAGCAATATTCTCTGCTAGATCAGCAAAATCGTCAGCTGGAACATCCTCATCAGCAGTAACTTCAGCTGGAACACCCTCTGCTGGATCAACAACATCGTCAGTTGGAACATCATATAATAGAACATCCTCATCAGCAACACCATCAGCTGGAATATCATCTATTGCTACATCCTTGTCAGCAACTCATCAGTTGGAACACTATCTGCTAGAACATCCTCATCAACAATCATCATTCGCTGGAACACTGTCAGTCAGCAAGTACTGATCTTCAGCCCCCGGGACTGGCATCAGTTCCTAAGAACTGGAATACTATCATTCAGCTAGTACTAGTATTCATCCCCCAGGACTGGCATCAGTTCCTAAGAACTGAAACATTATCATTCAGTTAGTACTGATCTTCAGCCCCCAGGACTAGCAGCAGTTCCGAAGAATTGGAACACTATCAATCAGCCAGTACTGATCTTCATCCCCCGGGACTGGCATCAGTTCCAAAGAACTTGAACACTATCAATCAACCATTACTGATCTTCATCCCCTAGGACTGGCATCAGTTCCGAAGAACTGGAACACTATCATTCAGCCAATAATGATCTTCAGCCCCCAGGAATGGCATCAGTTCTGAAGAAATAGAACACTATTATTCAACCAATACTAATATTCATCCCCTAGGACTGGCATCAGTTCCTAAGAACTGGAACACTATCAGTCAGCCAATATTGATCTTCTACCCCCAGGGTAGGCATCTATCCCTAAGGATAGGAACTCTATTAAACTCTCTTTCTAGAGAGGTCCCTCTGGACCACACCAAGCTTGTCTCAAAAGTATTCAAACTTTATGCGAGACAGAGGCTTAGTCAGCACATCAGCAACTTGTTCCTTTGTAGGAACATACTTGAGCCTCACCGCTCCCTTCTACACCATATCATGGATATAGTGGAACTTTATCTTGATGTGCTTTGATCTATCATGGAACACAAGATTCTCTTTCATATTGATGCAACTCTAGTTTTCATAGAGTATATTTGTAGCATCAATCTATGCATCGAACAATCCTGCGAGCATCTTGCGAAGCCACACTGCTCCGCTACAAGCTGAACAAGCTGCTACATATTCAGCTTCTGATGTACTAAGTGCAACATAGGGATTCTTTATACTGATCCATGAGATCATACCTGATCCCAAACTAAAGCAACATTGTGAAGTGCTTTTTCTATCTTCTACACTTCCATCCCAATCTGAGTATATGTACCCGTACAACCTGAACTCACTATCTGAAGCATATCTGAGTCCATAGTCCAATGTACCCTTTAGGCACCTCATCACATGTGTTTTTGAAATCAAGTGAACACTCCTGGGATCCACCATATATTGGCTCAATGTGTTCATAGTAAAACATATATATGGTCGAGTATTGGTCAAGTACATCAATGACCCAATATTCTGTCTATACATGGTGACATCTACTATCTGTGATGAAGCGTCATTTAGGAGCTTCAAGTTTGTCACCATCGGAGTATTCATGGCCTTACAATCCAACATCCCAAATCTCTTTAGGATCTCTACTGTGTATTTTCCTTGACTTAGGAAAATCTCATCTGGAAACTGCCATACTTCAAGACCTAGAAAGTAATGCATCATGCCAAGGTCTTTCATCTCAAATTATGCTGCCATCCTTCTCTTGCATTCGGTTATGGGCTTGTCTTCTCCTGTCAGGAACAAATCATTTACATATAGTAGTAGTATCATAGGTTCATCATTCATTATATTAGAATAAATATTAGAATCTGCTTTATTCTTGGTAAATCCCAAACTCATTAGGAAGCTATCATTTTTTCCATACCATGCTTTGGGTGGTTTCTTCAACCCATACAATGCTTTCTTCACTCTGCATACATGTGACTTTCTATCTTCTATTTCAAATCCTTATGGTTGCTCGATATATACTTCTTCGTCTATCTTCCCTTTTAGGAACGTCTCCTTTACATCCACCTAATGTAACTTCCATTTCATCTTAGCTACCAACGCAAGAATCGTTCTAATTGAAGTATATCTAGCCACATGAGCAAAAGTCTCCTCATAGTCAATTCCTTCCTTTTGCGAGAATCCTCGAGCTACAAATATTTCCTTGTACTTTTCAATGCTTCTGTCTTCTGAGTGTTTTGTTTTGAAGATCCATTTTGTGTGAAAATTCTCACAGTAGATCCAAGAGATAATGTAAACCTCACAATGAAAGAATTTAGGAATAATAGAAGAAGAATAGAGCAGTAGAACATAGATCCAAAGGAGCTCAGATAGAGGCAGAATAATTACACATGTTAGATTAATCTGAATAGTAAAACAATAAATATACAATGCTCAGGATTCGAATACACTGGGTGTGATTCTAATTAGCCTACATGGATAAATCAAAAATTAGTGGAGTGTCATCAAGCACAACTAGAAGTCTATATCATCATCAGTGGAGTCATCAATGCACAAGTAACTGTCAACCATGAGTCAAACTGAGTCTAACTGAGTGTGGTAGGTGTAACTGGCACATGGAGGCACTAACTGAATGAAGGAGGCTCAGTGGAGGGCGCATGAGGAGCTATCTAGAGTTATCAATGCACAAGTAACTGTCAACCATGAGTCAAACTGAGTCTAACTGAGTGTGGTAGGTGTAACTGGCACATGGAGGCACTAACTGAATGAAGGAGGCTCAGTGGAGGGCGCATGAGGAGCTATGGGTAGTCAAGTATCATCGTAGGTCCATCGGAGTGATACAATCAGTTGAGAGTCAGTCTAGCCTTAAATCAAGGAAAGAACTGATGATAACTCAACTAACTGAAGTACAACAGGAGTGGTAGGTGAGAAAAGGCACCCTTCTCAAGTGGTGGGTGAGAAGTGGGCGAATCACTGGCTAGGAGGGCTCAATCTAAGTGGAAATAAGCTCCCGAGTGCTGGAATACTAGGGACTAGGTGTTGGAGGTGTCAACCTGATGACTGGGTAGCATGCGGATGCATGTAATGCATGCAGATGCATGCAATGCATGCAGAATGCATGCAGAATGCATGCTGCATGCAAAAATGCATGCACGACTGATAATGAAAATAACTGAGAGGATGGAAGGACTAGGATGGAGTAAAGGAATATCCTAACACCCCCCTTAATCCATCCTGGGCCCTGGTAACTAGGACCAAAGGTCACCCATACAATCAAAATAAATGATAAAAAAGAATTGTCTATAAACCGAGGAAATGGGGAAAACCTCATGGGAAAAATACCCCCCCTCAAAATAACAGTAAATAACTCAAAGAACCATCATACTAAGCAGAAAATAAATAAGATTTCATCAGTGAAAAATTTTGCAAAAAAGCTTGGAAACTAATCCCCTGTAGGATGTCAAAACAGGTGCTAGATCTGAATCTGGTCTTCTGATCTACCTTCCACTGTCTAGAGGATGTGTTGGACGAAGCACGTCTTTTAGGAATTATTTTTGCAGCTGGAGCGAATGGATCATGAGGATTCTTCCCAAGGGATGGAAGAGAGAACCCCATCATCATGCTGCATCTCTCATGGAGAGGTAGATGTCATAATGCAAGGTTGGCATGATGTTGAAGTCTGGTAGTTTTGTGATCAAAAGAATCCTCAACTGTGTTCTTAGTAGGTGCAAGGACTGTGTGAGCCCATATTGGCCTTGGCTCTAGATTGAGAACATGTGTTGGTTCTAGATCTGAATGTTCTTAAACTTTGATCTCAACATCAAGATCTTCATCTTCATCTTCATTAGAAGAAGAGTCACTTGAATCTTCATTAGATTCTGAAGGAGTAGGAAGAGAGAAGGGAAGAAAATGAGAGAACTCATATGCCTTGGAGGCATGATTTGCAAACCCTTTCGCTATAGTCTTCCCAGTAGATATTTTTGTGATCTCAACTATGTTGGGACCAAAAGTCACCTCCTTAGGTGATCTGATGTGAGTCATCTGATATACAGATAACAAGTTTGCTATCAAGGAGGGAATGAATAGAACATTCTTGAACTTTCCATGCTCCATATGTACTGTACCCAATCCTTTGGTAGAAATATGAGAGTTGTCTCCCATGTGAATAGTAGGCCCATCTTTGAGATCTAAAGAGGAAAAAGTTCTTCAGAGGCAACCATGTGGTTGGAGGCTCCAGAATCTATGAGGAGGGATTTTGATTTTGAAAAACCATCCACCAATGCATGGCAATCCTCATGACTATCAGATCCACTTCCAGAATCAGACATATTTGCATCTTTTGGAATAGCAATTTTCTTATGTTCAAGAAGCTTGGTTAGTAGGTCTATTTTCTTTTGCATGCAATCTTTCTTAGAATGGTATCCTCTCTTGCAGTAGGGACATTCATATCTCTTATGTTTGTCCTTCTTGGGGCTGGAGGCTCTTTTTGATGGACTTGACTTACCATTCAGCTTGGATTTAGATGGCTTCTTGTCTTTTTGCCTCCCTTTCACATTCGTCCCACTTTCTCCTCTAGCTAAAAGAGCTTGATCTTTGGAGGCGTTGATGGCACCCATTTGAATCAATTTGTCCTCTTCTCGAATGAGAGTTTCGGTAAAGACTGCTAAGGTGGGCATCTTCCATCTAGGAATTGAGATTCATCCAGAATGGAAGGTAGATACAAAGACTGAAAACTGATATCCTAGTTTGCTCAGAATGGAGAGCACCAATTGATCATCACTTTTGGTGATGCCACAATGCTTGCATTGTAAGACCAATTTCTGAAATTTTGAGAAGAATTCTTGAATGGTCTCGAAATTGCTAGGTTGTAGGGAAACCAATTCATTTTCAAGAATGTGGCCTCTTAGCCCATCTTGTTTGCCAAAGAGACTCTCCAATTTAGTCCATAACTCATTTGGAGACTTCAATCCTTCAACATGAAACAATAGATCTTTAGACATATGAAGGCATATGAAACCAAAGGCTTCATCCATTTTATTTAGAAACTTGGTTCTCTCTACAACTGTATGTGGTATGGTATCTTTTTCATAAACCAATCTGGATAGCCCTCTATGCATCAAGTGTACTTTCATCTCACTCTTGCATTCAAAGTAATTGAAGGGAGTGAGGATCATAGGAGAGGAAGAAGCATTTGAATTGCTCATCTTGACTGCAGGAACAAGTGCAAAAATGAAACTGCTGATACTGCTATTGCAACTGCTGGAACTTCGAAATACCTGCAAAAAACTCTCAAGAATGGAGGTAGAATATACTCTCAAATGGCTCTGATACCATGTGAAAATGCGCACAATAGATCCAAGAGATAATGTAAACCTCACAATGAAAGAATTTAGGAATAATAGAAGAAGAATAGAGCAGTAGAACATAGATCCAAAGGAGCTCAGATAGAGGTAGAATAATTACACATGTTAGATTAATCTGAATAGTAAAACAATAAATATAAAATGCTCAGGATTCGAATACACTAGGTGTGATTCGAATTAGCCTGCATGGTTAGATCCAAAATCAGTGGAGTGTCATCAAGCACAACTAGAAGTCTATCTCATCATCGGTGGAGTCATCAATGCACAAGTAAATATCAACCATTAGTCAAACTGAGTCAAACTGAGTGTGGTAGGTGTAACTGGAACATGGAGGAACTAACTGAATGAAGGAGGCTCATTGGAGGGCGCATGAGGATCTATCTGGAGTCAGAATGGGTAGTCAAGTCTCATTGGAGGTCCATCAGAGTGATAGAGTAAGTTAAGAGTCAGTCTAGCCTTAAATCAAGGAAAGAACAGATGATAACTCAACTAATTGAAGTACAACAGGAGTGGTAGGTGAGCAAAGGTGCCCTTTTCAAGTGGTGGGTGAGAAGTGGGCGCATCACTAGGTAGGAGGGCTCAATCTGAGTGGAAATAAGCTCCCGTGTGCTGGAAGACTAGGGACTAGGTGTTGGAGGTGTCAACCTAATGACTGGGTAGCATGCGGATGCATGCAATGCATGCAAGACTAATAATGAAAATAACTGAAAGGCTGGTAGGACTAGGATGGAGTATAGGAATATCCTAACATTTTGACAATACAATTGATTTATACTTTGTTCTTGGTACCACATCCCAAACATCATTCTTGATGATGGATTGGTATTCTTCATTCATAGCATCCAACCAATCCTTCTTCATCATTGCATCTTCAAAAGAGGTTGGTTCCTCTTCAACAATGTTACACATCAAGGCTACATAACTGGAGTATGGCCTTGGTCTCTTTCTCTCTCTACTGGTTCCTTCTGGGGCACCATACCTTCTTGCATATTGAATTAATTCTCGTGCCCAAGTTGGTCTTCTCTTCTGAGAAATCTCCTCATGAGGTGTCTCCTCAGGTCTCTGAGGTTCTACCATGTCATGATCCTCTGGAATAGGATCTTCTTCGATATCTCTGTCTGGTACTTTGTTTGTTTTTGTAACTCTAGGAGCTTCCTGCTCCTCTTCATCCTCGTGACTATTCTTAGATTTGTTGAAAGTTGTGTCTTCATCAAATGTAACATCTCAGCTGAGCTCAATCTGGCGGAATCCTGGGATGTAGATACGGTAAGCCTTTGATTGCTCACTATATCCCACAAATATTCCCTTCTTCCCTGAAGGTTTCCAATTTAGATATATTCTCCTTTGGAATGTGAATAAACACTAGACATCCAAATATCTTTAGATGAATAACTTTAGGCTTCTTACTGGTGATCATCTCTTCCGGGGTCGTGTTTCCAAGATCACTGTGAGAGATTCTGTTATGTACATATATTGTGGTTCTGGATGCTTCTTCCCATAGATGCATGAGTAATTCTTGATCATGGATCATATCCTTCACTGCTTCTATGATCATTCTATTATTCCTTTCATCTACACCATTCTATTGTGGATTATAGGGAATAGTAAGCTCCCTCTTAATCCCTGCTTGTTTACAGAAATATTTGAAATCGCTTGAAGTATATTCCCCTCCATCATTTGACCTTAGAATCTTTATCTTATTCTCATATAGGTTTTCTACAAGATCCTTGAACTCTTTAAACTTTTAAAATACTTCATTCTTATTCTTCAGAAAATAAATCCATGTTTTGTGGGAGTAATCATCAATAAAAGAAGCATAGTATACATACCTGCTTAGAGAAGTGGTGGACATTGGTCCACATATATCTGAGTGAATAATATCTAGAATACCTTTCGCTTTACTATCACTACTTGGAAATGGGTTCTTCCTACTCTTCCCTTGAGCACATCCTTTGCATACTCCTTCGTGATCAACCTGGATTTCTAGTAGTCCAGTCACCACCTTACTTACTATTGGTAAGGATTTTGTAGTGTGCATGAGATAGTCTTCTATGCCATAGCTCACAAGGGCTCATGGTACTTATCATCAATGGTGTATCTACATGAACCTTTAGTTTGTAAAGTCCTCCTTCTTCTACTCCAATGACTATTGCATCATCAATAGTCTTTCCTTTTGTCCACATAAGAACTTCACCATCTATAAATGCAATTCGAAGACCTTTCTTATCTAATGCAGAAATGGATAGAAGCTAGTTCTTCTTCAAACCTGGTACATAAAGTACATCTTTCATATTCATGGAATTTCTAGAGTCCAATTATAAGAGGATTCTCCCATTCCTTTGATGGGGGTATTGATAATCATCTCCAAGTTTTACCTTGTGTGGAGATTCCTTTTGAATGAGATGTGAGAGGGATTCTTTGTATCCCATCATGTTTTTTGAAGCTCCACTATCCACTAGCCAAGTATCACTCCCATGAGATATTGAACCAATGAGTGCTAGGATTAGAACATATTCTTCATTGGAGTCTTCATTATCTCTGGTTTTGTCTTCGTCATCATACTCAATATATTTTGTTGCATGAGCATGAAACCTCTTCTTCTGCTTCTTATGATGTCCAGATTTGGATAGAAAATTTCTTTCTAAATGTCATGTCGTGTGACAAGAGTAATACTCAACGGAGGAGAGGTCTTTCTTGAACTTATTCTTATTCTTTTAATATCCTTGAGATCTTTTGGGAGAGTGGGTAAGTGTATCACTCTTCCTTTTCCTTCCACCTTTGGCATGAGTTGCAAGAGCTTGATCTTCATTATCGTTTAGTTTCTCCTCTCTCGCCGCTATCCTTTATTCCTCTTGCACGCACTCTTCCCATAGTTGTCTGAACTGGATCAATTTCTTTCTAGCACAAATTCCACTAACAAATGGTTCCCAATATCTGGGAATACCATTCAAAGTGGTCATCACAACTTTTGCATCCTCTATCATGTATCCAATAACTTTTAGTTGTTATTTTATCTGGGATACTCTAGAGAAGTATGAGTGCATGGACTCAGACTTCAATTTCCTCACACCCTTGAGTTGATTTCTCAAGGTCATTATTGGGCGCAGCCCAAGTGGAGCAGTTTTGGTTGAGCGAGGCTCAAGCGTAGTAACTTTGATGGAGAAAGTATAAGTTAGGCGAGGCCTAGTATTGGCTTATTTTGGGAGAAGCAACTCCGCAAATCCCATGAGCAGGGTATGGAGCAATGCGAGGATGGCGGATAAGGACCTGTCGCCTTAGTAAATACAAAGTACTAAGGACAGTCGGGGTAGTTGGAGCATTTATGGAAGGAGCAACGGAGTGATAGCTATAGGAACAATGGTAAAGAGGCAGAATGCTGTAAAGGATGCACCATGGTACATTCAGAGTTGTGCAGTCAGAACTGCGACTGTCAGAAGAAGGGATAGAACCAGGGAAGCGGTGCAAAAGGACGATCAAGGACAAGCGAAAGTAGCTAAGAAGTTATGAAAAAGCGTGGTTAGCAGGAGAACCACGCCAGTTTGGGTTAATGGTACTATGGGGTTTTGGCCCATAAACTATTGTAAAGATGTGACCTTCGGGCACAATCTATAAAAAAGGGAAAATTTTGTATAGGGAAGGGTTGGTTGATTGTGGGTTAGCTATTGTTG